>JAWWNH010000275.1:0-378654 GCA_034641385.1 Darevskia mixta
GACCACATGACCCGGAAGCTGTACGCCGGCTCCCTCGGCCAATAAAGCGAGATGAGTGCCGCAACCCCAGAGTCGGACACGACTGGACCTAATGGTCAGGGGTCCTTTACCTTTTTTTATATAGCTAGGGGTGTAAGGAAAGGACTGATTTCTGATCCACTCTGCATTTGTTGCTGTCCTGCTTCCGGGGGTGGGGGGTGGGGGGTGGGATGTTGTTTGCCTTGCTGTCCTCTGTGGTGGAACTTCACGTAATTAACTACATGCTTAATGATGTTTTCATTACGTTATCCTCTACCCCCCCCCCCAAATCCATGTCCATGCAAAGGAAACAGAATGCAAATGAGGTGGAGGGGAGAGCGATCAATTGCGTATCTTTTGAGGACTGAAAACAACAGTGACTACAGATCATATTTGCCGGGTGCATTTTTGTTCTGGACATGGGACTAATAAGTGGATCTTGGCCATTTCCACATCCCTAGCTGTTAACCTCCCACGCTGAGAGCTTCATCTCCTGCTCCAGCCACAGATCGCTGAAGTTAACTCATTTCTGAAGCCAACGAATTGTCCTGCGCAGCGGTAGGCAGCCTAAGGCCCAGGGGCCGGAGGCGGCCCAATCGCCTTCTCAATCCAGCCCACGGACGGTCCGTGAATCAGCGTGTTTTTACATGAGTAGAATGTGTCCTTTTATTTAAAATGCATCTCTGGGTTATTTGTGGGGCATAGGAATTCGTTCAATTCCCCCCCCCCCCAAAAAAATATAGACCGGCCCACCTCATGGTCTGAGGGATGGTGGACCGGCCCACGGCTGAAAAAGGTCGCTGCCCCCTGGTCTTGCTGGATCAGATCTAAGACCTGTGCAGTGCAAGCTCTTTTTTCCAACAGGGGGAGCCCAAATGCTGCAGGAGATCGCTAGCAGGGCATGAAGGCAACAGCCTACTACTGCTGCTGGCTGCCTTCCTGTAATTAACACAAGCACCTGTATCACACGAGGTTGCTCTGCTTCTCCCTGGGAAGCTGCTTTACACTGAGTCAGGTCCTTGGTCTATCTAGTTCAGCCTTGCCTATACTGACTTTCAGCATCTCTCCAGGGCTTCAGAGGACTTTCTCCCCAGCCCTACTTGGAGGTGCCATTTGGTAGAGAACCGGGGGGGGGGGGCTTGCTGCATGGGAAGCGGATGCTGTACTTCCTTTCTCCTGGCTTGAAACAGAGCTCAGAACAACACACATCTTCCACTCACTTTTGTACACCACTTCTTGCTGGCGCCCATCTGTCTTGAGAGACAGTGCCTCCGGGGGTGAAGTCAAACCGCTGTGTTTGCAGCACCAAAGTGACCTCCCTGGGGCACAAGCCTGGGCAGTGTGTATGGGCGTCCTGGGCTGCCCAGATGACATGACCCCCCTCTCGGCCCCACTGATGTGGTCCATAGGAAATCGGAGTAAGACGTTTGGCATCGTCTTGGCTGCAGGCATTCAAGGTGCCACCAAACCCCTTTTTGGACCCCACTCCGGATTTATGTAGGGTTCACTCCTGAGCCTTTTCTTGTCTCAAAGATATCTCGCTAGGCAGCGGAGGTTTATGATCAGAGTTTTCCTTCCCCTAGATCAGTGTTCCCCAACCTTGAGCCTCCAGCTGTTTTTGGACTACAACTCCCATCATCCCTTGCTAGCAAGACCAGTGGTCAGGGATGATGGGAATTGTAGTCCGAAAACAGCTGGAGGCCCAAGGATGGGGAACACTGCCCTAGATGGTCTCCCTTCCCAGGTGGACGAGCCCCACCTGCCCCTCACTCCCCTATTCTACAGCACATGCAGAAACCGCCTTCTTGACTGCTGGAGCCCATACACCCCACTAAGACCTCTCTATTTCTGGGCGTAGTGCACTGGCCTGGCAACACACTTTTCCTGGGTCGCTGATTCAAAGGGAACCTAATTTTGCCCGCGGCCAGAGCAGATGCGAAGAGGCAGGAGCGAAAAAGGCGAGCAAACTGGATCAATTGAGTTAGAGGATTCTACGCAGAGGGGGAACGGAGGCGTTAACCTCGTTTGGCTCCTTGGCCAGGTGTGGCGGCTTCCTTCTCACAGCCAGCCAGCTCGAGGGCTTGGTTTTTTTGTGTGAGAGACTAATTCGGGTTTATTTGGAAGCAATCCGATTTGGCCGCTGGTGTGCATGAGGAGGGGGCTATGTATAGGGAGGGTGAGGGGGGTGCAGATGTTGTGCCAACAGCTGGCTGACAGAAAACACTGCTGCGGGGCTCCATGTGTAACCTCGGAGGGAGCGCCATAGCTCCTCTCCGTGTAGTGGAAGCTGTTTGCTGGACTCCGCTTGGATACGAACAAGGCTAATCCTCCCTCCTTGGGACTCTTTCCTTCCTCTGCCAGCACTGTTGTTGCCAGAACGATTTGTCTTTTCTCGTTGCTCTGACCATGGGATGCAGGCCCTTAAATCCCTCTCCTGGCTCCTTGACCACTCTCAGATCCGGCAACAAGCCCCTTTGTCCTTCCATCCCACGTTACGCGATAGAAGAAGAGTGAAGAGTTTGGATTTGATACTCCGCTTTCTCACTACCCGAAGGAGTCTCAAAGCGGCTCACATTCTCCTTTCCCTTCCTCCCCCACAACAAACACTCTGTGAGGTGAGCGGGGCTGAGAGACTTCAGAGAAGTGTGACTAGCCCAAGGTCACCCAGCAGCTGCATGTGGAGGAGCGGGGAAGCGAACCCGGTTCACCAGATTACGAGTCTACAGCTCTTAACCACTACACCACACTGGCTCTCGATAGAAATCCGTGGAACGATGCACAGAATGGAGAAAAGCGAATGCGGGAAAGTTGACCTTCCTCTCTCGTAACTCCCAGAACTCGTAGACATCTGAATGTTGTTGGGAAGATTGGGGAGAGATAAAAGGAAGCCTTCACGCCAGCGCAGAGGCAGAGCATGGAATTTGCTCTCGAGAGAAGTAGCAACGGCCACCAGCTTGGATGGCTTCAAAAGAGGATTGGTCAAATTCACAGAGGAGAATAAGACTAGCGATGGCTCCGAGCCACAAACAGTGATGCTCTGCTTCCATGTTTGGAGGTAGCAATGCTTCTGAATCCCAGTTGCTGGAAACCTCAGGAGGGGAGAGGGCTCTTGTGCTCAGATCCCACAGGCATCTAGTTGGCCGCTGCGAGAACGGGATGCTGGACTAGATGGGCCATGGGCCTGATCCAGCAGGCTGCTTCTTATCTTCCTACATTCCAGGACCACCATGGGCTTGACCCACTGATCTTTCCGCTCCTGTATCCTTTCCCCCTTCCTTGTTGCCTCCTCAAAACACTTGTGTCTCATGGCCTAGAATCCATCAGGACTTCCTCCCCGAGCTAGCAAGCTGCATTGGTCAGCTGGTGAGCTGGCCTGTGGGTCCTTGCCTGCCTCAGCCCCTTAGAGCGCCCCACCCGCTTCTCCCTATGCCTTGGAGCCCTTTGTGTTCATGGAGACAGGGGCCGCTCTGGCTCTGGGTCCTGTGCACTGTCCCCCATCCCCTCGTCATTCTCCATCATCCCGTGAGTGCTTCCTTCCCCATCCCCAGCTTGCCCCCTTGTGCCCCAAGTCCCGGCAAGTCCCCTCGCCCAGGTCCTCTTTCTCCTTCCTGTTGCCCTGCCAGTCCATAAAGAAATAGGAGTCTTTGGAGAATTCAGGAAATCAAATAGCAAGGTTGCAAGGACTCAGGCCAGGACGGCAATAAACAATAACTTCCTCTATTTTTGTTGTCACTCGGTACACTTTCACTATGAAACTAAGAAACTAGAGCTGATGAAGAACAAACGAAACAGGGCCTTGTCCTGGAGTTAAAAATCATTGCAACTGGAATTTGAGTCATACTTCAAACAACAAAAATAGAGGAAATTATTGTTTATTGCCGTCCTGGCCTGAGTCCTTGCAACCTTGCTATTTGATTTGCCCTGCCAGTTCATGACACGAATGAAGCTTCTCGGTGGTTTGTCCTTTAAGGATTTGCCAGGGCCCAGAGCCTGGGGAGAGAGAGAGAGAGAGAGAGAGAGAGAGAGAGAGAGAGAGAGAGAGAGAGAGAAGACATCTGTGCTCTCAGCCTCTGCTGAGCAAGTTGCCTGTTTGGAGCTGTCCGTGGTCCTGCAGCTCCTCACCTGCTGGATGGAAAAATGATGCTGCAGGAGGCCTCTCCCCTCAGCCTTGAAGCCCCTCTTTCCTGTGAAACCTTTGGCACAATCCCTCCATCCTCATGCCTGGGGGCTCTTGGATGCCTTGGCCTGCAGCTTCCATCTGCCCCAGCCGGCATGGGCCGTGGCTCAGGGACCTTGCACGCAGTTTGATCCCTGGTAGGTAAAAGTAAAAAGATAAAGGTAAAAAGTTAAGTCCAGCCAAAGGCAACTATGGGGTTGCAGCGCTCATCTTGCTTTCAGGCTGAGGGAGCTGGCGTTTGTACACAGACAGCTTTCCGGGTCATGTGGCCAGCAGGACTAAACCGCTTCTGGCGCAATGGAACACCGTGACGGAAACCAGAGCGCACGGAAACGCCGTTTACCTTCCCGCCGCAGCGGTACCTATTTATCTACTTGCGCTGGCGTGCTTTTGAACTGCTAGGTTGGCAGGAGCCGGGACAGAGGAACGGGAGCTCACCACGGTCACACGTATTCTCCAGGTGACGCTGGGAGAGGTTCATGCCCCAAACCCCAGAGAGACACTGCTGCCAACCAGTGCAGGCAGTACAGAGCAAGATGGAATGCAGTGGTCTGTACCCATTATGTCAATAAAGTCTGAATGAATGAATGAATATATGTATCTGTAGCTGCCTGCGTTCTTAGGAGAAAAGCAGAGGCTGGAGTCAGTGCGGCCTGCTTGCTCAGCAGCTGGTGAGAAGTAATGCGGGGAGGTTGGTTCACTGATGTGGGGGGCAGGGGACCCACATAGGGCTCCTTCCCCCAACGAGAGGCCCCCAGAACCTGCAGATTACGCTGCGGCTCTCTCTGTCTCTCTTAAACTGCTCTTCTGCCGGCTCTGCTACTTTCGCTACCTGCGCCAAGCATGTTTTTCTTGATGTGCATGTGCTGAAAATCTGGCAAAATGAAATCTAGGGATTGATCCAGGCATACCTCTCTTCCTCACTGTTTGCAGCCCCCCCCCCCGCAGAGACATCCCCGTCATGTGGTGTCAACCATTTAATTGCCACAACAATGACCTCCGGCCGGCACATCGAAACCACTTGATGATGATAAAAAAAGCAATTTTATCTGTCAGCAGTAATTAATGTGCTGGAACGTTAACGTGGCTGTCGGTTCCATTCATCTCCTGCTATTTCTCTCTCTCTCTCTCTCTCTCTCTCTCTCTCTCTCTCCCCTCTCCCTTCCTCTCCCCCTCCCCACCACCCAGGCTCCTTCATGGGGGAAACGTCGCAATTGTGCGAATATATCCCATTGGTATAAAGAGGCATTGTTGCTGCAGGGCAGGCCTTGGGAGACAGCCCCCCGATCTCTCACCCCCTGCCTAAGAGGAGCCCCCATGTCCCAGGACAGGGATTCTGGTAGTGCAAGCTCCAGGATTTTTATTTTCGGGGAGGAGACTCATAGAATCGTTGAATTGTAGAGCTGGGAGGGACACCAACGGTCATCTAGTCCAACCCCCTGCAATGCAGGAAATCTCAGCTAAAGCATCCAGGACAGATGGCCATCCAACCCCTGCTTAGAAAACCTCCGAGGAAGGAGAGTCCACAACCTCCCGAGGGAGACTGTTCCACTGTCTCCTTCAGCTCTCACTGTCAAAAAGCTCTTCCTGGTGTTTAGTTGGAATCTCCTTTCTTGTAACTTGAAGCCATGGGTTCGAGTTCTATCCTCCAGAACAGCAGAAAACAAGCTTGCTTCATCTTCCATGTGACAGCCATTGAGATATTTGAAGATGGCTATCACATCTCCTCTCCTTTCCAGGCTAAACATACCCAGCTCCCTCAACCGCTCCTCATAAGGCTTGGCTTCCAGACCTTTGATCGTCTTTGTCACCTTCCACTGCACACGCCCCATATTGTCAATGTCCTTCTTATATTGTGGCGCCCAGAACTGGACACAGGAGTCCTGGTGGGGTCTGAGCAAGGCAGAATATAGAGCAAGACAAAGCTATTTGATTACGGGACAAGACACTGTCTGTGGCTCACTTCATCCGAGAGATGCCAACTGTGAAAGCACATCTGACTTATTTTGGGCGTGAAGCAATACTGGGAGGCACCGAAGTCTGGATTTTGCACCAGGGTAACCCACCCCAGTTGGAAAACTCCCCTTTCTCCGGGCTCCAAAGATTTCATTAGGCACTGCTGGTTCATCCTCTAGCTCAGTGTTCCCCAACCTTGGGCCTCCAGCTGTTTTTGGACTACAACTCCCATCATCCCTTGCTAGCAAGACCAGTGGTCAGGTATGATGGGAATTGTAGTCCGAAAACAGCTGGAGGCCCAAGGTTGGCGAACACTGCATCCTGACAATCATATGGACTAGAAATTTTGCCGAACTTCTGCTTGTTTAAACTTCCTTTCGGAGCGAAACTACATTTCAAAGGCAAATGTGTTGTGCCCTGACAGACCCCCCCCCCCCCGGTTTATTTTGAATGAGACGTTTCTTCGGGAACAGGCAGAGAAGCAAAGTGGGATGCTTAACTTCTTCCTGTGCAAATGGCGATGACTCGCCCTTTCCAGCTTTTTAAATGCTTGCTTGTGGGGGTGAATAATGTCTTCTGAACCTGGGGAGGGAAAGAAGCAGGTGATTTCGAGTTCAGGGCAAAGCAGGTGAGGAAAGGGTTACATGAGCCACTTCCATGCTTCAAATCTGCTCCACCCCACCCCACATCTCCCTGGGACCAGTACACAAGTTGGCATATAACATGTCTCGTTTGGCCCTGGGAGTGGCGGCGGCTTTGGCCCCGATCCCACTTTCCAGCCCTGGGCATTGTTGCAGCCCCAGAGGGGGCAGGTTAACATTCATCCCTCCTTACAGGGATTTATCACCCGGACTTTGCAAAAAAGAGAGGAGGGTGAACCCAGCGTTGCGCCCCCAAAGTCCTCTCCTTGGAGCTTGCAGAGTCGTTTCTGCCCAACTGCCTTGGGACCAGTTTCGTAAACTGCTTCAAACGTTGCCTTAGGAGAGGACATAATCATCCAGCTTTAAAGAGATTTGGCCAGGGACCCGAAAACTGGGCATTTTTTGGCGTTTGCTAACATTTGCCATGGCGAGATTCAAAGGGGACGCCTGAGGCTTCCGTCCTGTGTCTCCTTGGGGAGCAGCTTCCTGTTTTCTGGAACAGTTTGGGGTGGGGGTGAAGAAGGAAAGGGGGGGGGCTTTTGGCTGTGGCTCTTCTCCCCTCCCCCTCTCGGCCTTATTCAGCTCTCCTCCCGGGATGAACCCTGAAGAGGTTGCTCTCTCTCTCTCTCTATCTAGTCTTTGCTCATCACAAATATTCAGGGCTTCCTTGCTCCTTGTTTTGCAGAGAGGGTTTGGTGCCTCCTCTCCCCTTTGCCCAGGGAATTTCCAGATGTTCCTGTACTTTTAAACAGCTGCTTCTAGGTGCCTCTTCTGGCGCTGTGCAGATCTTAAATTCACACGGAGGTGCATCAAATTTATGCTCAATTTGGAGAAAGCGGAAAGAAAGTTTGCCTCCTCATCACGGTAAAACGCTGCAATCCGGAGTCGCCCAACAAAGCTGAATGCTGTAAGCTTCAGGGCAGGCAAAAAAAGTTATTTCTTCGCACGGCGCAATTCACTCCCCCAAGAGGTAAAGATTGACCACCAACTTTGGGCGGCTTTCAAAGCAAAGTAGACAAATCTAGTTAGGGAGGAATAATCTCAATGTTTGCATGCACTTTCAAATCTGTTTCTGAAGCCAGAGGTCCCTGTTGGGATGTAAGGTGTACTCTGAGCTTTAAAAAAAAAAAAACTCTCTGTCAAAACTCTGTGTCAAGGTAACCCAAAGCTATGGTTTTCCCAGTAGTGATGTATGGAAGTGAGAGCTGGACCATCAAGAAGGCTGATCGCCGAAGAAGAAGAAGAAGAAGAGTTTGGATTTCATATCCCGCTTTATCACTACCCGAAGGAGTCTCAAAATGGCTCACATTCTCCTTTCCCTTCCTCCCCCACAACAAACACTCTGTGAGGTGAGTGGGGCTGAGAAGTGTGACTAGCCCAAGGTCACCCAGCAGCTGCAAGTGGAGGAGCGGAGACGCGAACCCGGTTCACCAGATTATGAGCCCACCGCTCTTAACCACTACACCACACTGGCTCTCTTTTGATGCTTTTGAATTATGGTGCTGGAGGAGTCCCATGGACTGCAAGAAGATCAAATCTATCAATTCTTAAGGAAATCAGCCCTGAGTGCTCACTGGAAGGACAGATCCTGAAGCTGAGGCTCCAATACTTTGGCCACCTCATGAGAAGAGAAGACTCCCTAGAAAAGACCCTGATGGGAAAGATGGAGGGCCTAAGGAGAAGGGGACGACAGAGGACGAGATGGTTGGACAGTGTTCTCAAAGCTACCAACATGAGTCCGACCAAACTGCGGGAGGCAGTGGAAGACAGGAGTGCCTGGCGTGCTCTGGTCCATGGGGTCATGAAGAGTCAGACACGACTGAACGACTAAACAACAACAACCCAAACCCTGACCGGAGAGAGGCTAGGTTCTGTGACCCTGTGGGAACAAAGCAGATTTGCAAGGCTTGGTATTTATTTTCATTTATTAAATAGGTGCTCTGCTCTTGGATCTGTAGATCTCAAGGCTGTTCACAGCATGAAAATGTGAGATAAAAGAACACACAAAATGCATAATAAAAACAAGAACAAACAAACAAAAGAACTCTCCCAACAAACACATTTAACAGGATATAGCATGCTAGCCAAAGACCTGGTTGAAGAGGAACATTTTCAATTGGCGCCTAAAGGCGTATGATGAAGGCGCCAGGCGAACTTCTCTGGGGAGAGCATTCCACAAACGGGGAGCCACTGCAGAAAAGGCCCATTTTTTGGTTTTTAGCAACTGTTTTGCGGTATTTTATCTGGACCCTATTCTGTCCAGTATCCTGTCCAGTGGCCAATCAGATGCCCACATGGGAAGCCTTCAAGCTGGACCCGGCTGCACCAGGACTCTCCCGGCTTGTGATTCCCAGCAGCTGGTACCCAGGGGCATTCTGCCTCTGGCAGTGGGTGCCGGACGTAGCCTGCGTGGTGGGTAGCTATAGATGGGCAGGAGCTGTTCAGGGTCTTAAGGGCCCCCCCCAGAACACTGAATATCTTATTTGGCAACCCCCTTGGCTTCTGAGACTTTATAGAACCACAGTTCTTTTGCCCTGCCCTTTGTATCAGACAATTCAATCTATGTTCATTAATCAGCTGGTTAATTACCGTAGCAGGTAGTCAGACGATTGCAAGGTAGTCTTCCTAATGTTTACTCAGTATGGGGATAAGGTGGAGATAGCAGCCAGGTTTCTGAAACACGCAGTGAGGATTCGCAAACGTCACACAACAGTATTTTAACTGTTAGATGCAGAGGACGCTGTGTTTTTATTGTACCTTTTGGAACCTCGTCTATATGCCAGTAAAGGTTTGGTTGGTTGACACAGAGTTGGAAGGAACCACAAGAGTCATCTAGTCCAACCTCCTTGGGCAATGCAAGAATCTTTTTGCCCAGCGTGGGGCTTGAACCCACGACCCTGAGAGTAAGGGTCTCATGCTCTACTGACAACTGCTGTTCTTTCTCTTCCGAGCCTGCCTTCACTGCGACGAGGTTTAGGAATGCCTTTTTGTTCAAAACAAACCCTAATAATTCTTAATTCCAGGACCGCTTTTGGTGACTTTTTGTCCTTTGGTATTGACTTGGCTCTAGTCTTGATGTTGCCCAGCCCTTGCAAGCAGCTATTTTGTGGGGTACTTCTTCTGTAGCAAATAACGCTCCTGGGGTGTTGCCATGCTGCCTGTTTTGGCAGAAGCGACAAAGAGTCTTGTGGCACCTTAACAACGGGCGCATTTATTGTAGTTTAACGAGCTTCCGTGAACGAGAGTCCTCTTCATCACATGCAGATTGCTGTCTGACTTCGTCTTTGGGGGGTGAAGCCTGGGAGTCAGAAGTGGGAGAGGGAAATCAACAGCCCATGACGTCCCTACTAACCTGGTGCTAGAGGAGCCCCTAACTCAATGAGAGTCAGTGTGGTGTAGTGGTTAAGAGTGATGGACTTGTAATCTGGTGAACCGGGTTCGCTTCCCTGCTCCTCCACATGCAGTTGCTGGGTGACCTTGGGCTAGTCACACTTCTCTGAAGTCTCTCAGCCCCACTCACCTCACAGAGTGTTTGTTGTGGGAGAGGAAGGGAAAGGAGATTGTTAGCCGATTGTTAGATAACAGGGAGGGAGGGAGGGAGGGAGGGAGGGAGGGAGGGAGGAAGGAAGGAAGGAAGGAAGGAAGGAAGGAAGGAACTTCTGCAATGTTTTGTTCGCCATCCAGCTTGGAATCTGGCGAGATCCAGTCTTACCCATTAATTAATCAATGGGCTCATTTTAAGCTGCAGTTAATAGCTGCACTGATCAATCATTTTAAAGCTTGCTGCCCTATTTTTAATGCATTGGATTGCTACCCTGGATCTGTTTGGCACTAAACCAAATTAGGAACTGGATTTACCAATGTTTGATTTGGGGTGGAGTTTCTAGTCCCTGTGATGTAATGCCATGGGAGTTTTGCAGCAAGATTTTTTATGCTGTGAACCACCCTGTGATCTTCGGATGAAGGGCAGTCTAAAAATTTAATAGATAAAATTATAACAATTTTGGAACCTTCCCTACACCTGGACCAGCTGTGTTGGTGTGACACATAACTTTCTTTCCACCTTTTCCCTCTGCTTGGCAAAGCACCAGCACACATCTATATAATATAAATGTTGTTTCTGTGTTCTCTCTCTCCACAGTCTCTGGATGGGTTTGTGTTTGCACTGAACCAGGAGGGAAAATTCCTTTACATCTCCGAGACGGTGTCTATTTACCTTGGGCTCTCGCAGGTAGGAGTTGTGTGAGCTGTGTGCTAAAACGTGAATAATACATGCACAGACTGGAAATAAAAGAGGGGGAAAACCCCACTCATGCGGCCAGATGTATAGCGCATGAGTATTATGCAGCCGGGCGGGGGTTGCGCTGAGAATAGGCAAGATTATTCTCTGCAGTGTCTGCAAGGTGGAGAATCTGCAGGCTCCCAAATACTTTGCAGGCTGCAACCAGATACCGTTGGACAGCTGGAATGGGCAGGAATGGTTACAGCCAACCCATAATTTGCTTACTGTGGCATTCTAATCTAAGCATGCATAGCTGGGAGCTTCTGCAGACTTCTGAGGATCTCTGCTGCCATTTTAATAGGGAGAGAGCAAGAGAGCGCATGTGTGTAGTCCTCATGAGGACAATCCTTTTTACCCATGCATAAAGGAAGTTGGCTTGTTTAGCTTAGGAGGTTGAGACCAGATGTGCTAGAGCAGCCTTTGTCAACCTGGTGCCCTCCAGCTGTTTTGGACGACAATCCCAGCCAGCACAGTTGCGCTCAAAAACATCTGGTGACCAGAGAGCTAGGACTCCACAAGTGATTCTGGGAGAGTGAACAGGATGGGGCAAGGGGGGTGGGGATGGACATAAAACGCTGCTGAAATGTGTACAATGAGTAAAAATGCAACTTTAATCTGACAAAAAATGTCTACATACAAATAAAATTTCTAAAATGCAGTGAGATATGATCTCAGCTACCCAGAATGACGCCTAAAGACAAGTGCACAGGAAAGTGTGGGAGAACGCTTGCTCTGATGCAGCAGCAGTTTAACGAGAGCCAGTGTGGTGTAGTGGTTAAGAGCAGTAGACTCGTAATCTGGGGAACCGGGTTCGCGTCTCTGCTCCTCCACATGCAGCTGCTGGGTGACCTTGGGCTAGTCACACTTCTCTGAAGTCTCTCAGCCCCACTCACCTCACAGAGTGTTTGTTGTGGGGGAGGAAGGGAAAGGAGAATGTGAGCCGCTTTGAGACTCCTTCGGGTAGTGATAAAGCGGGATATCAAATCCAAACTCCTCTTCTTCTCCTCCTCTTGCAAAGAAATCAGAATGATTGCTCATTAAATAGCCAGTGTAGCTGATCTCCCTGCAAACCAATCTGGATGAATGCTCAACAAACAGGTGGTTTGGAAACGCCCTTAGGTTCGCAAGGGTAATAATAATAATAATAATAATAATAATAATAATAATAATATAAGATATAAGATAATCTTTATTGTCATATTATTGTCATAACAACAACAACAACAATTTATTTATTTATTTATACTCCGCCCGTCTGGCTGAGTTTCTCCAGCCATTCTGGGCGGCTTCCAACAAAGATTAAAAATACAATAAAACACCAGTCATTAAAAACTTCCCTAAACAGGACTGCCTTCAGATGCATGTCTGTGATCCCTGTAAGGGACAGCTGCATATTCTTGCATTGCAGGGAGTTGGACTAGATGACACTCAGGGTTCCCTTCCAACACTATGGTTCTATGATCTATGAGAGTGTGGCGCACTGGGGGATCTCTCTCTCTCTGTCCCTTAAATTGGGCTGCCTTTGTGTGCTCAAGCTTCAGAGCGTGAGCTTCCAAGTTCCACAGGATGTTTCCTAGGACCTGGCTGCATGAGAAACTTTTGCGCCGAAGGCTTCACCCGGCCCCAGCGTCGCCCTTTGCCCCCTGGCGAGGTGTGCGCTCCCCATGCTTCCGTGTTCTGGGTCCCACCTCCCAACAGAGAACATCGCTCCCCTTCCTGGCCTGCCGATTTCCAGGCTGCCCCCCCCCAATAAACACTTCACAGTCCTTGCCGCATGAATAATTAATCGTGGTAATTATCTCTGCTACAAACGATGCAATTTAAACATGCTTTGTCTGATAATTGATGATCGGGCCTTCCTTCTGAGCTGCGATTGATGGGTTGCAGCTAGGGGAGAGGGAGGAGGAAGTCCAGAGCGGATTGCAAACCCCAGATTCCACCCCCCCCCGCCTGCGTCTTCCTTGCAAAGCACCCCGGAAAGGGTAGCTTGCCCTAAGGGAAGAGAGCGCTTAACCCTATTTGTACCTTCAAAAACATCCGCCTGCCATTGCCTGGACTCCCACTGTTGTCCCAGGTGCCACGCTGCTTGATGAGCAACCTCGCAGCAGTAAGCAATTTTTGATTTTTGCATTGTCCTAAATTGCAGGTTTCTTGGGGGCTGGGGGTGGGAAGCTGATTCCACTAAGTGTCATTTACTAACATTGTGTAATGTATGCCATCAAATGCCAACAGTGCCCTACAGCTCTCTATATTGGACAAACAGGCCAAACTCTACGCCAAGGATAAGTGGACACAAATCTGACATCAGGAATCACAAGACAGAGAAACCAGTAGGAGAGCACTTCAATCTCCCAGGACATTCTATACAAGATCTCAAAGTAGCTGTCTTATTGCAAAGGAATTTCAGAAATAGACTGGAAAGAGAAGTTGCTGAATTGCAACTCAGTACCAAACTTAAAACCATGGAAAGACCTGGTCTGAATAGAGACATTGGATTCTTATCTCATTATACATGACAAAGCTATTTTTAACCTTCTCACCCCTTGCTTTTTCCTGTAAGACCAATTGCAGTCGTTAACAGTCATCAACAGGTTTACCACAGCTATCAGCCTATCACCCATTCCCACCACCCTTCTGAGTAATACCCCTCCCCACCCTCTCACTATATATAAGGGTCTGGGGACTTCTGTTTCAGTGTATCTGAAGAAGTGTGCATGCACACGAAAGCTCATACCAAGAACAAACTTAGTTGGTCTCTAAGGTGCTACTGGAAGGAATTTTTTTATTTTTTATTTTGTTTTGTCATTTACGTGTTTGTTCAAAGCGTTTTCGTCTGACTCCTCAGCCAAGAAGGATCCCCCATCTCCCACAGCTTGCAGTCTGAAAATATGTGGCATGAAAGGAAAAGGCGATGAGGAGGGAGGAGGGGAGAAAGCAAGCTTGGTTCTTCGAGTTTCAAATCTCTTGTAGCAAGCAGCTGAGAAGGGGAGCTGACGGCAAAAGGAGCCGGTTTGTGAGCACAGTCGATGGCATGGCCTGCTTCCCTTCTCTACTTCTGCCCTGCAGCTTGATGGGACGGTGGCTGCGAGTGAGAGTTGGGGCAGAGACGAAAGGTTGCAACCAAGTCTTCACTCCCCCCCATCTAGCCTCTCCCTTATTAACGCATCTTGTGAAGGAATCATCCATAAAAGCAACAGAAGAGCTGCAGATTCGTAAAGCGAATCGTAAAACGACCAGGGCCATTTCTCCTGAGAGACAGCCCCGCTTCCTGTGCGCGAAAGTCGCTCAGCGGTGTGTTCTCTCCTCCCCCCCACCCCCCCCCTGCAAGCTTTCCCTCTTCTTTTAAAGCTTTCTTATTTTTCATTTTCACCTTGACAACAAGGCAAGAATGTGAAAGCAGGGGGCTGACGGCGGGATTTGAATATCAGCAGAGGGGAACGTGCTCCGGCCCCGACCAATCAATAGCGCCAGTTTCGCTCCGCGCAGTGCCGAAGGAGACCTCTTTTGCCTTTCAACTTTCCATTTCCCCTTAAGCAATTAGAGCTGGATGAAGGGGTAAGGGGAGGCAAGGGACCGCCCCCGCCAGAGGAGAGCCGCGTTGTTAGGAGGTGTCAGTCGGCTGGCGCCGGGCCCAGGAACGGCGTGAGTGACAGCTGCCTCGTTCCATCAGCACATCTCCCTTTTGGAGGAGGAGGAGGAGGAGGAAGAGAGGATGCCAGCAACCGATTCCTCTTATTCCCAAGGATTCCAGCTATGCAGGAAGGGAAACTGAGGCAGAGAAGGGGGAGGGCGCCTCGGGCGAAGGAGACCCAGTTCATCCTAGGGGAAATCTGAGTGCCACCCGCCTCCCAGAGTTGGCATCTGAACCCAGCTTGTTTGCCACAGTCCGGTCAACCCAACTCAGGTGCTGGGATTCAGGCGGCAGCGTTCCAGCCCCCAGGATCCTTTGCTCTGACCCGCCAGGAACCAAAATCTTCAAAGAAGAGTCTTGAACGGAGGCCAAGAGCTTGCAGCACCGTTAGGACCTTGCGCCGGCTGCAAAACGGTGTGGGCCGCTTTTCTCCGGAAAATATGTTGTTGTTGTTGTTCAGTCGTTCAGTCGTGTCCGACTCTTCGTGACCCCATGGGCCAGAGCACGCCAGGCACGCCTATCCTTCACTGCCTTTCGCAGTTTGGCCAAACTTATGTTAGTAGCTTCGAGAACACTGTCCAACCATCTCATCCTCTGTCGTCCCCTTCTCCTTGTGCCCTCCATCTTTCCCAACATCAGGGTCTTTTCTAGGGAGTCTTCTCTTCTCATGAGGTGGCCAAAGTACTGGAGCCTCAACTTCAGGATCTGTCCTTCTAGTGAGCATTCAGGGCTGATTTCTTTAAGAATGGATAGGTTTGATCTTCTTGCAGTCCATGGGACTCTCAAGAGTCTCCTCCAGCACCATAATTCAAAAGCATCAATTCTTCGGCGATCAGCCTTCTTTATGGTCCAGCTCTCACTTCCGTGCATTACTACTGGGAAAACCATAGCTGGGAAAACCGGAAAATATACCACGGAGGCAACTGGGTCAGAATCAGGCCTTATCTGCCCCCGTGCAGAGAAGGGTGACGGAACGAACGCCCATGTGCAAGGGGCGTATTCCTGTTTTGGTCTTGGGAATACTCTACTGGGAAGATCTTGAGAGACCCTGCAAGCCGAAACACACCTCCTGATTGTCTGGAATTCAGGATTTTTTCAGCGTACACACTGCCCATGCTTTGTGGAATAATTATGGGGAAGCCATTGTAAATAACGAATCTTGAGTCCTGTTCATCCCCACCCACTCCTCCTTTCTTCCGATGGCTTCCTTCCTGTGCTTTCCTCCCCGCAATCTGGTTGGGATGTGCCTGAGAACAGCTGCGGGGTGGGGTGGGGGGGCGGGGAGAGACAAGGCGACTGCTCCGCTTTTCAAGCTGATTTTTGCTCCCCGAGGCCCCCACTTACAAACTGGGCACTTTCAACCTGTTCTCTGGCAAAGATTCCAGACTGGAGCGAACCCCGGGCAAGGAGAAGGCAGCCTTTGATAGAGCATTAAATTGTGATGGAGAGGACCTTGCCGGAGGCCGTAGGAGAATGGCAGAGGGGACTGGCGGGGGGGGGGGGAAGGAAAAGGAGACAGGTACTGTCTGTATGTGTCTCTCTCTCTCTGTGTGTGCAGAAGGAAGGTGACTCTTGCATCCCACTCTAAATTTCATCAGGACTGGGCAGCTCCTTCTCATACTGGGCCTGGAATGGAGTCTGTTCGTCCGGGTCTCGTGCATCCCTGAATTCTTCTGCTTTCCTGAACTTCCTCTTCAAACAGGAGCTTCAAATGCACTGGAAACGCCTCTCTGTCATCTCTGTGCCTCCCTTGAATCCCCCCCACTCCCCCCACTCCCCCCCAATTCCTGCCTTTCTCAGCCTTTACATTTAAAAACAGACAAACCAGTGCCACAGCTTTAAGGCTGAGCCTGGCCAACGTGGTCCTTCAGCTCCTTGGGGCCGGCCCAACCATTAGGCAGTGGGAGGCGGCTGCTTCAGGCAGCAGTTGCTTGGTTGAAGGCGTTGGAGGGAACAGAGTTGTGTGTGGCACAAGGTTCTTTCTGCATCTCTCAGGTGCAGAAGAGGATGCTTGGCAGGGTTGAAGTAAGAGGCAACTCCCAGTCCGGTCGGATTCTGCACACAGAAGAGGGAGTGTGTGTCTGTGTGATCTTGGCATTTGCCTCTGGCAGCAAAACGTCTTGGGCCAGCCTTGGCTCAGCCATTTGCTCTCTGGCCCTCATGCAAGACTGGAGAAGAGAAGGTTAAGGGGTGATATGATAGCCATGTTCAAATATATAAAAGGATGTCATATAGAGGAGGAGAAAAGGTTGTTTTTTGCTGCTCCAGAGAAGCGGACACGGAGCAATGGATTCAAACTACAAGAAAGAAGATTCCACCTAAACATTAGGAAGAACTTCCTGACAGTAAGAGCTGTTCGGCAGTGGAATTTGCAGCCAAGGAGTGTGGTGGAGTCTCCTTCTTTGGAGGTCTTTAAGCAGAGGCTTGACAGCCACCTGTCAGGAATGCTTTGATGTTGTTTCCTGCTTGGCAGGGGGTTCGACTGGATGGCCCTTGGGGTCTCTTCCAACTCTAGGATTCTATGAAGACATGCAAGCAGGATGCGATGATCGGACGCAGTGCCTGTTTCCCCCCCTCACTTGGCAATCTAATCTGTGATGCTCTTCCTGCTGCGGAGAGGCATCCTTCAGAACATAAGAAGCGCCTGCTGGATCAGGCCAATGCACCCAGCATCCTGTTCTCACAGCGGCCATCCAGATGCCTCTGGGAAACCTCTCCAGCAGGATTTGGGCACAAGAGCCCTCTTCCCTCCTGCAACGGGCATTCAGAAGTGTTGCCGCCTTCAACCGTGCAAGCAGAGTGCCCCTGTTGTGGCTAGTAGTAGTAGTAGTAGTAGTAATAATAATAATAATAATAATAATAATAATAATAATTTATTATTTGTACCCTGCCCATCTGGCCGGGTTTCCCCATCCACTCTGGGCGACTTCCAACAAATATCAAAATATATTAAAATATCACAGATTAAAAACTTCCCTAAACAGGGCTGCCTTCAAGTATTTTCTAAAGGTCATGTAGTTGTTTATCGCTTTGATCGCTGATGGGAGGGCGTTCCACAGGGCGGGTGCCACTACCGAGAAGGCCCTCTGCCTGGTTCCCTGCAGCTTTGCTTCTCGCAGTGAGGGAACCGCCAGAAGGCCCTCGGCGCTGGATCTCAGTGTCCGTGCTGAACGGTGGGGGTGGAGACGCTCCTTCAGGTATACAGGACCGAGGCCGTTTAGGGCTTTCAAGGTCAGCACCAACACTTTGAATTGTGCTCGGAAACGTACTGGGACCCAATATAGATCTCTCAGGACCGGTGTTACGTGGTTCCGGCGGCCACTCCCAATCACCAGTAGCCATTGGCAGCCCTCTCCAAGCCCTGGAAGAAGGGGACACGGTGCCAGGTGCTGTACAGAATTTAGCAGCGAGGCCAGAGGTGTGTTGCTACCGGTAACAAGCCCCAGCTCTTTAGAGCTCTTTGACCCTGCAGGAGGGGGCAGCAAATATATTTCCTTTACTCCGGTCTGCTTTCCGTGTGTCCCCCTTAGCCGCCGCCCCCTCTTTCTTCTTCTTCCTCCGCCTCCCTCGCCTCTTTCAGCCAAATTGCCCTTTGCTGGTGCATCTTTAATGAGGAGCAGCTCCTTTAGAATGCACCTGACCCTGCCAATACCTCGGCATTATTATTTATTGATCCCTTTCTCCTGTCCACCCCCCCCTCCCAATTCATTGCGATGTGGGAAACGTTAACCTGAAGTGCTGACCTTTAGTATTCAAATCAGGCAATGCGGCTCCCCGGCTGCCTGAATGCTAATGAGGTGCCGTTGGGTCGGCAGGCAGGGTGGCTCGGAGGTCACGGCACTGCGGCGGGGTGGGGTGGGGGCCCTACCTTTTTATTTTATTTTATTCCTGGGGAGAGAATGGCGACTAACAGAGAAGGCTGGGTTGTGTGCTCCTAGCTGCCTTTGCGGGGGGGGGGGGGCTGAACGCAGCTGCCGCCTCTCGATGTTTGCGCAGGGCAGGCCCCTTCTGCATGCAGATGTGCTGGCGCACCCAGATCCCCCCAAAATCTAGGGTGGAGCCACAAAACAAGGGACATCACACTGGGCAGGAAGGCTGCAGCCTGATTGCTGAGTGCATTATGGAATGCCTGGAGACTGGCTCCCCACCCTGGATCCTTTTTTAAAGGTAGAAAGGCATCTGATTTGCATGCAGTAAAATAATAATAATAATAATAATAATAATAATAATAATAGATAATAATAATTTATTATTTATACCCCGCCCATCTGGCTGGGTTTCCCCAGCCAGTCTGGGCAGCTTCCAACAAAATACAGTGGTCCCTCGACTTACGAAGTACTCAACATCTGTATTTTTCGACTTACGAATGAAAAAAGTGGCTGCACGCCTACGAATTTTTCAACATCCAAATGGAAATCGTTGCCGGTTTTAGATGCGGTTTCCTCGACTTACGAATTTTAGATGCGGTTTTTTTGACTTACGAATTTTTCCAAATATTTTTCTCCCAATGCATTCCTATGGGAACTCGACTTACGATTTTTTTCGACCTACGAATGTCCATTTGGAACGGATTAAATTCGTAAGTCGAGGGACCACTGTATTAAAATACAATAATCTATTAAACATTAAAAGCTTCCCTAAACAGGGCTGCCTTCAGATGTCTTCTAAAAGACTGGTAGTTGTTTATTTCTTTGACATCTGACGGTAGGGTGCCACTACCGAGAAGGCCCTCTGCCTGGTTCCCTGTAGCTTTGCTTCTCGCAACGAGGGAACCGCCAGAAGGCCCTCGGAGCTGGACCTCAGTGTCCGGGCTGAACGATGGGGGTGGAGACGCTCCTTCAGGTATACTGGACCAAGGCCGTTTAGGGCTTTAAAGGTCAGCACCAACACTTTGAATTGTGCTCGGAAACATACTGGGAAGGTCTAATGCAGAAGGTCTAATCGCCAGTGGCACCACTGGCAGGCTAAATGATCAGGTAGCGGCAGGTGATGCGAGGAACCTCTTTTCTCTGAGAGCCTGGAAGAGCAGCTGCCAGTCAGGCTGGACAGCTCTGGTCTAGAGAGGCCATTGGTCTAATATTGGAGGCAGCGACTTCACATTGCAACCCAGAACAGTGAGTCTGCTGTTCTCTTTAAAAACATAAAATAAAGACAAATGAGATTCTGCAGCAAGAGAATTCTGGGCATGCATGAATGTCCCTGCCCCTCCTTCTCATTATTGTTAATGAGTTTTTGCCCCTCCTGTTCTGCATAATTTATTTTTAGTGCATTGTATCGCCCTGTTTCTTCTGGTCCCGGGAAGAAGGCAAAGGACTACCAGGAATGTATACCTCTTTAAATATAATACAAATAACTAAGCAGGGCGTTGGAGCCCCCACCCTGGCCCCTGAAAACCTCCTTCATCCACACCTCTGGATTTTGCTGAGCGTTGCCCGTACACTTTCAGGCCATGAGGACTAGAAACTTGCCTTCTTTACAAAACAAAAAGCGAAAGCTGGGGTTCTCTGGAGGCTGAATCCTAAAGCCAGTGCTGCATTCAATGCTGAATTCCCGCGCTCCCCAGAACTGCAGTGCTTCTACGAAAACCCAAGAGGATCTATTGCACCGGGCGAGAGGGATTTGTGTAAACTTGCTGTGTTAACCTTCAGCGTTTAAATGAGGGCGGTCCAACTTTTCATATCAAGTGGGCTGCAAGAATACTTTGGCACGGAACGCTGCTTTGTTGCACAGGGGTGGGGAGCGAGGTCGAAACTGAGGGCACCTTCCCCTTGCCCCAGCCTTCCTGCTGCCTTCCCAGAGCCAGATAAGCTAGCAAGTGCCCCCCCCCCCGGAAGGAGGCATGAAGATCTGGCAGGGTCCTAAAGCCTCCCTTTTCCTTCCCAGACCTGGCAAAGCACCATAGCTGTCAACCCTCCCTTTTTTTTTGCGGGAAACTCCCTTATTCCAATGCCGTTTCCCGCTGCTATCCCGGATTGTTGATATCCCTTCAATTTCCCGGATTTCAAAGGAAGCAGCTCCTCTCCCTCCCTGCCGGTCAGGGAGGCTCCTCAGCTGCGTTGCTCGGCTGCCAATAAGGAGTCTGAGACCGACTGGGGGCGGAGCTTGCATGCCTTGTGCAGCCAGACCCTCACGCCCAACCAGACAGACAGCCTGCCTGCCATCTATGCGCTCGCTCTTTCGCTCACCCGTTCGCGCGCAGCCTCTGGAGCGCAGGGTGGCGAGGCTACTTGGTGCCATTGCACCGCCCTCGCGGCATCCCTTATTTTCAAATCCGAAAGTTTGGAAAAATCCCTTATTTTCAAATCTGAAAGTTGACAGCTCTGCAAAGCACTAACTATGTTTTGGGAAGGAGAAGGGAGGACCCTAGGACCCTGCCAGAGTCCCCACGCCTCCTTCGCAAAGCCCAGCGACATGCTTACCTGGCTGTGCAATGGAGGGCTGTCAAATGTTGCCAAGGATGGAGAAGGAACGGAAGGTCTTTAAAGGATATATACAAAACTACATTGAAAAACTAGAACTCCTATCAGAATGAAACAAGTTCCGTGATTAATATAAGAAGAAAGAAGGAATCTAAAATATTAAACTATGAATATCAAAATACCAAACAATATTTGGAATAATGAGTAATAGAAAGACAATAAGCATATAAAATTAAAAGTATGCGAGAAGAAATACTGGAAGTTAAAAGATGATTGTAATTGTGTATGAACATTTTTATTCAATGTATGAAAGAATGTATGGATGTGTATTTACAAATGTATGTCTGTATGTTTTAGTGTTGAATTTTTTCAGTAAATTTTTTTTATTTTTTTTAAAAAAATGTTGCCAAGGGCCGCTGAAAAAGGCCTCAAGGGCCACACGTTGGACCACCCTGATGTTGATAAGCCTGGATAAGGAGTAAGAAGTGGGTCAGAATGCAGGAGGGCTTGGAATCCCGAAAGACCCAAGCCTGCTCCTGTTCCTGACGCAGCCAGGTGTTGTTTGTCTTCCAGGTGGAGCTGACGGGGAGCAGCATCTTTGATTACGTCCACCCTGGAGACCACCCTGAGGTCGCTGAGCAGCTGGGCCTGAAGCCTCCCTCGGAGACGTCTCACTCGACACGCCAGAGAGCACCCACCCTGGCCACGGCCACCTCTTCTTCTGGGCTGACGGAGACCTCTGAATCTGGTATGCCTTCCAAAGTTGGAGGCGGCAGTGCTTCCGAATCCCAGTTGCTGGTCACAGCAAGAGGGGAGAGGGCTCTTCTGCTCGGATCCTGCTCGTGGGTTTCCCATAATGGGCGTCTGCTTGGCCACTGCGAGAGCAGGATGCTGGACTCGACGGGCGATCAGCCTGATCCAGCAGGTTATTGAGAGCCAGTGTGGTGTAGTGGTTAAGAGCGGTGGACTCGTAATGTGGTGAACCGGGTTCGCGTCTCCCCTCCTCCACATGCTGGGTGACCTTGGGCCAGTCACACTTCTTTGAAGTCTCTCAGCCCCACTCACCTCACAGAGTGTTTGTTGTGGGGGAGGAAGGGAAAGGAGAATGTGAGCCGCTTTGAGACTCCTTCGGGTAGTGATAAAGCGGGATATCAAATCCAAACTCCTCCTCCTCCTCCTCCTCCTCTTCCTCCTCCTCTTCTTCTTCTTCCTCCTCCTCCTCCTTTCTTGTGTGCCCATGCTTCAAGCACACTGGGAAATGGGCGTATTGCAAGCACGGGAGCTGTGTGTGGCTGCTCAGGTCATGGGGAACGGGGACTTGGCGCATGCTCAGAGGCGCCCTCTCGCCTCCAGGGCTAGAACAAAGCCATCTGTTTCAAGGGGGAGACCACCCATGGCTCCAAGGAACAGTGACAGGGAATTTCGTTTGACGTTTCTCGCTCTCATCAGAGGCTTCTTCGTCGAGAGCCGTGATGACCGAAGCCAGTTTAATGCCCAATGTAGACTAGCCTTTATAAATGAATTGACACTTGGTCCTGAACCAGTCTACCCCCACCAGATTCTCTCTTTTTGTCATCTTTCGTAGCCCATCACCCAGTCTCCTCCTCTTCCATAATACTGGCTATGTAGCATTTCACCTTCATGAGCTCAGCAATCTGTACAACACCCCGGCGAGGTAGACAACCCCTGCAGTCTTGACATGGCAGATTGGGCCGCTGAGGCTAAGAACATGCACATGACCTAGTGAATTTGTGGCCCTGGCAATGGTTAAACCTAGAATATTCCTGGGAGCAAACAGCATCGCGTGCCGTTGTGTGAGTTTGCGACCCCAGTGAGTTTTCTCCCAAGGAAAACGCCCAGGGGAAGCTGGAATCGTGAATCAATCTGGCCTGCGAAGGCAGCCAGGAATCCTCTTTCAGAACACTATTTTCTCTTGCAGACAGAGGGGAAGAGACCTGGGTCCATAATTGGAGCACAATGACCCTCCTCTACTCCCTTCCCATACAGAGGCCTCTGGCTCTAACCACTGGCCAGCATTTCCCTCCCCAGGGAGTTGGTGGGAAATAAATCTTTTGAAGAAAGGGGGAGGGGAATCCCAGATAGCCGACACGATTAATTTTTAAAGCTATGTGTCTATTTATCTAGCACCAATTTATTTTTGACGGCAGACAGAAACGCAGGCACAGAATCTTCTCCCAGGCCTCTGCTCTTCCAAACAGTTGCTCCAGCTCCTTTCCCCCGAAGCTGGGAGAGAATCCATGCAAGGGTCATAGCTCAGTGCTAGAGCACCTGCGATGTGTGCAGAAGGCCGTAGGTTCAATCCCCGGTGTCTCTAGGTAGGGCCGGGAGAGATGCCTGCCTGAAACCCTGGAGAGGTACTGCAGGTCAGTGTTAGACCAAGGGCTGCCAATTCCATGCCCTCCAGATGTGTTGGACTACAATTCCTAGCATCCCTGGCCATGGGTCATGCTGGCAGTGACTGATGGGAATTGTAGTTCAAAACACCTGGAGAGTGCCACCGACCTGGATGAACAAATGTCTCTGGCCCCATTCACGCTGTAAATTTAAAACGCTATGATTCAGCCGTAGTCAAAACAAAATAAAAAATTGAAAAATTCCTTCCAGTAGCACCTTAGAGACCAACTAAGTTTGTTCTTGGTATGAGCTTCCGTGTGCATGCACACTACGATTCGGCTCTAAGCAGACATGGCTTTCGCCAAAGAATCCTCGGAACTGTTGTCTGTTAAGGCTTCCCCCCCTGTTCCCCCTCCTCTAAGTGCTGCAGTTCCCAGATTGGCTTACAATCAATCAATCAATCCCTCCTCCCAAGGAACTCTGGGAATTGTACCGGTAGCTCTGGGAGAGGAGCAGGGGGTCTCCTAACAGTTCTCAGTGCCCACAACAAACTACAACTCCCAGGATTCTCTGGGGGAAGCCGTGACTGCTCAAAGAGGAATTGTAGAATCACAGAATTGTAGAGTGAAATATACTCGGAGTCAAGTGTGGATTTCATGCTCTTTATTCAGCTCATAGTAGCGAGGAATGCCAGTTTCCCCAAAACGTCTGCTTTATATACATTATTTACACATGGGCCCCACGTGATTGGCTAATTCCGGGATACTCATGTGGGCCAATCAGGTTGCGGATTCACTTCCACCTGGAGCTGGATTGGGTGGCTCCTGCTGCATTCTGGATCCTATTGTTCTAGGACCAATCAGACTGCTGCATTCTGAATCCTATTGTTCTAGGACCAATCAGACTGCTGCATTTTGGATCCTGTTCAACTCAGTACATAACATAGAGGGGCCACTAGGATCATCTAGCCCAAGGCAGGAATCTTTTGCCCAACATGGGGCTCAAACCCACAAGATTAAGAGCCTCACGCTCTACCAACTGAGCTATTGCAGTGTTTTAAAGCTATGGTACGGATGCGGCCTCGGTACAAGGCATCTTTCTCTGTTTTTCCTTTGCTGCTTTGATCCTTTTTCGCCCTTGCTTGGCTGCAAGCACCCTTGGGCCGCTGGGACGTTGCTGCCCAGTAGCTCTCCCTGCTGCTTCTCCGCAAGCTGACCTAGGGGGTCAGAGGCTGCCACCGGGTGCCCGGTTTGCCCTCAGCCCCCACCCACTTGCACACCCGCGAAGGACACCGAGGGGGAGAGAGAGGAGCGAAGCGGGATCTCGTGTCTCCTCCCTGCTCGCTTGGCATCCGCCTGCTCGGCTTTTATCCGGGGAACTTGTGAAAGATTTATACCGAGCTGGAAAGTAAAAGAGAATACGAGATCAGCGTTCTGCCCCTGAGTGTGTTCTCATAAGAATGTGGGGGGAGGAAAGGGGGGGAGGGAGAAACCTGCTGGATCAGATGAGGGGTCTGTCTCATCCAGCAGTCTTGTTCTCAGCATGGCCTGGCTAGCTAGATTCCTCTAGGATAGCTTTCACCCCAACCCACCCACCCTTCAGCTGTTTTGGACTACAGATCCCATGTGGCGGTGTAACTCTGGGAGCTGCTGGGAATTGTCCAAAGCAGCTGAAAGGGCTGGCCCTTTTATAAACGCGAGAAGCAGGGATCCCCACAACCGAGAGAAGGGAAATGAAAGTGAGTGCTAGTTGCTCAGAAAAAAACATTTCTTCTAGACCTATGTAGGGCATTGGAGCTGCAGAGTGCGAAAATTAAATATATACTTGGTCAGGGTCCCGTCCCGTCCCCCCATTAAAAAGCTAAGCCAGGACCCAGCACCTTGTTGTGTGGCAGGCAGTTCCGTGGTTAAATTGTGCTTTGATGGGAGTTGTGGTCCAAAACAGGTTGGTGAAGGCTGATCTGTGAGTCCTGAATGCAGCCTCCTGTGGTTGCTTGTTCCGTTACAGTTGGGTTAGGTTAGGTCAGGCATCCCCAAACTTCGGCCCTCCAGATGTTTTGGACTACAATTCCCATCATCCCTGACCACTGGTCCTGTTAGCTAGGGATCATGGGAGTTGTAGGCCAAAACATCTGGAAGGCCTCAGTTTGGGGATGCCTGGGTTAGGTTTTCTTTGTTTATTTCACTACATTTGTATGCCACTTTCTTCCTCCAAGGAGCTCAAGGTGGCATATATAATTCTCCCCCTCCTCATTTAATCCCCACAACAACCCTCTGAGGTAGGCTGGGCGGAGGCAGTGACTAGCCCAAGGTCACCCGCTGAGCTTCGTGGCTGAGTGCAGCTCTTTGCAATCCATATTTTGGTTTTTATGACCTTCAGTAGTTCGTTGTAATCTGATGTAGCTCTTGGCCACATCACTGCTCCTTCCGCAATCTCCAGAGCATTGGGGAAGGAGTTAAGTTGAGCTGGTCCCAACACCAATTCTTCTTGCATGCCTCCATTGCACCCCTACTCTCTGTCTTTGTCCTTCAACCAGTTACTGAGTCATATAAGGATATCTTTCTTACCCAATAACTGCCAAGTTCGCTCAAGAGCCTTTGATGAGCTTTTGGGACGTTCGGATATATAAGATTGTTTCCAGCTAAGTTCTGCTCAAAGTAGACCCGTGAAGTTAGTCTGAGTATGACTGGCATCTGATGTAACCTCTCATGTCTACCAGATCATCCCTGGCCATGTGTTTTTTTGAGATACACAAGCAATTACAAAAGGCTATAGTGAGGCAGGACCTCCCATTGCAGAAACCGTGCTGATTCTTCCTCAACATGGCTTGTTCTTCCACGTGCTTAAAAATACTAGCTTTAATAATGGTCCCTGCAAATTTACCTAGGAGAAAAAACAAGGTGGTGAGTCTGTAATAGCAAATACCTACCCCATTCCTGGGGGGGGGGGAGTTCAGGTTACCTTCCAGTCCTCTGGGAAGAAGGAAACTGATTTTTTAACGTTGAATATTTATGTTAAAAGATCAGCAGTTTTGCATTTGAGTTCTTTAAGGACTCTTGGGTGAATGCCATCTGGCTCTGACTTCTTGTTAGTTTGTAATTTGTCAATTAGCTCTTAAAGTTCACCCTTTGTCACCTCTATTTGACATAGCTCTGCAAACGCTTCTCCCCACCCCCACCCCCGCATGAAAACAGAAGCCCAGATATGGACATCTTCCACGGGGAAGGCCAGAATCTTGGCAAAACCTCTACTTCTTAAAAGGAAGTCCACTCACCGTTTACGGTGTCCTTGACACGGCTGTTTAACCACGCTGGCATCCTCCTGGACTTCTTCGCAGGGTTACTGTAGGGGTACTATCACTGCAATCACTGTTCTCAAGCTCTTTGGGGAAGGCTCACAGCTTCTTTCTTCTGCCTGATGTCCAGCTATGGTCTTTCAGTTCCTTCATGGCTGGCACAATGTTGAAGCAGAATGAAGCCACGCCTCTCAGGAGGAGGGAGGAGATCCCTTGCTGAGGGGATGACATAGTTTAGCTTCCTCCCACAGGGGACAGTGATGGCCACCAGCTTAGATGGCTTTAAAAGAGGATTGGACAAATTCATGACTACTAGCCTAGGGACACGGGTGGCGCTGTGGTCTAAACCACAGAGTCTAGGGCTTGCCGATCAGAAGGTCAGCGGTTCGAATCCCCGCAATGTGGTGAGCTCCCGTTGCTCGGTCCCTGCTCCTGCCAACCTAGCAGTTCGAAAGCACGTCAGAGTGCAAGTAGATAAATAGGTACCGCTCCGGTGGGAAGGTAAACGGCGTTTCCGTGTGCTGCTCTGGTTCCCCAGAAGCGGCTTTGTCATGCACCTAATACAGAAGGTGTCTCTGTGTCTTAGATCAAGCCAGCTCCCATCCTGCTGAGGGCGACGCTTTGGACCGCTCCTTTTTCATCCGTCTGAAATCCACCCTGACCAAGAGAGGGCTTCACGTGAAAACCTCCGGCTACAAGGTAAAATGACGCCCACTCTGGCTGTGGGTCTTCTTCCTCTTGAAGGTGTGGGGAGGCACTGTCGACAGCCTGTCTTGTGGTGGTGGGGGGAGTGGAAGTGCAGAATCCCCAATGTGCATCTGAAAACGGCAGCAAAGAATCAAGTCGCTAGTCCTTAAGGCGTGACCTTGTATAGGCAATCTCAAAAGTAGTGTTCCTAGAAATCAGGCCTGGGGCTTTCATGTTTGCCTCCTGCCACACAGCGAACAGGCACAGAGTAATGCACGCAGAATAAAATCCTGCAGGATGCAAGGAGTGATGTGTCTGTTCTTTGTAGGTTGCAGAATTCTGCTTTTCTTGATGCAGAATGCGGTTCGCCTTTGCACAAAAACGTATGACTTTTTTCCCATTTGGAAAAAAAAAAAGTAGTTGCGCGGAATACATACTTAGAGCCAAAGTGGTTGATTTGGCTGGACCAGGATTTTAATGAAACAAAGGTAGGATTCCTGCTGCTGGCATGAGATGATAGAATCATAGAATTGTAGAGTTGGGAGGGACCATGAGGATCAGCTAACCCAACCCCCTGCAATGCAGGGATCACACAAAGTGGGACTCGAACCCACAACCCTGAGATGAAGAGCCATACCGGATCCAAAGGTCCATTTACTCCAGTGTCCCACGTTTCCCCACAGGGACCAGCCAGAAGCTCTCAAGGAGGGCATGAAGGCAGCAGCCCTTCCTTCCTCCCATCCCCAAGCACCTGGGATTCAGAGGTAGACTGCTTCTGAATCTGGAGGTTTCATGTCGCCATCACTGTTCGATAGACCTGTCCACGGTGGGTGGGCTTAATCTGCTTTCAAAGCCACCCGAGTCGCTGGCCAGCACAGTGCCTTGTGGCACTGAGTTCCACAAGCAAAACTTTCACACTTTGGTGAAGAAGTGTTCTTTCGCAGTCACTGAATCTAATGCTGAGATTCACTGAGCAATTCCATGCTCTAATATTACGGAAGGGGGTGGGTGGGAAACAAGCCTTTCTCCATGCCCATTGTACGGTTACATCTAACAAAGTTCTGCTCAGAGAGTAGACTCACTAAAATGGGTCTATACATAACCCAAGCTAGTTATGTTCAATGGGTCTACTCTCGCTAATGTTGGATACAACCCATAATTTTCATGACTTCCCATCCAAGTTGCCCCCCAGCTCCTAAACTGAAACACTTGATCCTTTCCTTGCAAAATTCCCCCAATAGCTCCATGGAGGAGTCCCTCCTTTTCTGAAACCCATTCTGTCGTCCCAAGCAGGGCCGGCGCGTCCATTTAGGTGAACTAGGCAATTGCCTAGAGCGCCAAAATGGAGGGGGCGCTGGCCAGCCTGCCCCGCCGCCGCCCCAACCAGCGGCGGAGCAAGCAAACCGCGGCAGTGAGGGGCGCCCGGCAGGGCAGGGGGCGGGGCACCGCTCCGCAACGTGTGTCATACGTAATGACGTCACGTGGCCCGCCCCCTCGCCTAGGGCGCCAAAATTGCCAGCACCGGTCCTGGTCCCAAGTACAGGCCACCACCAAAGGGGGCAACACCAAAGGAAGTCGTCCCTTTGGGGGGGTGGCATTTTGGGGGTGGAATGCGGGCATGGGCCAGCAGCCTTCTGGTAAGATTAATGTTTTTAAGGGAGATGGGGATGCTTTAAATTGTTGTTTAACAATTTACAGTGGTACCTTGGTTTAAGAACAGCTTAGTTTATGAACAACTTGGATTAAGAATGCTGCAAAAGTAGGTGTTTTGGTTTGTGAACTTTGCCTTGGGATAAGAACATGTTTTGCTTCCTGTTGAGTGTGTTCCATTTGTAAATTGTGTCCCCCGCTGCTATGGGAAAGCACGCCTTGGGTTAAGAACGCTTTGGTTTAAGAACGGACTTCCAATTAAGTTAGTAAACCAAGGTACCACTGTATTTTAATTACCGTATTTTTCCGTGTATAAGACTAGGTTTTTTTACCAAAAAATTAGGTTTAAAATTGGGGCTCGTCTTATACATGGGTAGTGCTGAGGGGTGTTTTCTGAATTTGGAGTCCCCCAAAATAGGGGGTGTCTTATACATGGGGGCATCTTATACATGGAAAAATGTGGTAGTTTGTATTCATTAGTATTAATTGATTTAAGTAGTTTTATTAAGTGTTTTTTATATTGTGATTTTATGTAGATTTCCCAAATTTTATTCCAATTATCTCCAGATTAATACTTTGTTTAAATGACTTCCTATGCGCCATTCTTGATGATGATGATGATGATGATGATAATGATAATAATAATAATAATAATAATAATAATAATAATAAGATGATGATGATGGTGATGATGATGATAAGGTTCTCCTGTCCATGCCCCCTCCCTCAAACCCGCTTCTCACGCTCTCCCTCACCCCCCGCAGGTGATCCACGTAACGGGCCGCCTCCGCCCCCGGCTGCCGTCCTTCTCCCACGCCCACCCCCTGCTGGGCCGCGTGATGGGGCTGGTGGCGCTGGCCCACACCCTGCCCCCTTCCACGCTCAGCGAGGTGCGCATCGAGTGCCACATGTTTGTCTTCCGGGTCAACATGGACTTGCAGATTGTGTACTGCGAGAGCAGGTGGGTTGCCAGAGCCCTCTGAGCTGCTTTTTGCCAGGGGAACGTTGCCATCTGAAAAAGTCACAGCGCCCGAGTTGGAAATCGAAGTTACACACACAGCACTTCAAAGGATGGTGGCTTTCTGTTGTCTTTATGTCTCCCCTCCCCCCTGGTTTCTGCTATTGCCTCTGGATTTGCTGCTCCTGTCCCCCAGCCCCCCACCCATATTGTATCTGAGCCAAAGTCCACGTAATTGATCCTATATTCTGTCAGCAAATACCCCGCCTGGGGCAGTTTGTGAGACTGCCCCAAAGTCAGAGCAAAGCTGTGTGCGCACATCCCCGGCTACTGGAGTAGTCCAGTGGCACAGTCATATGTGATTGTTCCCCAGCATGAAGAACAACACACACAAGCCATGATTAAGGCTAAACTATTTATTGTAGAAAAGTGCAGAGAGAATCTCTGCTGCCATCTCAGTAAGTCAGAACTGGCATAAAGCGTCCGTCCAGCATCAGGTCTAGCCAGAAGAGAAAGTACAAAAGTATTGAGTACAATAGTACAGTGAAACATAAACATCACATTGTGGAGAAAGCAGATAAGCTAGCTTTCTCACGGGTCCAGGCATAAGTCATACCAGCCTCGCTGCAGCTGTTTGCCGCTCGGCTTGGACAAATATCATAACATATTCTCCCCCTGCCTCCTTCCCCCGCCCACGTTCCTTCTGTTGTTTCCCTCTGCCTGGTTTGAATTGTAAGCTCCTTGGGGCAGGGCTCTGTCATACCTCTTTCTTGTAAGGTGCTGTACGCACAGATGGCCCTGTATGAATAAATGGATCTCCTGCTCAGCCCTTCCGTGATCTGTCTTCCTTTTTCCTCTTTCTTCCCCTGACACCCCCCCTCCCCAGGATCAGCGATTATATGGACTTGACCCCCTCGGAGCTCGTGGGCAAAAGCTGCTACCGGTTCATTCACGGCGAGGATGTGGAGGGAATCCGGCAAAGTCACCTGGACTGTATGTTGGCTTCGTAACGGTGTTGATGGCGATAGGCTTTTTATTTTAGAGCATCCCGTGCACGTTCCTGGGTTGTGCCGGAGCTCCATCTAGTCCAGGGCATTCTCTCCGAGAGCTGGGATTCCTGGCACCCTTAGCAAACTACAGATCCCAGGATTCGGGGCAGGGGAATCCATGTACTTTAAATGCAGGTGGCCTTAGGCAAGTCCACAAGCAGAAGCCATCCTCTTTCACCTTGGATTCCCCAAGGACTGGTATTCAGAGGCTTTGGTTACTTTGGGAAACAGAGTCCTAGGCTAGACTGGCCTCTGGTCTGGTCCGCCAGGGCTCCGCTTAGAATCATAGAGTTGGAAGGGACTGGAAGGGTCATCCAACCCTTCGTAATGCAGGGATCTTTTGCCCAATGTGGGGCTCGAACCTGCAAGCCTCAGATTAAGAGTCTCATGCTCTACCGGCTGAGCTATTTATGTTGTTCTAGAACAGGGGTAGACTAGGCAACCTAAGGCCCGTGGGCCAGATGTGGCCCAATCACCTTCTCAATCCGGCCCGCAGATGGTCCGGGAATCAGCATGTTTTTACATGAGTAGAATGTGTCCTTTTGTTTAGAATGCATCTCTGGGTTATTTGTGGGGCCTGCCTGGTGATTTTACATGAGTAGAATGTGTGCTTTTATTTAAAATGCATCTCTGGGTTATTTGTGGGGCATAGGAATTTGTTTATATGTTTTTTTCCAAAATATGGTCTGGCCCACCACATGGTCTGAGGGACGGTGGACCGGCCCACAGCTGAAAAAGGTTGCTGACCCCTGTTCTAGAACATGGCTGGGCAGTCTATGGCCCTCCTGATGTTTGCTGGACTACAGCTTCCATCGTCCCTTGCTGTTGGCCGTGCTGGCTGGAACTGATGGGAGTCTAGCATCACCCGGAGGGCAATGCCCCCGACCCCAGTTACAGACCCAAGGAGTCACTGTTTTGGCCAAAAGTGATCCCCTGCACCTCTATAAGCCACCCCTGGCCTCTCCTGATCTGTTTTCAGTCAAGATTCTTGCCTTGTAGGGGGTTGGACTAGATGACCCTCGGGGTCCCTTCCAACTCCACAGTTCTACGATTCTTCTCCTAGCCTGGCACCTCTTCACCTCTGTTGCCTATGAAAAGCAGATTGTCCAAGGACCAGTTTTATGCCGTCAGCAGAATCAAGCGGTAAAGCTCTTCCTGGACTGTACTACCTTCCAACAAAGGGCGGGGAGGGGGGGGCTGTTGAATTTTTGATTGGCCCCCTCCATTTAAAAAAACAAAAAAGCCTCCTTGCATTTAACAAATGTGTTGTGAAAGAGTGAAGAATTTCAGCCAAGCTCAAAGCTTGCTCTCTAACCAGCTTGCAACCTTCCTTGGTGACCTGAAGTGGTACAGTCCAGGCAGGTCTTCGCCACTGAAGTGCAGGCTGTTCCTCTTAAAACTATTGCTAATGGCTGTTGCCTCCCTTTCCTCCTCTCCTCCTTCAGTGTTGAACAAGGGGCAGGTGGTGACCCAGTATTACCGCTGGCTGCAGAAGAACGGGGGCTTCGTGTGGGTCCAGTCGTGCGCCACCATCTCGGTCAACGTCAAGAACCCCACCGAGAAGAACATGGTCTGGGTGAACTACATCCTCAGGTGAGGCGTCCCGTCTCGATTCGTGCAAAGTTCAGAGCAAACTGGGGCGTATTTTTTAATAGCTTGCCACCGCCGCGGAATTCCCAGCACCAGGGGTTGCCATCGGCGCATCCCAGTCAAGGCACATATCACAGCCAGAAAGGGGCTCTAGGGAGGCAGTGTGGTGTAGTGGTTAGAGACTAGGGCCTGGGAGACTGGTTCGCCAGAAGTGGCTTAGTCATGCTGGCCACATGACCCAGAAGCTGTACGCCGGCTCCCTCGGCCAATAAAGCGAGATGAGCGCCGCAACCCCAGAGTCGTCCGCGACTGGACCTAATGGTCAGGGGTCCCTTTACCTTTGCTCCCCCTGCCCCTGAGAGAGCTGGGAGGGGCAGATGCTGCTACCTAGCTACCTTCCCCTCCAACTGAGGGCACAAGTATTTAATGTTTGATGTTTTATAGTGTTTTTATCTTTTGCTGGAAGCTGCTGAGAGTGGCCACCCAGTCAGAAGCCACCCAATCAGATGGGTGGCATATAAATAATAAAATTATTTATTATCATTTATTTATCTTGCTCAAGCCCCCACCATCTCTCTCCCCAAAAAACAACAGCCCCAAAGCTGGCAGTGAGCATGTGTGCAAACGGTTATTCTGCAAGAACGCAGGCTATTCTTGTAGCAGTTAGGTACTCAGACGGACCCTTAGGATCACGGGAAGCTGCCCTACGCAGAGTAATGCCACTGGTCCATCAAGCTCAGTACAGAAACAGCGCACCAGGGAGTTTTTCAAATGGGCATTGAATGTTCAGGGTGCCTGGCTGCCTTTTTAAATCTAGATTTTTCAAAGGTTCAGTCCCCGCTCCCTGAGGTCTGAAGTGGCAAACATTCATCAAGAGCTTCCATCACACTCAGCCCTTCGGATCCTGAACAAAAGAAAAAAGAAAAAAAATCCTCCCAGTAGCACCTTAGAGACCAACTAAGTTTGTTCTTGGCATGAGCTTTCGTGTGCATGCACACTTCTTCAGATACACTGAAACAGAAGTCACCAGACCCTTATATATAGTGAGAGGGTGGGAGGGGTATTACTCAGAGGGGTGGTGGGAATGGGTGATAGGCTGATAGGTGTGGTAAACCTGTTGACGACTGTTAACGACTGCAATTAGTCTTACAGGAAAAAGCAAGGGGTGAGAAGGTTAAAAAAGCTTTGTCATGTATAATGAGATTAGAATCCAATGTCTTTGTTCAGACCAGGTCTCTCCATGGTTTTAAGCTTGGTAATGAGTTGCAATTCAGCAACTTCTCTTTCCAGTCTATTTCTGAAATTCCTTTGCAATAAGACAGCTACTTTGAGATCTTGTATAGAGTGTCCTGGGAGATTGAAGTGTTCTCCTACTGGCTGGTTTCTCTGTCTTGTGATTCCTGATGTCAGATTTATGTCCATTTATCCTTTGGTGTAGAGTTTGGCCTGTTTGTCCAGTATAGAGAGCAGAAGGGCACTGTTGGCATTTGATGGCATACACAATGTTAGACGATGAGCAATTAAATAGTCCTGAGATGGTATGTTTGATGTTGTTGGGGCCAGTAATGGTGTTGTCCGGGTGTATGTGGCAGCAAAGTTGGCATCTGGGTTTATTGCAGGCTCTGGTGCCAGTGTCTGTGTTAAGTCTGGTTGTAGTATTATTGTGGGTGAGGAGTCCTGAGTCGTGTACTGCTCCTCAAATCAAGACCACCCCCATCTCTGTTGCCCCAGGTGCAACATTTAAAATCTACTTCAGAACTACCAAATATTCTCTGCTGAAATATTTTCTCCCTCTTCCCAGCCCGCCAGGCTGCCCACCCTACCAAACAGATAAAAGGGATCTGTGAATGGCTACTGCAGATGGTTATTAATGACTACTTTCCCCCTTTCCCTCCCGATAAAGCAAAGGGAAGCATTATTATGCTAATCCTGCAAGCAATTGCCGATACTAATGTATGATTTGTCAGGGTGATTAGTATTTTAGTTAATTAGTGCTGTAATTAGAGGCTAATTAACTTTCTTGCAGCCTCCCTGCAAACTTGCTTGCTTCCCTCTCCGCTGCTACCGCCCCGCCAAAACCAACACCAATTTGCAAAGCGGGACAGGGTGGGATTGTTCCTTGGCCTGTTGAGGCCGACAGGACAGGGGAGAATAAATTCCCAGGCTGGAAGGCTCTGTGCTCGAGGAACAGCAAAGTGGAGTGTTGAGCTGGAACACGCACCATTTGTGAGTTTCAGAGAGGACAGTTTGGCAGTTTCGGGGAGGGAAAGCAGCTGAACTTAGCGGGTAGTGCTGACCCCCAGATTTTGTCTCCTCGATTATATGGCGATGCGGCATCATTCAGAAAGACCCCTGGGAGTAGGGAATGGTGCCTGAGAGTAGCACGAGCATAACAGCACAGAGGTTGGTGATGGAAAAAAGTGAGACATAAACTCTCTCACTCCCTAGAGCCCAAAGCTCCCAAGCTCCAGATATGTTTGGACTGTCATATTCCCTGTGCACGTCCCTCTTTATTTCACACTAGCTGACCCGGCCACACCTTGCTGTGGCTGATTTGGTGAAATGCAAAAGTAAGATACAGTATGAAAGAGAAAGTGTATGTTTACTTACAGCTTATCTCGTTGAAGTTCAGTCTATGTGTTCTCCGTTTGCCCCTCCCGTTTTTGTCTTCGTTTCTACAACTGTTTATTGTGCTGTGCTGTTTAACATCCACTGGAGGGTGCTATAATTTTTTTGCAGAAAATCACATTTTTACCTGGGAAAGGTGTGGTATTTGTGCAATGTAAGTACATATGATCACTCCCATATGGGCATGGAACGTTGTGTCCAAATTTGAACGGAATCGATCAAGGGGTTACGGAGAAAGGCAATCGTTAACAAACATCCAACTTGAACGATTTTATATCTATATAGATGCCCCTTACATTCCAAATAGGTCCTGGGGCTCCAGGGAAGAACGATGCCTGGGTTCCGAATCGCCTCCTTCCATTGCCTCAGCTGCCCTGCGATGATAACTTGCTTTTTGGGGGGAGGGACTCTTAACTTGAAGTGGTTCCAGCTTTGCTCGCTTGACAATAAAACCCCCAACCCTGCTGTTTTTGGTATGTGTGCATGTAGGGTTTTTTTTAATAAACACACACACACACACAAACACACACACACACACACACACACACACACACACACCAAACCCACAAGGGAGAGTTTGTGATTTCAATCTGTCCTTGTTTGTTCTTGGACAATGAAGCACCAGTGGTCCCTCCGCTGTGGCGGCGGCTGTTCCGCTGATTCTAGCCTGCAGGTGGCTGGATGTGTCAGCTCTTATTCAAGTTGGCTTTCTTCAGTCCCCTTCTGGTTTGCAAGGGGGTGGGAGGAGGGAGTTGCATCGCTTATTTTAATCCCTGGCCTCTCAGCGTTGCCACATGGCTGCTAAGCAGGGAGACTGGCTCTCTCTCTCTCTCTCTTGGCTTCCTTGCTGCTGCCACCAAGCGGCCGCGCTTACGAGATCCAACTACGATCCTTCATGATGCCAAAGTCCCCAGCGACATTTCAAAGGCCTCCTCTCGAGGGAGGGATGGTGCAGAGCAGTGCCCCAGAGGTGGAAGAAGAAGAAGAGTTTGGATTTGATATCCCGCTTTATCACTACCCGAAGGAGTCTGAAAGCAGCTCACATTCTCCTTTCCCTTCCTCTCCCACAACAAACACTCTATGAGGTGAGTGGGGCTGAGAGACTTCAAAGAAGGGTGACTAGCCCAAGGTCACCCAGCAGCTGCATGTGGAGGAGCGGAGACGCGAACCCGGTTCACCAGATTACGAGTCCACCGCTCTTAACCACTACACCACACTGGAAATAGTAGGGAATGCATAATTGCGTATGTGAGAATTATGTGGAACTTCCTTTGCATCCTGGCACAAATTCTGCTGCCTTTTGCATCCCGGCCACCACTGAAGTTCTTTACTGCTTTCTGGTGATCTTCCAAGCTCAGGCTTCCTCAGCCTCGGCCCTCCAAGTGTTTTGAGACTACAATTCCCATCATCCTTGACCACTGGTCCTGCCAGCTAGGGATCATGGGAGTTGTAGGCCAAAAACATCTGGAGGGCCGAGGTTGAGGGAGCCTGTCCAAGCTGAAACGGGAAAATGGACCCTCCTTCGAGGCCTCTCCTGGGCCCGGCCTTTGGCTTAACCCTGGCGGAACGTCTGAAATCCCAGCATCACCTCTGAACCTCACAAGGTGCCTTCCAGGGTAACGAGCCTCCCTTGCAAGACGAAGATATATCTTGAAGCTTTGGAACAATCCTCACGTGTGGATTTCTTTAATCTTCTCCTTTCCTTTTTTTCTTTTCTTGTTTCACTTTTAACCCTTTCCAGCAAGCCGGAGTGCAAGAGTACCGTGCTGGACATCTTCCAGCTGCCTGGGATCCCCGCGAGGCAGACGGAGGCCGTTGAGGTGGGGCCAGAATTCAAAGGTGAATAAAATGAAGCCTTGGACGGGGGGGGGGGGGGTTAGCTTGCCAAGCAGACAAGCTCCGTGCATTGCTAGCAGAAGAGATTTTGGGAAACAGGTGTGGGCTGTCTCTTTCAGCAGAGCTCCGAGGTTCTTGCCTGCTAATAAAACATAGCAAACCTATTATTTTCCCTTTAAAAATCAAAGGGCCCCTTTTGCTATTTAAAGGTAAAGGGACCCCTGACCATTAGGTCCAGTCGCGGACGACTCTGGGGTTGCGGCGCTCATCTCGCATTATTGGCCGAGGGAGCCAGCATACAGCTTCCGGGTCATGTGGCCAGCATGACAAAGCCGCTTCTGGCGAACCAGAGCAGCGCACGGAAACGCCGTTTACCTTCCCGCCGGAGCGGTACCTATTTATCTCCTTGCACTTTGACGTGCTTTCGAACTGCTAGGTGGGCAGGAGCTGGGACCGAACAACGGGAGCTCACCCCGTCGTGGGGATTCGAACCGCCGATCTTCTGATCGGCAAGCCCTAGACTCTGTGGTTTAACCCACAGCGCTACCCGCGTCCTATTTACCATTTTATATTGCTATTTACCAGAGCCTTGCCTTCGCTCTTCTCAGCCCCTTTGTGAACTGGTGCAGGCAGGTTGCTGGCAGGCAGGAGGTGTTTTGTTTCTCTGGCCCCAATTCAAGGTGCTGTTTTAAGCTTTCAGGGGCTTGGGACCCCGGGGGAACTGAAGGATTGCCTCCTTCTGCGTGTTTCTGCCCTGCATGCTCCAGTCATCTTCTCACACCAGAGATCCCTCAGCCCCATGAAGCACAGCGGGCAGTGCCAGGGGAAGGACTTTTTGCGTTATGCTCCTGACCTTATGGCACATGTCCTGCCAGTTGGGGTGCCTCAGGCCCTGTTTATTGGCCATGGTGCTAAGCCATCAGAAGTGTGCACGCCGCCCAATCACTCTCACTCTGTGCTCCTCGCCTGGCCTAAGGAGCAGCAACAAATCGCTAGTCTTGGCTTATTAGAGCCTTTCCCCACCTGGCTCCTTTTAGAGGTTTTGGACTGCAACGCCCATCATTCCTAATGCTGGCTGGGGCTGATGGAAGTTTGTTGGTTCGCTTATTAAATTTGCATGCCGCCTTTCATCCGAAGATCCCAGGGCGGTTCACAAATTAACAAATAATAATGAAGACATTAAATACATAATAGACAAGTTGCAACCCCAACCATGTTGGGGACGGCTGCCCTACTGCAGTAACTGAACTAGTCGTCATAGTTTGTTTCTCCCAAACAAACCATGGCCTGAAGTCACGGTTTGTTGTTGAAGCTGCAGTTCAAGACAGGAGCGAGGAACCTCAGGCTGGTCCTTGGGGTCTCGCTGAGGGCACAATCTTACTGCCCTGCTATGTGCCCTTCTCAGTGCAAAGGCCGGAATGTGGACTGGACCAATGCTCCTTACCTGCTAAGTGTGTAGCAACCCCTTCCTTTCTTGCAGCTGCGATACAGGCTGCTGGGCAAAAGGTTTTGCTCTGCACGGATTCTGCTTCTCGTCACTTTTGCCTCTTGCCCTGCCCACTGCTGGTATGTGGCCCCTGGAAAGTGGCCCTTGAGGGTATTATTATTATTATTATTATTATTATTATTATTGGGATACGGGTGGCGCTGTGGGTTAAACCACTGAGCCTCTTGGGCTTGCCGATCAGAAGGTCGGCGGTTCGAATCCCTGCGATGGGGTGAGCTCCCGTTGCTCGGTCCCTGCTCCTGCCAACCTAGCAGTTCAAAAGCACGTCAAAGTGCAAGTAGATAAATAGGTACCGCTCTGGCGGGAAGGTAAACGGCGTTTCCGTGTGCTGCTCTGGTTCACAGAAGCGGCTTAGTCATGCTGGCCACATGACCCGGAAGCTGTACGCCGGCTCCCTCGGCCAATAATGTGAGATGAGAGCCGCAACCCCAAAGTCGGTCACGACTGGACCTAACGGTCAGGGGTACCTTTACCTATTATTATTATTATTATTATTATTATTATTATTATTATTATACCGTACTTCATCTGTAGGTCTCAAGGCGGTTCACAGCATAATAAAAACAAGGACAAAATAAACCAATAACCCCCCCTCCTCCCACAAACATATTTAAAAGGGTTTAGGATCTCAGACAGCCCAAGGCATGGCTCAGTGCGACCTTCAAGCTGAAAAAGATTCTCTACCCTGCTGCTTGGTGGCTCACCACGTCACCCAGATGTGGGCACTGCACTGTTATAAGTGGCCAGTGAAAACGTGGCTGTTTAGAAAGACTCTCTGCTGATTCACCTTTAACGTCCCAGTTTCAGTGGATGTTTTGTATTCTGTTATGGGGGCTTGGCCTTAAGAATTTTGATGGGGATTGCTGCATTATTATTATTATTATTATTATTATTATTATTATTCGCCACCTTTAGTTCCTTTGAAAATACATAAAGGGATAAATGAAATTACGGGGAGGATGTGCAACCTTATTGAGTAGGTTTTTCCCCTCTCCAAGGCGGAAATTCTGCCATGCTGGCTTTTGAGTCCCTGCTGTGCCCAAATCCACTTCAAGGCTTTCCAGCATCGCTTTGCCCTGTGGTGGTGATTATTAGCTGCGCTGCTGGCAGGAAGCTGCTCTGAAGCGAGGTCTAAACTCTCCCCCAGGTCTTCTGTGGATAAAAATTTTGCTCGGCAAAATAAATCTGTCCAGCTCCCGGCCGTGGGAAGATACTTAGCTCCCTGCTGCCTTGCTCAGTTGATTTTTCCCCTCCTGTCTCTCCACCCGATTTCCCTTTCAGAGAGCAGCCTTGCCAAAGAGAGCAGCCAAGGGAGGAAGCTTTACTCCCCCAGCAAACCCGGCTCCCTAGCCGAGGCGTACCCCCGGAGCGCGGCAGAGGCTGGTGCCCGGTGCCGCCTGGCAGAGACCGATTCCAGTGGCCCCGAAACGAGCTACCGGGAGGAGGAGCTGTCAGACGGAGGCGCCGGGAGCGACACCGAGGGACCGCCCAGCAAGCGCATCAAGCTGGAGTTCCAGCCGGAGAGCCCTCCACGGGAGGCAAAGGAGGCCAGCTCCGAGGAGTCGGACAGTGGCAGCGAATCTGAGCTGGGCCTCCTCTCGCAGCAGAGGGCGCCCCTGGCGAGGAAAGCCAATGGCTGCAAGGCCGGGGGGCGGAGGAGCGCAGGGCCCAGCCGCCCCTGCACATCGGAGTTTGCCTCTGTCATCCAGACTCAGAAGAGCTCCGTTCTGAAAGCCAGCCCAGCACTTAGCATTATTAAATCTGAGCAGCCCCCGGGTGCCAAAGGAGCCCCCTGGACCTGCCCTGCCGCCCACAAGGGCAGCCCTTACACTGTGAACAAAGCACTTAGCTTAGAGAAGTCCTCTCTGCGGCCATCCTCTTCTCACCTGTACGTCTCCATCCCGGACTCTGTGCTCACCCCGCCCGAGATGGAGAGCGGCGCCCCCAAAGGGCCTTTCGGCACCTCTCCCCGGACCATCCCGGCAGCCTCCTCTTCGGCGGACACTCTCTCGCCCCCGCTCTCGGGCTCCCCGTGTGAGGAGAGGGCCACGTCCACGCCCTTCACGCCGCTCCTCTACCCTGCCGACATGGAGGTGCTGCAACGGTTCCACGCGGGCAACGTGGTTGTGCCACTGGTGCACCAGCTCAGCAGCCCGCACGCCAGCACATCCGGCTCGCAGGGCCTTTACGCCACCAGCACGATCCGGTACGCCCCTGCCGACATGACGCTCGGCATGCAGAGCAACATGCTGCCGCCTTCGCACCCCATCAGTCTCATGGACATCGGCGGCGCCGAGGCCAAGACATCCCGGGGAACTTATGTACCACCACCTGCAGCGGCTGAACATGGTTGCGCCGTTTGGGAACTCGGCAGGCTTGGCCCAGATTTCAGGGGAGCCTTTGCTGCGACGGACTCCTTGTTTTCCACGCTGCCCTTCTCGATGGCTGGCAGCGGGGTTCATGGTGCCTCGGCTTTGGAACGCAAGGAGGACTGAGTCCATGGCCAAAACTCTGTGCTGGGCAGAGCCATCAATAAAAGGTCCTGTGTGCCCCTTTTAGAGGAAAGCTCAGTGCCAACTTCCCTGCCACTGGGGGGAAGAAATCTTTGTTCTCTTAACAAATCCCTGCCCTGTGTGCCCCTCATCTTTGTCATAGCACCCCTTTCTAAACCTCTGGCAAATTAGTAGCGTGACCATCTCCACAGCAGTCTTGTGTTCCACTCTTGCTCCTTGCCTGGCCACCCAGATGCTGCTGTTTGAAACTGCTGTCCTTGTTGCAGAACGAATTCAGGCGGTTAGCCCAGTGCAAATGCCGAGTTCAGGAGTTTAACCCAGGGCAAAGTCGTGCAACTTTCCTGGGCAAGATGAAAGAGGTATCCTACATTCGTTCTTGTCTGTCTTCCTGCTGCTACAAGTTGACTTCCTTCCTCCACCATATTTGCTGGGGACTTTGGGGTGGGGTTTTTTTGTATGTATGGGGGTTATGTTTAGGCCCTGCAGGTTTATCTGTTGAGAGGACCACCTGCTTGCTAGCCAAGGCGAGTGTAACTCGAAGAAACCTGCACATGAAGAGCAGGGTGTCACCACCCCTGACTCCCTCCCCCAGTGTGATTACATCAGTGTTATCACTTTTGCTTCTGTTCTGTCCACACTGCACTATCCATTACAGTACAGCAATTGCTCAAAGTCCGGCTCCGAGTTATAAACAAGAAACCCAGGTTGTGGCAAGTATATCTGAGTGAATCAACCCTTTAGGCACTCCCCTTATCTCATATAGCCTCACCTTCGTCATGCTTCCCCCTTCTGTCAAATAATGGATTAATAGCTTATATGTTTTCTCCTGTGTGCTCAGATCAGAGGGGAAAGAGATTACTGAAGCTGTCTTAACTGCCCTGTTGCCAAGGTTCTGCCACCAGCTTAACAGTGAAGTGTGGGTGCCAACAGGTGACGGCTAATTTCCCAGTGGATAAAACTTCTGAAAGTGAAGGAAGACGCAGTGTGGGATGAACCAATAAGTTGAACATGGACAGTTCTAAATTCTGCTCTTCTAATTACCAGGTGTTAAGAACTTCTTGTCTGCCAGTGGCTGTTGGCTGTTGTAGCAAAATGGAAAATTCTGTGTGCAGAGGCAGTCTACCAGAGTGACAGATTTGGGGTGGGGTAGATTGGGAGAACCATCACCACCACGCCGTTCCTAGAACGTCCTGCCTGGCCACCATTGGGAGGTGGGGGGTGGGGAAATGGTGGACAAGATGCACCTCTTTGTGGTCCAATCCTGCAAGGTTGCTTTGTTCCTCTCATCACTGTGCAAACACAGCTGTTGCTTTGATCCTGTACTCAGTAGGAAAAAAAAGCTTCCACCATTGAGACCCCTTGGGACATGAAAAGGACCATTTCCATCCAGAGCCCAAAATGCAGGCCAGAAAAGGGATGGAAAAACAGGTAGGTCGTCCATCGTATGTGATGACAGCACTTAAGAAGGTAAAAAATGTTACGCCATAACTTTTTCAGCACTTATTCAGAATAAAGACTACTTGTACAGTTCGGTGGGAAAGGGAGTGTGGTGGGGGGAAACCCACAGCGAGACAGTAAGCACTTGGATGATGTGGTATTTTTCTGTGTAACTCATCGCTAAAGATCTGTGCGTGCGTGCGTTTTTTTTCTTTTTATTAATCTACGGTTCTCGTTGGATAGATGAATGTAGTTTCCACTGTTCACTTGTTCTTGACATTTTGCTGCTTCTTTTGGCGATCTGGGGTTTCAGAGAAAATGAAAATAAATGGGACTCTGTTCCTGCCTAAAAAGATTTCAGTAGGCGCAACAATTTTTCCTGCAAGGCTTAAGAGCAGTAAGATCTTGTCAAAATAATGCGTGTGTATCCTCATTTTGAGTTAATTAACAAAAGGATCCCCCCACACACACACCAAAGAGAAATACAAACATATTTGAAAGTACTTGAAATAACAATGTGATGATTTTTTAGGGCACACACCAGCCTGAACACGCATGGTCTCCCCTGAAATGTTTGCTAGTTATTTGGATCAAAAATTCCAAAGTGGTGTTTTCTCAAATTTGCTAGTGATAGGATAGCTCAGTCGGTAGAGCACGAGACTCTTATATCTCAGGGTCGTAGGTTCGAGCCCCCACCTTGGGCCAAAAAGATTCCTGCATTGCAGGGGGGTTGGACTAGATGACCCTTGTGATCCCCTTCAATTTTACAGTTCTGTGATTCTGCGATAATAGCAGAAGTGGTTGCCAAGTGCCATCAAGGACAGGTGTGAAATTCAAAAGCAGCCTTGGCAAATTTGTGATCAATTACCTGAAACGAAAGGAAATTCAGCACTGCTAAAGCACAAAGAAGGGTCTCATAGAATCATAGAGTTGGAAGAGACCACAAGGGCCATCCAGTCCAACCCCCTGCCAAGCAGGAAACACCATCAAAGCATTCCTGACAGGTGGCTGTCAAGCCTCTGCTTAAAGACCTCTCAAAGAAGGAGACTCCACCACACTCCTTGGCAGCAAATTCCACTGTCGAACAAGCTCTTACTGTCAGGAAATTCTTCCTAATGTTTAGGTGGAATCTTCTTTCTTGTAGTTTGAATCCATTGCTCCGTGTCCGCTTCTCTGGAGCAGCAGAAAACAACCCTTTCTCCCTCCTTCTATATGACATCCTTTTATATATTTGAACATGGCTATCATATCACCCCTTAACCTTCTCTTCTCCAGGTCATAAACATACCCAGCTCCCCTAAGCCCGTTCCTCATAAGGCATCGTTTCCAGGCCTTTGACCATTTTGGTTGCCCTCCTCTGGACACATTCCAGCTTTGTCAATATCCTTCTTGAACTGTGGTGCCCAGAACTGGACACAGTATTCCAGGTGGGGGTCTGACCAGAGCGGAATACAGTGGTTACTATTACGTCCCTTGATCTAGATGCTATACTCCTATTGATGCAGCCCAGAATTGCATTGGCTTTTTTAGCTGCTGCATCACACTGTTGACTCATGTCAAGTTTGTGGTCTACCAAGACTCCTAGATCCTTTTTCACTTGTACTGCTCTCAAGCCAGGTGACACCCATCCTGTATTTGTGCCTTTCATTATTTTTTGCCCAAGTGTAGTACTTTACATTTCTCCCTGTTAAAATTCATGCTGTTTGCCTTGGCCCAGTTTCTCCAATCTGTCAAGGTCACCTTGAAGTGTGAATCCTGTCCTCTGGGGTATTAGCCACCCCTCCCACAATTTAGTGTCATCTGCAAACTTGATCAGGATGCCTCAGTACCCTCGAGAAAAGTTGACTGCCTTCCTCATTGCCAGCTCAAACATTCAAATAGGACAAGAGCTACTGTGCAGAGGATCACGTAAGTGTATAAGGTGAAAACATGACAGAGCTGGATAGGTAGACTTTTTCCTCCCACATAGTGAAGCTGAATGTTAGAAGATTCAAGAAAGGACTTCTTCACACAGCACATAAACTATTAAAGCAGTTTCCCCCAGAGGTAGTGACGGCCACCTACTTGGATGGCTTTAAGAGAGACTTTTTAGCAATTCACGGAGGATAAAGGCTGCCAGTGCCTGTTAGCCACAAGGGCTCTGTTGTTGGAGGCAGGGTGCTTCCGAGTATCAGTTGCTGGGACACACAAATGGGGAAAGTGCTGTTGTGCTTCATTTTCCACAGGCATCTGGTTGTCCCCAGGGAGAGCAGGCTGTAGACTAGATGGGCCTTTGGCTTGATCCAACATGGTTTTTTCTTATGTACCCAGAGGGGGAATGAAGTCAAATCACAGCCCTTCCCATCTACGTCAGCTGCATGGAGAAAACGGCTGTGCACGTCTGGAGGGAAGAGCTCTCATCTTCCCTATTATAAGTGCATGACAAAGCCCCTGCCTGTAGGAGCAGCACAGCTCAAATGAGGCTCAACAGGGGAAGGCCTGCAAACACACAGACCCAGAGCTGCCTCTTGGTTTGTGGGTGCCCTATTGGCACTTCTGGTAGAAACACTGCTGGGAGCAGTGCTCCAAGTGTGGCTTGGGGGTAAAGGTAAAGGGACCCCTGACCGTTAGGTCCAGTCGCAGAAGACTCTGGGGGTTGCGGCGCTCATCTCACTTTACTGGCCGAGGGAGCCGGCGCACAGCTTCCGGGTCATGTGGCAGCATGACTAAGCCGCTTCTGGCGAACCAGAGCAGCGCACAGAAACACCGTTTACCTTCCCACACAGAGCGGTACCTATTTATGTACTTGCGCTTTGACCTGCTTTCGAACTGCTAGGTGGGCAGGAGCAGGGACCGAGCAAACGGGAGCTCACCCTGTTGCGGGGATTCAAACCGCTGACCTGATCGGCAAGCCCTAGGCTCTGTGGTTTAGACCACAGCGCCACCCGCGTCCCGGCTTGGGGGTAGTTCTAGCTTCTCTCAGTGCTCCAGAGTGCTCAATGTAGTGCCTTTCCAGGACATGCTGGGAAATGTTAACTGGTGGCTTGTAGACGCAGCTGCCCAGCATTGTGAGGAGGGGGGAGAGTGGCTAGGGCAGGCAATCATGGTGGTGGTGGGCCCTGACAGCTTCACTGGAGTAGCGAGCTACAATGTGAAGAGTAGGATTGTGCCAGCCTTTATAGCAGGGATGCAGGGGAACTTCTGGATTCCATGCCTCAAGGGTCCCACCTTATCTGAAGAACCATCCTCACACCTTGATGTGAAAATTGTGGGAAGCTATGAAGGGAGAAGATGGCCTTAGGTGCCAACTGGCAGAACGTATGAAATCGTTTTTGTACGTAGAAGTAAGTCTCCCCAGTCAAAACCAAGAGCTGCGTGCCTGGCTGCTATCAGAGGAAAGAGCGTGAGCATTGGGTTTTGGTGTCTTTAATACAAATGTCAACTGATTTGGACAGGTGGAACAAAGAAGTCTTAGGCCAGTGGCAGAAGAGATACACCTGATATGTGAGGGGCAGGAGGACTGGGGAGCATAAGCAACACTGGAAAAGCAGGGCCAAGCTTTACAGAAGATGCCAAGAGAGCTGGACATTTCTTACAATATCTTTAGCTGATAAATATCAGCTAGTGTATCAATTAACTGGTTGAATGCGCGGGGGAGAGCAGAGCAGAGCAAGACCAACTTCAACAGAATGCTTACGTGCCAGAGATCCCAGTTCAGCAGGAGTGCATGCTGCTGGCTCAGTAGAGTGTCCTCTGAACAATCCCTTTCTTTGTCGTTGCCGTGTGACCTGATTTTTTGCTACCTGTCACTTCCCAGAGCCCATCTGGAAAACCTGAAATAAATACAAAGCAGCCAACACATCCACTTGTCTCTTGTTTGCAAGGAAGCCACCTGTCCCTTGCCCTTCGGCCCAAAAGGCAGAAGAGATTCAAACATGCCGGGTGGGGTTGGCCTTAAAAGCTGCAGTCCACAGAATACAATCGCATGTCTGCCACAAGCCAACTGGGCTTTCACTTATCCGACTTCCCATTCCTCCTTTTTCTTGTCCTGGCACTTGTCATTGGGGTCGTCCTGGATGATCTCCACCTCCAAGCGCCCAATGTAGAGGGAGATGGCGCACAGCCAGAACAGTGCCACAGTGGTGACTGCAGCACAGTTCAGGAGAGCCGTGGAAAAGGACAGCATCATGGTGCGACGGAGGAGGAAGAGGCTGACGAGGTAGGAGGCGCTGCCGTACGAGACGCAGATTCCACCCAGGATGAAGAAACCTGCAAGGAGATACAAAAGTCAGCATTGGGGCAAGTACTAAGCAGTGAATATGCCTGTCTATACAACTCAACAGCCTTCTACTAAAAAAAACAAAAAAAAACCCTATGCGTGTCTGGATGGGCTTATACTGGAGGGAAAAATCCCTTATTAATTCTTATGTGTTCTTTATAAAATTCAGACCTTCAAGCTGACATTAAAAAGTAACATGAAATTTTATTAGACCAACTAAGTTTGGGCTAGGAGCACACATGCCTTCAAGACGAGCCAAGCTCTTCATGGGTTGAAAACAAACCATTGATGAAAAGTTCTACATGACTCTAAAGCAGGGCATCCCCAAACTTCGGCCCTCCAGATGTTTTTGACTACAATTCCCATCATCCCTGACTACTGGTCCTGTTAGCTAGGGATCATGGGAGTTGTAGGCCAAAACATCTGGAGGGCCACAGTTTGGGGATGCCTGCTCTAAAGCCTGCATAAGTCCTCTGTTAATCTTTCCCTACCTCCTGTCTCTGAATTAATATGGTTACCAATCTCTACTGAGCTTCCTATACACCAGAAGTGGCACAGGCTCAGAAAAAAGTTTTTAATCTGTTCCTCCAAATCTGGAGGTTATTTGATACACAGAGACCCACTCCAAGCCTCCTGCTGTAGTGGTGGAGGCAAGATCCCACTGGGACAGGGAATCTGGTGTGAAAAGCCTGGGGAGGTGAGAGGGATTCAGGTTGGAATGGTTTGACATGCACACGGTATTGCAAGAGGTAATTTCCTATTTCCAGCATGATGAACCCAAAAAAAGAAACCATGCCTACTCCACTGCCTCCACAAAGATAAAAAACTTGACCAGAATTATTCCTCACCACCACCCCTTCATACCTGTACAACTATGTCATTTCTCAAAACCACAAATGCTGTTTATAAACCAGGAGCACCAACACAACTAATTGCAGCTCAGTTTCAAGTATGAGGATCCACTGCCCACTGTGGCATAACTGAGAAACATTGTTTTGGAACCAGTTGACAGATTTAAGAGTCAGCAGTGACTAATCTTTTTCAGGCAGCCCTCAATACCCTAACAATATTGACTTTGCTGTGTAACTGCTACTCTCTCTCACCCACCCATCCCACATATATCTAGTGTCTGTGAGAGAGTGGGATTTTTTACCAAAGCTGGTGCAATTCATGAGGATGCTATACTTAAAACTGTGGTTTTCTATTTGCACACCTAGCTTCTGCATTGCATATGGAGGATACATTATAAACAAACTTATCCATGGTTGCAGATTGCCCCCCTTCACCGTGCAGCCACAGGGAATGCTGGACACATGACAGTCTGTGAGGGCCTTATGGGGCTTGCAAAATATTGTGACACTACTCCCTGCAGTTCCTGTGCAGGAAAACGCGGTGCCAAAAGCAGCTCCTCAAGTGTAGGATGTTTGTGAGCCACTAGCCTATGCTGTCACTGGGCTCTCCCACATATGCCGTGGGGAGAGAAGCTACCCAAAAACTTAGCCTGTGCCTTTCTCTGCTTCAAACCAAACCTGGGGCTTGACTGTTGAGGTCTCAGTGTGTAACGCCAGACCCAGCAAAGTACCAAAAGATGCCCATTTAAATTCCTGCATCAAAGCAGTCCTTATCAGAAAGCTCGGCAGCAACTGGGCATGCCACAAACTGAGACTACTCTTCCTGCCTTCTCACAGAGCCCATCCAGCGACCTCCCTCTCCTGACACAGAACTGCAGAGAGGTGAAAGAGGTGAGGATACTGTAAAGAAACCCAGTATCTGGAGAAAAGCCAATGAACTAAATGCAGCTTATCCGCAGAACTATGGCTTGTTTTTAGGAAAAGCTATTTACATTTGGAAGATGACGGAATTATAGCAAGCTTATAGGTCATTGCAATCTGCATAAATTATCAGCGTGTTGAATTTCCTTTAAAAATGGGGAAGGAGGAGAACCACTTTAAGGGGCCAAGTGGTATGTTCTGGTGCCCTAGCCTCTGGGTAAGGAACAAGTGCTAGTCTTTGCAGCAGCAGCCTCAAGTGTTGGCCTGACTGCAAGTGCTAGGCGGGGCGGGGCAAGTAAATGGGGAAAGAATTGAGATATTGTTACCCAGTTGGGTAGGTGGACATACAAAAATAGAGTGAAGAGGACAGAGAAGCACCTGCTGGCACAGCCTGGTGCTTAGGGAGCAGAAGGCTAGGGGGCCAGCATCTCACAAAGGACTTCTGCTGGGCCCCCTGTACATGTAGATATCTTTTAAGCAAGCAAGAATGCAGTTCAGAGTAGGGAAACTGGTGACCTCCAGGTGTTGTTGGGCTCCAACCCTCATGGAGCCCATCAGCTAGTGTGGTCAATGGTCAACTGTTAATAGTCGTAGTCCAGCAACGTTGGAAGGGCGACAGGTTCCCCATTCCTGATGCAGTCAAACCCTGCCTCCTCTTGTCTCCTTCCCTGCTTTATTTCACAGACTTCAGGGCACATCAATTTCGACTTTCCATTTTATTCAGGCTTAAAGAGTTCAAGTCTTCATTTCAAAGAACAAACCCTCTGCTTCTGCTACCTTCCTCTCTGCACACCTGCTACCCCTTCCTGGGCATTCCATGTGGGCAAAGGGAATACACCTGCAACTCAGTGGATCCTCAGCCTCTCAACTGCCGCTGCTGGCCACACTTGAACTTTTAAAGTGGGCTACTTCTCCCCACCTAGCTTTGTCCTAGGGACAAACAAACTGTCCAAGGTCACTGCATAAAGCCACAAACTGAACCGTCCCTGTCTGACTTTCAAGGCTGTAGAATCGTTTGCTCTTCTGAATGCCGTTTACAGAAGATGACATCACAAGGGCTATTAGTGTCTGAAATGTCAATTGAGACTTATTAAGGTTCCTCTTGTCTTTTGACTCACTTATTCAGAGAAGCTCTTTCTGGCTCTAACCATCAATTAGCTCTTCCAAATGTTGGAAGAATGACTGCCCCAGTCGTAGACAGTACAGTGTCTACAGACAAACGCTGCACAAGGTGCATCTCAAGTAGGTTCCCCCTCGGACAACACAGCTCTCCGTAAGTCATTTGCCACATGGCAACAGCCTAGAAGAACAACCAGCTCTTTTCCAGTTTGCAAAGTCTTCTCAATCCAGTCACTTTAAAGCCATTTTGACTCCTCGCCTGCAGCCACCTGCAAATAAACAGGTCTGTTTTGCAAACGGGCAAAGCAGGCTGTGACGCTAGTGCCCACTTCCTGAGCTCCAGAGTTACAGCTTCAGTACCAAAGAGGAAGTGAGAGAAATAGCCGCAGGACCATGGCGCAAGGATTCTCTCCTGTAGGGCCGGGTGATGCTGGGTTTTCAACACTGCGGTGTGTCGCCAGCCAAACATTGCGGTTTGGCGATATACAGTGATGTTGAAAAAAGCTGCGTTGGCCCCAGCCGGCGCTCCTCAGCCATACAGTTTAAAGAAGTGGAGGAAGGAACAAGCTGTAATGGCACCTGTCGATTCAGCTTGATTCTTCCTATGTCGGGGCAGAGTGCAATGGCAGTTTCACCAGCGGTATATGTCTGGTGAAACTGCCACAGCTTGAGTCCCTCTGCCTGTAGCTCCCAGCTAGTTTGTTTCTCCCTCAGTGTGCTGGGGGCAAAGGGACTCAAGAGCGGTGACAGTTTCACCAGCAATATACTGCTGAGTGAAGCTGTCATCGCAGCCTGCCCCCCACATACCGGTCCTGGGCAATATATTGATGTATCACCCAGGCCTACTCTCCTGCTACATATGCAAACTATACAGCTTGTGGTTGCATCCTTTCTCTGAAGAGCAGAGGGGCAGAAGACCAGAGGCTAGGTACCTTCTATTTCATCAGCTATATTGGAAGTCTCACAAAGTGACCCATGGGGACCCACCCTTAGTGTTAATTATCCTTACCACGGCCCTGAAAGGCAGGCCTGTAATTTATTCTCATATTACCAGTGATCAGTGTTAGCTGCGGTCACCATAATGGAATATCTAGGTTATGTTCCCCCCCTACCCCATGGGATGATGATATTATTCTTATTCTCATTCTTATACCGCTTTATATTTTAAAGAACAAATCTGCAAGCAGTTTACAACAAATTAAAACATCAATAAAACAACGCAGAAAAAAATGAATTCAAGCTACAAAGGAAATATTTCAGATCCTTCTCTCAGTGACATTTTGCTTTCCTCAGTGGCCAACCTGGCATCCACAGATCTCCCTGTGGTCCCAGCTGGACCCACGCTAGTCATAAAATGTGCCTGGCTAATTTTGAACACTGCCAGTGATGTGGGTTTCCTATTTTAAATTGAATTAGAAAAGTGTCCTGTGCAAATTGGGGAAATTTTTCTGATACCCTTGACTGGAGAGTGATGTAATTTAGCATATTTCACCTGTATTTAGTAATCAAAGCTAAAAGCGTTCAAACCGTCAAGCTTGCCTAATACTGTGGTTACAGTGGGCATCTGTTTGTTGTTACTAACCATCTTATGAATCAACATTTTTTCCACTCCACATCACTGCACACTGCAGATGAGGCAATTGTATGGCCTGTATGAACCCACGATGCAAGTTTCTGATCCAAAGGATAAATGAATCAGCACCATGTAAGCTGACTGTTTGTGCCTTCTCCCTTCTCCCTAAGGAAAGGGTGTTGGCCTGTTGACACAGGTAACCCCTTCTATGATTGTCATCCTCTTAAGAATAATGATGCCAACAACATTTTGATGGAATGATTCCTTTATCTACGGCAGCAAACTAAGATCCGCCAATATCCTGTCACCCCACCCCGAGTATCGACTTGCTGGTTACCTACCATAAGCTGCTTCGCGCCCCATGTCGCTCTGAACGTAAGAAATCACTCCAACGCCAGTAGCCAGCAAGCCATTCCGAAACCAGGAGAGGAACCCTGGTGAGAAAGGAGGGAGGGAATAAGAACCTTCTCCTCTGTGTTTAACCAGACATGGTTTCTATCAGATTAAATCAATACATATTAATAATGCTAATAGTACACCCTACACATATCCACTCAGAAGTAAGCCCCACGGAGACATACTCCCAGGTAAGCCTGTAAAATATGATAGTCCAGTACTACTGTTAATAAACATAACCGTCACCTTCCTTTACAGGACTGGTTGTTACAAGGATTAACTAAGACAATACAGTGGTACCCTGGTTCCCAAACTCAATCTGTTCTAGTTACAGGTACCGGTAGGTAGCCATGTTGGTCTGCCATAGTCAAAACAAAATAATAATAATAAAAAAATCCTTCCAGTAGCACCTTAAAGACCAACTAAGTTTGTTCTTGGTATGAGCTTTCGTGTGCATACACACTTCTTCAGATACACTGAAACAGAAGTCACCAGGCCCTTATAAATAGTGAGAGGGTGGGGAGGGGTATTACTCAGAAGGGTGGTGGGAATGGGTGATTGGTTGATAAGTGTGGTAAACCTGTTGACGACTGTTAACGATTGCAAGGGCTGCGATGGCTAAAAATAGCTTTATCATGTATAATGAGATAAGAATCCAATGTCTCTATTCAGACCAGGTCTCTCCATGGTTTTAAGTTTGGTAATGTTGCAATTCAGCAACTTCTCTTTCCAGTCTATTTCTGAAATTCTTTTGTAATAAGACAGCTACTTTGAGATCTTGTATAGAATGTCCTGGGAGATTGAAGTGTTCTCCTACTGGTTTCTCTGTCTTGTGATTCCTGACGTCAGATTTATGTCCATTTATCCTTTGGCGTAGGGTTTGGCCTGTGGCACTTCCTATATACTGAAAGGGTAAGGGTTGGTGGGAGTTACAGTCCTACAATCTCTGGAAGACCACAGATTCTGCATCCCTGTTCTAAATCATGTTCCACATAAGAGGATCTTTGATATTTAGTTAAAATCACTAGGCAATGCTTCAATTGACTGTTTTACCTAGTACACAAAATCAGTCACGAAGTTTGCTGATATAAAGCTAGCTATGTTTCTCTTCACAAATGATGTCTGACTAAAAAAGATAATGCAGAGCTCCAGATGTTGTTCCAACTACAACTGCCATCAGCGCTGACCACTGTCCGTGCTGGCTGTGGACCAACATTTGAAGGGCCACAGGTACTCCACACCTGGCACGAGACAGATTGAGGTAACAATAAAGCTTAATGTTTTCAAAAGTGGGGATTAGCCATTGCTGCTGCTTCCATAGAATCCTATTTATAGGTTGACACCTGATCTAGCCTGCAGCCTCACATCTTCCGACTAATTCTATATGCAGACCTCAACGTCCAGTGTAATTGTTTCTTTGGGGAGCAGGCGGATGTTTCTGATTCCTTCCAACTTTGCATTGTGCACCACCTACCCCAGGCATAGGCAAGCTCTGGCCCTCCAGATGTTTGGGACTACAATTCCCATCATCCCTAGCTAACAGGACCAGTGGTCAGGGATGATGGGAATTGTAGTCCCAAACATCTGGAGGGCTGGAGTTTCCCTATGCCTGACCTACCCTGATGAAGAGCTCTGACGAACTCTTAACCTTGCACATTGATAAAGGTACTGCCTAATAGCATATAATTTTGTTGGGGGATATTAAAGTTAAACATGCAATGTAAAATATCTAAAATAAGGAGTTATTTTTAAAAGCAGGCTCCTAAGAGGTGACCCTTGGCCCAAATTAAGGCTCCCTGTTCCCGCCCTGAAATGTCTTATCTGTCTACTTCCTGCAACAGACCGTAAGCCCCGCCCTTCAGAAGCCCCGCCCCCGTCGGCCTTCCGCAGGCCCCACCCCCTCCCTGCGCGCGCCTCACTCCCCTCCCCCGCCCGCCGCCCTTCCCTCACCGGTCTCGTGAGCTTTCCTGAGGAGCCAGGCGTCTGCCTTGTCCAGCTCCGAGACGACGGGAGGTCCCGGGCCCCGCCCAGAGCTGGGCCTCGCCGCCCTCCCTTTCCAAGGCCAGGCCTCTCCCCTCAACAGTCCGCCGGCCCCTCTCGCTCGCGCCATGGCCCGGCTCCACCAGCCCGCGCTCAGCGCCATGGCGGCGGCCTCGGGAAAGGCTCAAGACTAAGGAGCCGGTGCGCGGAGAGACCGCCCCTGTCAGGCACGGGAGGCGGGGCTGTCGCTGATAGGCCGCGTGGGTTGTCGCTCCTCGGCAGCGCCGCCCCCCCGCGGGGCGATTTCGAGAGGGATTGGCCCGAGGCGCATGTCGTTGTGAAGTGAGGCGGGTCCGTTGCTCATCAGGATAGGCCCTTCGTGACCCACCGACTATTCTACGGGGTACCTTCACCCTTCCTGAGAGAGGTAGCCAGAGGCTAATGTCTGATTGGTCTCCCGAGAGCATTCTGGGAGATGCAATGCCTGTCCTCTGTTCTGGGCTGCCCCGTTGCACGCTGGGGATTGTAGTTCTCTACCTCAGGAGTGCCAAGTACAGAGAGAGAAAAGCGGTTGAGTGACAGAAAACGTCTCCAAGGTTCCAGTTTTAGGACCATTTAGGACCGAGGACAGCTTCGCTTGTGTGTCTGACGTGCGGAAGGAAGGAAAAAGAGATGAACTGCCTGCTGGTGCTTTGACGTTTTAATTTCAAAGCACCGCTCAATCTGCCATATGAAAATATTAACAGTGGGCTAAGAGTTCAGGCCTTATCATAAGCTGCTCGCTTCCAGCTCCGAGACCCATGTTCAGTGTGGACCATCTTACAGTGATATGACAGGGCTGCCATAAACCACGAAGATAATATTTGTAGTATTGGACCGCACTGCAGGGTTGTCATAAACCTTACTAGGCTCTCAGTGCCCCATTTCTCCTGAGCCATGGACATCAATGCTCTCATCTCTCTGCAACATGTAAATAAAAACAGTGGTCATTTTATTTATGACAGGAAGAGTTGGCAGGTGAGCATTCGCTTGAGGTCACCAATCTGTGTGGCAAATATGCCCTGCTTGGGGTAAAACCTCAAGTGTACCATATACCGTAGATGTATTTGGGCTCCATTCAAAGGCCCTAAAAGGTAAAGGGACCCCTGACCATTAGGTCCAGTTGTGTCCTACTCTGGGGTTGCGGCGCTCATCTCGCTTTATTGGCCGAGAGTCGGCGTACAGCTTCCAGTTCATGTTGCCAGCATGACAAAGCCGCTTCTGGCGAACCAGAGCAGCACACGGAAACGCCGTTTACCTTCCCGCCAGAGCAGTTCCTATTTATCTACTTGCACTTTCATGTGCTTTCGCACTGCTAGGTGGGCAGGAGCTGGGACCGAGCAACGGGAGCTCACCCCGTCGCGGGGATTCAAACCGCCGACCTTCTGATCGGCAAGCCCTAGGCTCTGTGGTTTAACCCACAGCACCACCTGGGTCCCTTCAAAGCCCCTAGTTCCTCCTTAACACCAAATACCATTTTTGCTCCCTGTTTCCTGTCCCTCCAGAGAGCCAGGGCCCTTTTCTCTTCTACATTGGGAAAGAAAACCTAAATTGTGTCTCCATTAAAAAAATATATATACCGGTATAAAAGTTTCAAATATAAATTGTACTAATTTGCAGAGTTTCACACATTATTTTTACAGGTGCCCCACTTCCCGAAATGGCAAGAGGTTTCAGGGGTGCTGCTTTCCTGGGTCCAGCTTCCTCTGGAAGGAGAGATCACTGGATGCTTATGTGAGTTTGCAATGTTTGTATTTATGTACAATTATACAAGATGAGCACAGGAAGAGGCAAACAACACAGCATTCTTTCCCACAGTAAATTTGCTGCCTCGTGATCAAATCCCCTGGATCCAGCACTCCCAAGATATAATTGTCCAAATTGCGAGAAGTGGGGTTACAGGGAACCAGGCAGAGGACCTTCTTGGTATTGGTGCCCACCCTGTGGAACGCCCTCCCTTCAAGGCAATAAGCAACTATCTTACTTTTAAAAGACATCTGAAGGCAGCCCTGTTTAGGGAAGTTTTTAATGTTTAATGCTGTATTGTGTTTTTAATATTCAGTTGGGAACCGCCCAGAGTAGCTGGGAAAACCCAGCCAGATGGGTGGGGTATAAATAATAAATTATTATTATTTCTTTTCCTTCTGTTTCTCTCTGCATCTCTCTGCCTCTCCCAAAATGCTTCTGCTGTCCTCTGCACACACAGATCTCGAGCCTCACCCATAGGTGTTGAATAGGGGTGAAGCAGTCAGAAAAGGCATGTGTAATCTCTTTTGAAATGATTTTCATATTCCCACCATTTCTATAAAACTACAGCCTGCCCTATCATTTGGCCGAGTGAGGCAACTGCTTCTGGTGGCAGGTGCTGTGGGTGGGAGTAAAGCAGGGGGCAGCCCCTCCAGCTCTTCCTGTCAGTTGGAGGGCAGCTTTGTGTGCCACATGCCCTCCTCTGCACTCACTAAGTTCGCCTGCTGCCCTTGGATGCAGTGGAGGTTGCTGACCCATTGCCAGAGCTGAAGTCAGATTCAACTGCCAGAATGTATACATGGGAATGGGGTGAGGATCTTATAGGCAGTGCTTTGTTTCTACAACAACAACAACAAAAGGTGCCGGTACTCTCTGGGCACAAATTTTCCCTGGGGCCAAGAGAAACAATTACATGTTAAACAAATGCATGTTCTACTGAAACTTCATTAAGATCTTGGTATATAGTTATTACATGGTGCATGATAATTAAATGACTTGCGGCAATACCATAACTTTTTCTGTGCTCTCAGTACCTGGCTGTGCATGCTTATTTTCACTACAGGGTCATACCATCCGACATTCTGCTGGGACACAGGCTTGCACCTCCTTCCTCAATCCTGGGAAGTATTTGTGCAGCTTAGAGAAGGAGGCACAATGCTTTGAGAGGATCCAAGAGCCATCCTGCCACCTTCCTAAAGCCCTCCCAGCTTTGGAAAGGAGGCAGCAGGACTCCAGGATCCTGTCAGAGCCTCACACCTCCTTCCCTAAGCCCAGTAAACATTTGCCCAGCTTAGGAAATGAGGCGCAATGCTCTGACGGGGTCCAAGACCCCTCCTGTTCCCCCCCAAAAAAGGTGGTGGAACTGTGTTCTGGCGTGTTCAGCACTGCTTATAACCTGCTTCAAACATCAAAATGTATTGGTTGAGGTTTAATTTCTGGGTCATGGATATTGGTGGTTCTGGGGTATTTTTGTGTTCTTTTAACTAGGGCTTTTTTCCAGCACTGGAACTCACTAGAACTCAGTTCCGACACCTCTCAGGTAGCCGCCATTGCCATTCTAAGAGAACAAGGGAGGTGTTCATGGTGAGTTCCGGCAACTCTTTTTCTAGAAAAATAGCACTGCTTTTAACCCTTTTGAGAAATGAGAAGTGGTAGAGCCCTTCAACTCTCTAAACTCAGCCTTCCTCAGCCTGGTGCCCTCCAGATGTCTTGGACTACAACTCCCATCAGCCTTGACCAGCACAACTGCAGAAGGCAGTAGCCATATGCATTTTCAAACTGTTTGGGTTGTGGGTTGTGGCTTGTTGTTGTGACACTGTTCTTGATTTCATTTAATTTTTTTTCATTTCACTTTTAATTTGTATACCGCCTTTCTAGATTAGTATACACAAGGCTGTTTACAAGCTGAAGGAACAACAAAATATACAACAAAGACCACACACACCTTATATCAATTTGATCCAATACAAAAAAGTCATCATAAAAACATCTTTAAAATAAACAATTTATATCAAATAAAGTAACATTCATCCATTACATATACAATAACATTATGTATCAGCAAATAATACAAAAAAACAGAAATTCACTCTCAACAATTACAATAAATAATTACTAAACTATAATCATTAAAATAACAGCAATTCACAATGAATAAAATACCGCAATACGTACAAAACCTTGTAAAAGGATCAAGTTGAGAAACAAAGGCACACAACTTACAAAGTTATTTTTTAAAAATATTTCTGAACTCCTCTTCTCTCTTCTCAGATGTTTCTGCTTTTCTTAAAGTCACGTTCTGGGAAAGACTGGAGGGTGAGGCAAGGCAGGTGGGAAAAGCCATTGTCTGATGACCAGCACAAAGTCTCTCCACCCTCATAATTCTTCCTTCGGAAACAGCTCCTTTATGAAGGAGACTCCTAGGGCTGGGGCGTCGGGCAAGGCGGGTGGAAAAAGCCCTTGACTGATGGCCAGCACAAAGTCTCTCCCCCCTCATAATTCTTCCTTTGAAAACACCTCGCGTATGAAGGAGACTTCTAGGGCTGGGGCGTCGGGCAAGGCAGGTGGAAAAAGCCATTGCCTCATGGCCAGCACAGAATCTTTCCCCCCTCACATTTCTTCCTCTCAGAACAGCTTCCTTATGAAGAATACTCCTAGAGGTGGGGCGGCGGGCAAGGCAGATGGGAACAGCCATTGCCTGATTGCCAGCACAAAGTCTTTCTCCCCTCAATAGATAGTGACTTGCTGCCTTTTCCTCTACTGTTCCTTTCTCTGCTTTTTCTTCCTCTGCTGTTATGCTGTTCAGGCCCCGTAGCAACTCAAATGGCCTTTTCAAAGAGAGATCCAAACTGATCAGGTAATTTGCCAAATATCTAGCCCACTTTGCTGTGATATGGGACCTGGTGACCAGGAAGCTTCTGAAAAGATCTGGATCTCCATCAAGTTCCAGAAGTTTTTGGATATCATTCTTTATCTTAGCCAATGCTGGCTCATGGTCATCATAAATCTCCAGTAATGTTTTGCTATCTTCCTCTGTTTCCCTCCATAGCAGATTTCTTCCTTGTCTATCTGCTTCCCTCCTCTGGCTTTCCTCAAGCTTTCTTCGGTATCGGGCATCATCCAAACATTGCAAAATCCAGCTCAGGCGGCAAGGCCAGCAGTTGGAAAGAACAACCCAGTCCATCACCTCTCTGATGTCAATTTTTTCCTCATATTTCCAAGCAGCCTCCGATTCCAGCTTGGTGATGGACAAGATGGTCAGGACTGTGTTCACCACCCTCTTCAGTTGCGCAGAATTCCCTGGGATGTATTCGTTATTCATCAAGTTCTTACAGATAATTAACTTTTCGCTACACCTGGGGTCTTCTAAACCTACCACTGTGATCTTGATGTTGTTTTCTTCGCAAGAGCATGCAGCTGGATTCTCGTAATCCACCTTCAGAATCTCATTAAACAGCCTTAATTTGTCCTTGGGAGTCATCTGCGGCAGGGAGAAGGGCAAGGACACAATTCGATCTAAGTACAAGTAGCCATTTGTGTTTTTCTTTTGTTTCTGAATACAATCCACAAGGATGCTTGGATCGGCAGCCAAGATGGTGATAAATGGGGCATCCTTGTTGGAAAGAAGTATGTTTATGGCATCCAGAACATCCACCACTTTGTCCTGAGTGCACCTGTCCAAATTGATGATCTTCAGGACCACCAGGATCTTTTGATTCTCTATCCATCCCAGGAACTGGAGGAAATTAGCTATGGTTTCCACTTCTTCTTTCACAAAGTTCATGAAGCCCATCTTGGCACTGAGGGTGTTTCTGTCAATTTCTATCTGAAGCTTCTTTTTCAGTGTGTAGTAGAACTTGGTCATTACATGTATGAAAGGAGCGATAAACAGAATAGCCCCTACTAAAGCAGTGGATCCAAAGAGCGACTTTAAATTATCTTCCTTTATCAACATGCTAACTGCTAGTAAAATAAGAATCAAACCTATTATAACAGGAATGAAGAACTTCCCCCATCCTTTAAAAACCCATCTCCTTCTCTTAGTTTTTCTCACAGATTGATCATCAAGGATCATAAAAGTTGTAAAAAGTGCTTTGTTTTTTCCTTCGATTCCATCAAGCAGCGCTGTAAGAATCCCAGCCCAGATGTGGTCACATCCCACATACTCCCAGGCATCGAAATGGATGAAGATGTACTGGGTACCTTTGCATTCTTCTGAACCAGAAGCAGGGTAACATAGAATCATATGCCAAATGAGTGAAAGCAGGGAATACTTTCTTCCACTTTCCTCTCCCTCCGTGGGCATGTGGCCTGTAAAAGAAAGCAGAAGCACGCCATTTATATTAATTTATACCCATTATTACTTAATATTGATTTCTCCTGGCCCCAGTTTATTCCACACTCCTTACATTCTGTCTCCTTATCTGGGCTTTCTTTTCTCATGGGAATTGGTGGTACTTACTTTCAATTTCATCTAAGAGTCTTCTTTTGTTTCTTCCCCATGGTGCGTAAAATCCCACTGTCACTGGCGGATCAATCTCTTGTAGGGTCTTTGCCAGGGCTTTGCAGTAAAGGGCTTCATGGGTTTCAACTGTGCAATCACAATCCATTTTACAGGAAACAAAGCAAAAAGTTATTATTTTTTTAAAAACAGGTGGATAGGAGGTGCCGACTGCAGTAGCTGCAGTTGGCACCTATTGCAACCACAGGCATGAAATAAAGAGGCATGCCACAGGAGAAGTTAAAGGCAGGCTTGGGTGACAAGGGTTTTGCCTTTTAGCAAGCCCAAATTGTTGCACCCACATGAATGACAAGGATCTGAGAAGTGTGCTGCAGCAGCACAGGGTCAAACCATGTTGGCAAGAGGCAATCCCACCTCATACAACGCCTACCCATCCAATGCACTGAAGCTCAGTGACTGAACCCAAACTGAGCAGTTTTGTACACCCTCTGACTGACCCAAAACACCATGCTTCAGACACCAGTAAGCATTGTAAGATGCACATCAGGTGGAACCATAACCAATGTGGGCCCTTAGATGGCCTAACATAAGCTTGGAAAGCTCCAAATGTCAAGTCCACCATGGCCTGTATATCCTTGCTGCCAAAACCCAAAGTGCCAGCAGTAGATGCAGCAGCAGTGCAAAAGGATTGTGCACCAAACCAGGTCACATCCATCCCCAGCCATGCTATTCCCATGATTTGTAACAGCCCCAAACTGCTATTTAATGAGGAACTTCCCATTGTGCTGATGAAATAGTGGATTGGCAGAAGGCAGAAGGCTGGCTTAATGTCGCACTTACCCATGAAAACACCTTGGGCGACAACAGTGAACCATGATGATTCCGCTATCAAAGCAAAAGTAGCAATCTGAACAAAGGTGATCAGGGAGGGGCATCATTAACCACCTGCCCCTTATGCTGGGACCACTGCTGAATGAGATGGGGTTGAACCTCCTGCTTCAGTGGTCAGGGGGAAGATGTAGCACTGACTGACTTAAGCATGAAACTAAAGCCGCCTGACTACAGGCTCGTACCACCACTGCTGTCACACGTGATTTCTCTTTCCTCCACAAGGCTTCCTCAGAGGCGCACGTACCATAAAGATCTGAAGAAGCCAGGAGGGAGGTGGGATGGGCTTAAATAGCCCCCTGCTTTGCTTAGCTCACTCTGTGCCAACATGCAATAGCACAGTAGTTTGTGGGTAAAGGCACGTCATGGTCCATTCCTGAAGTGGCCACAAAGGCCCACTGCTACCAGAACCCTGTGGACCGAGTGACTGAGAGGGGAAAGTGCAGAAAACTGATTTAGTAATAATAATGCACCTTCATGGTCTCTCATCAGTGCTTGGTGCTCTGGATCATTCATCTTTGTGGCAAAGCGTCTCAACTTCAGCAGCTGCTCAACTCTGTCAAAAAAGAAATACATAGAATAAATACATTTTTGGGCAGGACACTAGCTTAAAGGAAGGGTAAGTGGTGGTGGGCCATACTTAAATCTTAAATCACACTGGGATGCTGGCAATTCCCACCATACCTAGATGTCTCCCCATTCATCTCCAGGCTCAGTTAAAAGGTGCTCGTTAAAGCCAGGATACTTAAGCATTATCTGTATAGCTCAGTGGGTAAGAGCATGGTGCCAAGCTTGCAGGCTTGATCCCTGTACGGGACAGCTACATATTCCTGCTATTGCAGGGGGTTGGACTAGATGATCCTCAAGGTCCCTTCCAACTCTACAATTCTATGATTCTATTATCTCTTCAGCATTTATGATCCTGACTGTTCCCTGTGGTCAGTGGGTGAGGTGCAGTTGGGAACAAGTTGCACCCTGGTAATGCAGCACCCAGATCAGCCTTTCCTAATCTGTGTCCTTCCAGATGTTTTGTAGTACAACTCCCATTAGCCACAGACATGATGGTCATGCTGGATAAAAATCCTTGGATATGGTCTGAAGATCCATGAGGCTAAAGCCAAGCTAGACAACATAGGAATTCTTGTGGCTTGGGACTGTGCTGCATTCCCTGATCCATAACATTTATGCAGGTGCATAAATCATCTCTAGCTAGATAAGTAAATTAATCCCACCCTCTCTTCTTCTTCTTTTTTTTTGCCTTAAAAAAGAATGCACCTTACCTGGAAAAAAACCAACATGAGCATGGACTTGTTTGGATCCTTCAGCTGAAGGCTTGCCACAGATTTAGTGGAGCATGAATAACCCCAGACACTGACTCTTGGCTCTGAATCTCGCAGATTATATATTAAATGGGATGTGGCTAACCGTGACACAATATGAGCAATGGCTTTCAACATAATGAAAGGAAACTCAGATTACACCAGCTTGCTTGGTTAGAAGTTTGCTTGGCTATAGATTCACAGAAAGCAAACAATTATCAGTTCATAAAAAGACAATCATTTATTGTTGTTGCCATAGGTCTTAATAAAAGTAACCAAATGAAACAATTGAAAAAGATTACATAGGATAGTTCATGTAACATTAGTAATATCTTGGTAAGGTGTAGCTTTTCTTCACACAAGCAAAATAAGCTACTTTTTTTAGTAATCGCCCTACTATTTGTGGCAAAATCAAGGTATTTGTTTCTTTATTTGCCCAGTGGCAGACCAATGAGAAAGTGACTTGGGGACTTGGATTTTGGTTCTTGAAAACAGAATAGAAAATGAGGAGTTATGTTCAACCTCTTCAAACCTACAAATACAGCATCTCTGAGCAGAGAGAACCTTCCTCAACTGACTACTGTAATGTGCTGTTTGTGGGGCTACCTTTTGAAGACTGTTTGGAAACTGCTGTTAGTGCAGAATACAGCATCTAGATTGCTGCTAACTAGCACCTTGCACTGAGAAACTCTTGCCCCCTTGTTCAAGAACTGCACTGGTTTCCCCAAGTGCAGTTCAGAGCTGATGTTTCCCTTCAAAGCTCTACATGGCTTGGGAACTGTCTTGTAGGAATGTCTTCCCCTCATACTAAACTGCCCTAGTCTTGTGATCCTCTTTGGAGGCCTTCCTCCAGGTGTCCTCCCCAACTGAGGGAAGGGTCTGACTCTGACCACAACGGAGAAGAACTAATATGTGGGTGCCACCCTATTTATTGAACACTTTCTCATCTTTGGAGTGTGGCATGAAGGACTTTTGACTTTTAATACAGTACTCATTTTGGTCTCTGGTTTATACAGCTGCTATTGATTATCATATTAACATTTCGCTAATGCGTTATTAATGAATAGGAGTTTCACCCCGCATTAGGAGAGTCACTCATCACTTGAATTTACAGGAAGCAGGTGCATGTGTTTCTTGCTCAGACTAAAATTAAGGAGCAAGCTATTGCACAACTGACCACACTAGAGGTAGTGATCTTGGCAGCCAGGGAAAGGAACAAATGCATTTTTTGTCCTTTATAACTGGTAATCCTTCCTTCTTAGCATTTTCCTCGAGGTGGGGATATGAGTCTTTTCCGAGGAACTCTTAGGTCTGAAAAGATGACACTTACCTCATGAGTTGTACTCTAAGGAAAGGGTCTGTTTCCTTGGCTAAGTATTAATGACATAATGAGTCAAATATCACTCATAAAGACTTGGCACAAGAATGAAATTCCAATGCTGACAATGTGTGTGTATGAATTCCCAGCAGAGCTGTTTAGAATGGTAAACCGGCTGGTCCAGATTGGTGTTGTATCATTGACAGTCAATAGCCTGCTGGGAGAGACCTGTGAATCACTTTTAGGGTAAAATCACCTGAACCCATGCTGAACTTGATGCCACAATGGTTTCAGGTTTATTGAAAGTCACTGGAGCATCAGGGAATTACAGGTGTGAACAGGATCCTTGCACAGTGAGACCGTAGCTATACCACTTTGAAGAGACAGTGGTGTGGCCCCCTCCTAAAGAGGGTCTTCCCAGCTTCCAGAGGTTTTTGAGAACTACTGTCCACTCTAATACTCCTTTCCTCAGCAAGGTGATCAAGAGGGTTGTGGCCGCCCAGCCGCAGGTATGCCTGTAGGAAGTTGATTACTGTATCTAGCTCCATCCCAGTCTGGTTTCAGACCTAGTTCTGGCAGCAAATCAGTCTTGGTCACTCTGACTGATGACCTCTCTTGGGAGAGAGACAAAGGGAATGCAACCCTGAAGGTACTGTACTGCAATGATTTCATTCCTACCTGCAGGGTCAGTACCAGGAAGTAGTACTAGGTGATTGTTGCTTGGCTCCATGGCTTTTGAACTGTGGGGTCCCGCAAGGGTCCATTCTGTCTCCTTGCAATTTAACATCTATATGAAACTATTGGGAGCAGTTGCCTGGGGATTTGGAGTGTGGTGTCAACGGTATGCTGAAGGCAGGCAGCTCTTATCTCTCCATTCAATCAAAAGGAGGCAGTGATGAACTGGGTGGAAGCCAGTAAAATGAGGCGGAATCCTGATGAGATGCAAGTGATTTGGATTAATGGTTCTCCTATCCAGGAACTAGGTACACATCCTGTTCTGCAAGGGATTACACTTCCTTGAAGGACCAGGTTTGTAAATTGTCTCAGGAGCCCTTAAAGCTAGGAGTGGTTTACACAGAAATCTTAAAGATTGTCATGGACTGGCTGGATGCAGAGGAGTGGTGAGAGGCACCAGTTGGGGAACTCCCCAAGTGAACCCCCAAAGGAAGAAGGCTCAGAGCCGGGGGTGGGTGGGATGACAATGAGAGGGAGAAGAGGGAGCAGACAGGAAGGAGTAGGTGTTGGAACCTGGAGAGGCAACAGGATTTAGTGAGCAGGAAGAGTCTGTGGCAGAGAGCAGTTCAGAAGCAGAGGCTGGAGAGGAGAAGGGGCCAAGAGGCAGAGATGAGTCAGACTGGTGAAGGAGCCAGGGGGTCTCCCCCCTTGCTGCAAGCAGCTCCCCTCCTCCCTGGTCTCCCAAAACCAGAAGAGGTATGAAGAGGGAGGAGCAAAGACAGACAAGGTGTCAGAGTCTCAGATTGCTTGGGAAGGACCTGAGGGAGTAGGAAACTTAGAGAGCTGTGGGAAGGCAGGGATTGTCAGCCCTCACAACTGCCTCATTGGGGCAAGATTTACCGGGAAGAGTTGCTGTGCTCACTGGGCCTGGCCTCCTGAGCTGTTTTGTTTCTTTGAATAAAGAGAGTTAGCTTCACTGACACTGTGTGAGTTATTGCTGAACTGCTCCTGACAACCACTCTGACAAGTATCAATACAAATTATGTAATAAAGCCATTAACCAAGCTCCAAGAGAATAAAAAAATTGTGGACAGCTGCATCTCCCCACCACTGGCCTACTTAGTGTAAGATGGTTCTTGAGTAGTCCTGTGGGGACAGCTGGACCACTGGGAGATAGATGATGGGCAGCTCTTCCTTCCCCACTTTTTTGCTGTCAGCCACCCTGGAAATACTTGCACTGAAGGGTGGCATATAAAGTATAGGAACAAACAACAACTTCCTATGAAATTCTAATTCTAGTTAGGCCACTGTGGCTGTTCCCTCTGCCTTTCATCCCACCTCACTCCCACATTTGCTCACACTTGGGTGGTCAGTTGCCCACCCAGCTGCGTACTACTCACTCACTTCTTCACAGGTCTTGTTGGTCTCCAGGAGCAGAGAGGAAGGAGTCAGATGAGGCAGCTGTGGCTCAGGCAAGCTATTACGCATTTTTCTTGACTCATCCTGGCAAATAACCCCGTAAGGCAGTCTGATAATTATCTACTTATTTCATAACAACAGTAGCGTTTCAGTGTTCAAAGCACTTCATTTATTGCCTTGGTTCTTCCTTAGAAACACCCCTGCGAGACTGACCAATATCTGTGTTTCCATTATTATTTATTGAATACCGAAATAGTATGGGGTGATGGAAGTTGTGGTACAACATCTGGAGGGTCACAGGGTCTGCATCTCTATTCTAAACTGGATCCCACGTAAGATGGACTGTGTTCTTTAGCTAACAGTCACTAGGTAACACTATACAATTTGGCTGCGATTGACTGTTTCACCCTCCATACACCACCTAAATCTAATTACCGGCTTTGGTGATGTAGACATCTGTTCTCCTCTTTACAACTGCTTTCTGCCTAAAGGAGTTTCATTTAAGGCAGTGATGAGGTGCCTGTGGCCCTGTTGTTGGATGACAGCTCCCATCATCCTTGACCATTAATTGTGCTGCCTGTGGACTCTTGGGGGTTGGGAGTCTAACAGCATCTGGGGGGCCACAGCTCCCCCAAACCTGGCTTAATACATGAGACAGATCTGGGTAACAGCAAGGCTTAATGGGGGGGGTCAGCCATTGTTGCTTTTATGCCAGGTATAAGCTGCTACCTGATCTGATCTAATCTGCTTCTCCATCTTCAAATTGAGTCTATATCCAGACCTCAAGAGTTCAACATCCAGCCTAGTTGTTTCTGGGGCCAGGGGGGCGGGGGAGAGTGGGTCTGATCCCTTCCAACCCTGCTTTGTGTACCATCAAGCCTGATGAAGAGTTTTGCAGAACTCAAAATCTTGCACATCATTTTGCAACATTTTTGATGGTCCCAATTAAGTTATTGCCCAATGGCCTAATTTTTTTGGATGGGGGGGGTATTAAAGTTTCACTGATGCCCAGGATGTCAATATTTATTCTTGCCATCTCATTTTTGACCACATCTCATTTTGGACTGAGAACTCCCAGAAGTGCAAGCTGGATTTCGAAGGGGCAGAGGAACCAGAGACCAAATTGCAAACATGCGCTGGATTATGGAGAAAGCTAGAGAGTTCCAGAAAAACACATTCTTCTGCTTCATTGACTACACAAAAGCATTTGACTGTGTTGACCATAGCAAACTATGGCAAGTTCTTAAAGAAACGGGAGCAGGGCCGGCGCGTCCATTTAGGCGATCTAGGCAATTGCCTAGGGCGCCAAAATTGAGGGGGCGCTGGCCAGCCTGCCCCCGCCGCCCGGTGCCGCCCCAACCAGTGGCGGAGCAAGCAGGTTGGGGCGAAAACCGCAGTGGCGAGGGTGCCAAAATGGAGGGGGCGCTGGCCAGCCTGCCCTCCGCCGCCCGCCGCCCCAACCAGCGGCGGAGCAAGCAAACCGCGGCGGCGGGGGGCGCCCGGCTGGGCAGGGGGCGGGGCACCGCTCCGCAACGTGCGTCATACGCAATGACGTCACGTGGCCCGCCCCCTCGCCTAGGGCGCCAAAATTGCCAGCACCGGTCCTGAACGCGAGTGCCTGATCACCTCATCTGTCTCCTGAGAAATCTCTATGTGGGACCAGAAGCTACAGTTAGAACTGGATATGGAACAACTGATTGGTTCAAAATTGGGAAAGGAGTACGACAAGGCTGTATATTGTCTCCCTTCTTGTTTAACTTATACCGTATGCAGAATTCATCATGCGAAAGGCTGGACTGGATGAATCCCAAGCCGGAATTAAGATTGCCAGAAGAAATATCAACAACCTCAGATATGCTGATGACACAACCTTGAGGCAGAAAGTGAGGAGGAATTAAAGAACCTTTTAATGAGGGTGAAAGAGGAGAGCGCAAAATATGGTCTGAAGCTCAACATCAGAAAAACTAAGATCATGGCCACTGGTCCCATCTCCTCCTGGCAAATAGAAGGGGAACAAATGGAGGCAGTGAGAGATTTTACTTTCTTGGGTTCCATGATCACTGCAGATGGTGACAGCTGTCACGAAATTGAAAGACTCCTGCTTCTTGGGAGAAAAGCAATGACAAACCTAGACAGCATCTTAAAAAGCAGAGACATCACCTTGCCGACCAAGGTCCATATACCGGTAGTTAAAGCTATGATTTTCCCAGTAGTGATGTATGGAAGTGAGAGCTGGACCATAAAGAAGGCTGATCGCCGAAGAATTGATGCTTTTGAATTATGGTGCTGGAGGAGACTCTTGAGAGTCCCATGGACTACAAGAAGATCAAACCTATCCATTCTGAAGGAAATCAGCCCTGAGTGCTCACTGGAAGGACAGATCCTGAAGCTGAGGCTCCAATACTTTGGCCACCTCATGAGAAGAGAAGACTCCCTAGAAAAGACCCTGATGTTGGGAAAGATTGAGGGCACAAGGAGAAGGCGACGACGAGATGGTTGGACAGTGTTCTCAAAACTACCAACATGAGTCTGACCAAACTGTGGGAGGCAGAGGAAGACAGGAGTGCCTGGTCCATGGGGTCATGAAGAGTTGGACATGACTAAACAACAAAAGTTTTAAATGCTATAAAAAGGAAGAGAACGGGTGTGCTTGTACTTACAAGAAACCCACCATAAGAGGCCCGCCAATTGTTTGCTTAAACATCAAGGGCACAGTGTGCAATTCACCTCTCCAGGTTCATCCAAATCACTAGGAGGCACGGGGCTCCAGCAGATGATGGCAGTAGTCTCATCTTTGTTAAAGAATTATTGCAGGGTCACCTGTGCTTCAATTTACAACCCTAATTCAGGTCAACAGCCATTTGACAGCCTTTAAGATGGGACACGGGTGGCGCTGTGGGTTAAACCACTGAGCCTAGGGCTTGCCGATCAGAAGGTCAGCAGTTCGAATCCCCACGGGGTGAGCTCCTGTTGCTCGGTCCCAGCTCCTGCCAACCTAACAGTTCGAAAGCACATCAAAGTGCAAGTAGATAAATAGGGAAGGTAAACAGCGTTTCCGTGCGCTGCTCTGGTTCACCAGAAGCGGCTTAGTCATGCTGGCCACATGACCTGGAAGCTGTATGCCGGCTCCCTGGACCAATAATGCGAGATGAGCGCCGCAACCCCAGAGTCGGTCACTACTGGACCTAATGGTCAGGGGTCCCTTTACCTTTACCTTAAGATGGGAGAAATGTTGATATTGGGTGATTTGAAAGTAACAGGAGACTCCTGTGTGCATTAGAAAAGGAAGTGCACCCTGGGATGTTTGGGCTTAAGGGACGCGGGTGGTGCTGTGGTGTAAACCACTGAGCCTTGGGCTTGCCGATCGGAAAGTCGGTGGTTCGAATCCCCATGATGGGGTGCACTCCCGTTGCTCAGTCCCAGCTCCTGCCAACCTAGCAGTTCGAAAGCATGTCAAAGTGCAAGTAGATAAATAGGTACTGCTCCGGCGGGAAGGTAAACAGCGTTTCTGTGCGCTGCTCTGGTTTCGCCAGAAGCGGCTTTGTCATGCTGGCCACATGATCCGGAAGCTGTCTGCGGACAAACGCCAGCTCCCTCAGCCAGTAAAGCAAGATGAGCGTCACAACCCCAGAGTCCTTCGTGACTGGACTTAACTGTCAGGAGTTCTTTACCTTTACCTTTTACTGGGCTTAAACATTTTGAGGAACTTGCTTTAGTGGACACATGGCGCCACCTACAGCATGGAGAGCATAATCACACATTTTTCTCTTCTAGGCATGCTGTTCACACAATAATCTGTTTTATACTGATTTCCTCCAGTCTGTTGTCTAGGGTGGAAATGCCAAAGAGAGGTCCAAGGAGGCATCTGACCACGCCATGCTTAAAGCACTGCTGTGGAGAGATGATTCACACCCCACACCCCACATAGACTCTGTTAACTAAATGAGTTCATTGTGAAAGAAAATATATAGAGGCTTTACATAGGGGACAATATGCACCTGCATTTTAAGCATCTTATTGGCCAGCTAACATCATGGCTTGTAATAGTTGGATACTGAAATTTATTTGAAATTTACATGTATAAGATGCCCCCATGTATAAGACGCCCCCTACTTTTGGGGACCCCAAATTTAGAAAATGGGCATATGCACTATCTGTGTATAAGATGCCCCCAGATTTTTAACCTTATTTTAAAGTTTAAAAAAACCTAGTCTTATACACAGAAAAGTACGGTATATAGGTTGTGACATTGGCCACATGCTATTAAAAAGTCTGGCAAGTGGTGCTGATAGAAAAATTAACTACTAAATTTAAAATATCAAGGGGAATGAAACAAAAAAAGAATGTTGGTTGGATTGGCATATCTTTATTAAGTATAGCACAAAATAGAATGTGGGGCATCCTCCATAGTTTTTCTTTTTTCGGTTTCTGTAGTTTTTTTGTTTCACACAAAAGACAAATTTCAGGGACGGTGCTTTTCTGGGTTCAGCTCCAACAGGAAGGATAAATCACTGGAGACTGATAGCAGTTGGTAATATTTGGATATATTTACAAAAATACAAGTTGGGCATAGGTGAAAGCAAACAGCATAATATTCCAGCCCACAGCAAATCAACTACCTCACATCAAATCAAGTATTCCCAAGATATTTTCCCCCCGCTTTCGCTCACTCTGGCTTCCATCCTTAAACATATAGCCCTGAATATATTTAAATGGATTATAGAATTATAGGTTTACTTGAGAAGAAGTTTGGTTCATACCTCACCATTTCCCACCAGTCCAATATAAAGTAGCATCTTGAGCCAGGATTCTGTTTTACCCAGTTCTTAGTATATTTAACCTGTTTTTAGCTGTTATCAATGTTTTAAATATTTTTATTTTTATAGTTTTGTAGCTTTGTTGCTTGTCACCCTAGGGCCTTTGGGAGGAATGGTGGGATAGAAATTTAATGAATAATTGGAATAAATAGAAACACAAATATCAGCCAACCCTTGCAAGGAGGAACCAAGACAATAAAGAAATGCTTTGAACTCTGAAATACTATTATTATTCAAGAGTGATACATAAAGATACATTTTTATTGACACAAGAGTTTTATGTAAGCTACTCTGAGGATTGCCTGAAAAGTGTTAATAAAAACCTTAAATCAATGAAAGATAAAAATGTAGAATAATAGCAACAATACAATCTCAAGAAACAGATAGCAGCATAACAATAAGATACAATAAGTTAAATATTAAAGTATACCAGATCTTTCCAAACTGTGTATCGCGACACGTGAGTGCAGGGGTCAGCAACCTTTTTCAGCTGTGGGCCAGTCCATCATCCCTCAGACCATGTGGTGGGCCAGACTATATTTTTGGGGGGGAATGAACGAATTCCTATGCCCCACAAATAACCCAGAGATGCATTTTAAATAAAAGCACACATTCTACTCATGTAAAAACACGCCGATTCCTGGACCGTCTGCCGGCCGGATTGAGAAGGCGATTGGGCCGCATCTGGCCCACGGGCCTTAGGTTGCCTACCCCTGCGTTAGTGTGTCGACTGCAGTGTGTAGGTGTGTCGTGCAAACACTCCCCACGTTCCTCCCGGGGCTGGAAAGGGATTGTTTAACCTCTGGTTTGCTAGTAAAACTGAATTACTGTGTTGCGAAATGATGCATGTCTAAAAAGCGTGTCACCAACCTGAAAAGTTTGGAAAGCTCTGAAGTAGACTCCTGGAGGTCAGGAGTCCAAAAGCATCTAGTGGACCACAGGTTCAAAGCCTAATGCTTTCAGAAATAGGTATCTACCTCTGCTGCTTCCCTCAAAATCCTAGTTATAACCTAATACCTGACCTAGTCAGCAGCCAGACCTCTAGACTTCAACATCCAGCCTGTTTTTGGGTGGGTTTCTCCTTCCTTCCAATCCTGCTTTGAGTCTGTTCTGTAAGATACAGAGCAAAAGGTGCTTTTGGGAAGAAATGCTAAGAGAGCAGACATAGCGTCCTAACTGGCAAACCAGGATTGTTCCAAAGTTGTTAAAATTTTCTACCAAATGGCAAACTAGTATTAGTTGAGGTTACGTTTGCTGTTCGTGGATATTGGTGGTTTTTAGGTAATTTAGTGTTTTGTTCCTATACTCTTGAGTTACAAGAAGCCCACAACTTACCGGTATGCACATTTAATTTGTGTACATTCAGCTTTACGATGTGGCAAAAATAAATAAATTAAAAAGCGGGTGGAAAGGGCGCAGGGTTCTGGGGGGGAAATGGCTTTGACAATCCTACTTTATGCGATTTTGGCTTTATTTGTGAACTGTGGTAACCCCCTAGTAATTGTGGATTTACAGTAATTATAAGTGGCAAAGATAAATCAAATTACTTAGCTCAGGCTAGTGCCATCTAGATACAACTTCCACTGGTCTGTCTAGCACAGCTGAGGAGGACTGTCTTGGCTGCTAAGCTTGGCTGTTTTCAAACTGTTGGGATTCTGACTTCTTGTTGTGACACAGTTCTCAATGGATGGTGACTTGTTTCTTCCTCTGCTGTTATGCTGTTCAGGCCCCGTAGCAACTCAAATGGCCTTTTCAAAGAGAAATCCAAACTGACCAGGAGATTTGCCAAATATCTCGCCCACTTTGCTGTGATCTGGGACCTGGTGGCCAAGAAGTTTCTGAAAAGATCTGGATCTCCATCCAGTTCCAGAAGTTTTTTTATATTATTCTTAATCTTAGCCAGTGCTGGCTCATTGTCATTGTAAATCTCCAGTAATGTTTTGCCATCTCCCTCTGCTTCCCTCCATAGTTGGCTTCCTTCTTTTCTATCTGCTTCCCCCTTCTGGTTTTCCTCAAGCTTTCTCTGCTGTCTGGCATCTTCCTCACATTGCAAAATCCAGCTCAGGCGGCAAGGCCAGCAGTTGGAAAGAACAACCCAGTCTATCAGTTCTTCAATGCTGATTCTTTCCTCGTATTTCCAAGGAGCCTCCAATTCCAGCTTGGTGATGGACAAGATGGTCAGGACTGTGTTCACCACCCTCTTCAGTTGCGCAGAATTCCCTGGGATGTATTTGTTATTCATCAAGTGCTTACAGATAATTAACTTTTCGCTACAGCTGGGGTCTTCTAAGCCTACCACTGTGATCTTGATGTTGTTTTCTTCGCAAGAGCATGCATGACAATCCACCTTCAGAATCTCATTGACCAGCCTTAATTTGTCCTTGGGAGTCATCTGCGGCAGGGAGAAGGGCAAGGATACAATTCGGTCTAAGTACAAGTAGCCATTTGTGTGTTTCTTTTCTCTTTGAATACATTCCACAAGGATGCTTGGATCGGCAGCCAAGATGGAGATAAATGGGGCATCCTTGTTGGAAAGAAGTATGTTTATGGCATCCAGAACATCCACCACTTTGTCCTGAGTGCACCTGTCCAAATTGATGATCTTCAGGACCACCCGGATCTCTCGCTTCTCTATCCATCCCAGGAACTGGAGGAAATTAGCTATGGTTTCCACTAATTCTTTCACAAAGTGCATGAAGCCCATCTTGGCACTAAGGGTATTTCTGTCAATTTCTATCTGAAGCTTCTTTTTCAGTGTGAAGTAGAACTTGGTCATTACATGTATGAAAGGAGTGATAAACAGAATAGCCCCTACTAAAGCAGTGGATCCAAAGAGCGACTTTAAATTGCCTTCCTTTATCAACATGCTAACTGATGGTAAAAGAAGAATCAAACCTGTTATAACAGGAATGAAGAGCTTCCCCCATCCTTTAAAAACCCATTTCTTTCTCTTAGTTTTTCTCACAGATTGCCCATCAAGCACCATAAAAATTGTAAAAAGTGCTTTGTTCTTCCCTTCAATTCCATCAAGCAGTGCTGTAAGAAGGCCAGCCCAGATATGGTCACATCCTACATACTCCCAGGCATCAAAATCGATGAAGATGTACCGGGTACCTTTGAGTTCTTCAGAACCGGAAGCAGGGTAACAAAAAATCATACGCCAAATGAGTGAAAGCAGGGAATACTTTTTCCCACTTTTCTCCCCCTCTGTGGGCATGTGGCCTGTAAAAGAAAGCGAGAAGCATAGCATTTGTACCAATCTGTACTCATCATCACAGGCGGGATGAGTCTGCTGCAGCCCACAGCTTTTTTGGGGGGGGGTGTCATTTTCTAGTCATCACTTAGGAACATAGGAAACTGCCTTATACTGAATCAGATCATTTGTCTATATAGCTCCATATCTACCTGCACTGACAGTCATTAGCTCCCCAGTAGTTTTCTGGCAGGGGACATTCCCAGCCCTAACTGGAGATGCTGGGGATTGAACCTTAATAATAGAAATCTACCGGCTCACAAGCTGGTTTGGAACAGGAGACCACTTCCTCTTTAATCTGTTTTATTTGGTTTGTATCTAGACTATGTGCTTTAGCAAGGCATCACAAAACTCCGGATACCAGTTTGGTGTGAGTATGGAGACACAGCAATGTAACAGAACGTGGAGTTAGTAGTTAGCTTGTTGGACTGGGACCTGTGAGAACAAAGTGCAAATCATAGGTCAGCCATGCAGCTCACTGGGCCAATCACTGCCTCTCAGCCCAACCCACCTCACAGGTTTGTTGTGATACAAGGGGAGCTCCGTGGAGGAAAAATAGGGTATACACATTATTATAAACAAATTACTATAAGTATGCCTTAAAAATAATAATTGTGGGTTGAGTACTTACCGGTAATCTCGCGTTCTCCTGGCCCTGAGCCACTGAGCTTCCCTGATGCAGGATTTCTTGGCAAGAAAGATCCCATGCCTTGTCAATTAACTTCACACCCCTTACATTCTGCATCCCTCTCTGGGATATTTAAATACAGCTTTGATTATTCTTTTTTGAGTCAATGGTACTTACTTTCAATTTCATCTAGGAGCCTTCTTTTGTTTCTCCCCCATGGTGCGTAGAATCCCATTGTCACTGGTGGGTCAATATTTTGTAGAGACTTTGCCAGGGCTTTGCAGTAAACGGCTTCATGGGTTTCAACTGTACAATTATAACCCATTTTACAGGGGAAAAGAAAGCAAAAAAAAATATTATTATCTTAAAAACCAGGTGGTTAGTACCGGTAGTTGCAGCAACAAAGGGAGTTTAAGTGGGCACATCCTATGGCAACCATAGGCATGAAATAAAGAGGAGTTCAAGGCTGGCTTGGGTGACAAGGGCTTTGCCCTTTAGCAACCTCAAATTGTTGTACCCACATGAACGACCAGGATCTGAGAAGGATGCTGCAGCAGCACAGGGTCAAACAATGTGGGCAGGAGGCAATCCCACCTCATACAACGCCTACCCATCCAATGCACTGAAGCGCAGTGACTGAGCCTGAACTGCATTCAGTGAGCAGTTTTCTACACCCTCTGACTGACCCAAAGGACCATGCTGTAGACCAGTGGTGTCCAAACTTTTTTCAAAGAGGGCCAGATTTGATGAAGTGGGGGCCAACCAAAGGGCCAACCAAAGTTTTTTAGGATTGAAGTTAGGGTTGGAGTTGTTGAGGTTTTTTAAGGATTTAACCCCAGGAAATAAACTGCCACAGGAGTCGGATTAAACCGACCGGCGGGCCAGATTAGGCCAAAGAAACAGACTTTGGACATGCCTGCTGTAGACACCAATAAACACTGAGATGCATGTCAGGTGGAACTATAACTAATGTGAGCCCTTAAATGGCCTAACATAGGGCTGGAAAGCTCCAAATGTCAAGTACGCCATATATTATTGCTACCGAAACCCAAATTGCTAGCAGTAGATTCAGTGCAAAAAAGAAAGTGTACCAAACCAGGACACATCCATCCCCAGCCACGTGAAGCCATGATTTGTAATAGCCCCTAACTGCTATTTAATGAGGAACTGCCCATCATGGTGACAAAACAGTGGACTGGCAGAAGGCTGACAATGACACATTTACCCATGAAAGCACCTGGGCTGCAACAGTAAACCATGACATTTCTGCTATCAATGGAAGAGAAGCAAACTCAACAAATGTGATCAAAGAGGGCACTATTGACCACTTTTGCACAGACAGCATAAAGATTTGAAGATGCCAAGAGGGGAATGGAATGGGCAAATATGCCCCCCTGCTCAGTTCCACCCATTCTGCACCAAAATGCAGTAGGAAGATTTGTAGGCAAAGGCACTCCGGGACCCATTCCTGGAGTGATCGGAAAGGGCCAGAGCCCTCTGGGTCTGGTAGCTGAGAGGGAAAACTGATGTAGTAATAATAATGGCACACCTGGATGGTCCCTCATCAGTGCTTGGTGCTCTGGATCACTCATCTTTGTGGCTGGCGAACTTCAGCAGCTGTCAAAAAAATACATAGCGTGAGTGTCTGGTTGGGCACTGATTTGCTTGGAAGGCTACTTTGAATATAGTGTGGGAAATGGTGGGCTGTACACAATTAATTCACGCTGGGCTGCTGACAAGTTCCACCAACCCTACACATCTCCCCAGTCATCTGCAGGCTTAGTTAAAGGGTGCTGGTTAAAGCCTGGATACTTGAATAACTATCTCTCCAGCATTTATGTGCGTGAGTGTCTGAGAGTGGCTGGAGGATAGATGGCAGTTAATGGATTGAGGTTGAATCCTGACAAGACAGAAGTACTGTTTTGGGGGGATATGGGGTGGGTGGGTGTGGGGGACTCCCTGGTCCTGAATGGGGTAACTATGCCCCTGAGAGTCATTTTGGACTCACAGCTGTCCATGGAGGCACAGGTCAACTCTGTGTCCAGAGCAGCTGTCTACCAGCTCCATCTGGTACACCGGCTGAGACCCTACCTGCCCGCAGACTGTCTCACTAGAGAAGTGAGTTATTGTTCTGATTAACGGTCTTTTTCCGACCAAAATCAAACGCAACGGGCTGAAGTGTGGGGTTAACGAACCCCCGGCACCCACAGCTGGTATCTTTCGTTGCGTTGTTCCTCGCCCACACGCTTCTCTGCGATGGACACTGCTTTCCAAACTTTCTTCACCTCTTCATCAAAGGATTGCAGAGCATTTTGCAAACGGAAGAAGTTTAATGAGCCTGGCTAATAAATCAAACAGCAAAGTCCGGCTGATTATTAAGATTTATTAGGTTTAAGGGCTTCGTGCCCAGAAAGATGTGACCCATCCACTGGGCAGCTGAAGGACGAACCGCTCAACCTACGTAGTCCGATACAAGCATCATATTTATACACTGATACAAACATCACATGACGGGAACATAGATAAGCCCCGGACGTGATGTCATCCCTGTGGGGAAGGGCGACAGACCAAGCTTTGTTAAAGCTTAAAACCTCACACCCCCTCTCGTCCTGCACCACAGGGGAAACGTAAATAACTCCTTACGTTATATACACACCACTGCAAAATTCCCCATACTGATGGAATTTTCCTGCCAGATTCTGCTGGCTTGAACTGTACCCCAGTTTTACCAAGCCTGCCTGAATCCCATGACACACGTCTTGAAACAGAACGTCTAGGCATTTGAGTCTGACTTTGGCCTGTCCAGACTCTGCCAACACCAAGCAAAGTTGGTTGTCCTCCCAAACAGCGACGGGTAGGTACCACTTATGGCAGATCTCTTGGACCAAACACCTATAATACTCCAGTTCCCTACAAAGCCCTGACAACGCAATGTACCTGGCTTCTGCAGAGGAACGAGCAATGAGGCTCTGGTTCTGGGACTCCAGTCCACTGAACAGAGCTGCTCCAAACAACCATTCAACTATTCCAGACACAGATTCCCTGTCCTTGGCATGCGGCCAACTGTTGTCGCACCAGCACGTGAGCTGGGGCTCACCGGCATCCGACAACCTCAGGCTAAACTCCTGTGTCTTCTGCACTTCCCGAATGCCATTCCCGGCACATCCACTACTAGGCTCTACAGCCTTCTTGCCGAGCAAATGCACAGCAGCCTCTGTGTCAGTTCTGCTCGACTGGGAAAGAAACAATCGCTTCCCTGACTGAAACACCTCGGAGCTCTGAAACCCAGAGTTTTCTCCGGTTTTACTGTCTTTAACTAGACCAGTCTCTCTGAATGTTCTGTCACTAGCACATTCAGACATCTTGAACATCTTCAACACCTGCACTATCTCACCTGTCTGACTGAGCAAGAAACTACTGTCTTCTTCAGCTCTGTCTATCTGCAGTTTTAGATGAACACCAACAGGGCCTACGTTCCTGAGCTTCAAACACTGACCAAGCTCCTCTGTGAACCGTTGCTCCTGTTCCCTGGTCTCTGCCAGGTTCTCTCCTGAAAGGAGAACTAGCTCCTGCTCTTGACCTATTTCTGTCAGAAACAAGCAGCTATCAGCATACCTCCAGCTGAAATTTTGCTCTAAAGCATCCTGCACACATGAGGTCCAATCTGCGACTGACTCCTTCAAATCACAGACTGACTTGTGCAACTTCCTCACTTGACCTTGCCTGTTGTTCTCGAACCCTGGCGGAGGTACCTCGTACAACTCCTGCTCCAGGTCGAAAACCAAACAGCTATCCAAACCAAAGTGGTTCACCTCGAAACTCCTTCGAGCCGTGACAGCTAACAGCATGTGCGTGGTTCTGCATCCAAGAATGAGTCCGTCCTTTGCCTCAAAGCAATGGACCACCTTCACCTGAGCGAACCCTGTGGCTACTGACCTAGCCCTGCACCGCAACTCACCAGTTGCTGCCGTCTTGGGTTTGTACATCCTCCGACTGCTTAACGCTATGCTACCTATTGGTAGCGTCGTGGACACACCCAAAGACCTTACTGAGCTGACCTGCTCTACTGAGCTTACCTGCTCCACCATGGCATGCTGCCATTCCTGGGATCCTCCTTGAGGTACCCTTCGAACCTCCACAAGGCTCTTTGGTTCACACTGCGTCAAACAAACACGCACGCTTGTGACTGTGGACCCTTCGGGCAGAAACTCTTCAGTGGCTCGCGGAAACCGCTCTGACCCCACTGTCTGTTCCCCCGCTGTTCCAGCTCTGCTGGAACCCGCCTGCCCGTCCTTGACGTCAGGCATGTCACCTAGTGACCTGCTGTGCCCTTGCACCCTAGCTAACGTACCTAAGGATGACGTTGGCGCACTTCGAGATTCCTCCAGCCCCATCGCTAGAGAACCCCCCTCTTGCTCCAGATCGAGACCTTGAACAGGCTCTACCAGAGAAGAGTTGCCACGCATGGCCTGCCTCTTAGCCCTTGGCATAAGAGATTTGGGTGCACTCCTCAGAGTTGCCCCTAACTGCGTTGCTCCCTGACCATGGCCGGAAACTCTGTCCGTGCCACTAGCAGGTGCAAAAACCACAGCAATACCCCCTCCCGGGGCTGATCCACTAACTGGACCCTCACCATCCGCAGACGGTGTACTTGCCTGTTTTTCAGTGTTAGAGCCACTCTGAACACCTGAAAGAACAGCAGTATTTCCAGGAATGTGTTCCCATTCATTCTGCTCACAGAATTCAGTACTCCTGCTGACTGGAACCTGGGATTGACCTCCCTTGGCAGTGGCAAACCCAGTCAACCTGGATTCAAACCCACCTTCTTTGCGTTCGGTGCGTGGTGCGCAGACCACCGCTTGAGAACCAGAAACGCACAAGAACTGTACCTTGGGCTCCTTGTCATGCAACAGAACACTTGCAGCCTTTTGTGGCGCCTCCCACACCTGACCGGGGAGTGATGCAACAGAGAACACGGCCTCAGTAGCTTCACCAAGCACCCTAATCTGATGCCCCGCAAAGTTGCGTACCTGTGAAGCAACTGGGTTAGTCACTCTGTGCTCTTCTTCCCCCTCCTGGAAGAAAACTGTCAGCATGGACCGGTGGAACTCTTTGCCACTTGTGGCTTGAAACCAGCCCACTGTGGTAGAGAACCTGTTCCCCATCTCCACCACCCACTCTTCTGGCAGTGAAACTGCTTCACTTTGCTCCTTGAGCAACAGACTCCACCCAATGTGTGAACACGCACCCCCCAGGTTGGCCTCTGGCCTCAGCTCAGAGTACTCTACTTGCACCTGGGCAAAGGGTCGAGTGGTAACCCTTTCGAACCTTGGATCACTGGGTGTCTCAGCATTGACGTTGCAGCCCCTGCAAACAAAACTTTCATCACATGCTCTAAACCTGCACCCTGTAGACCCCTCAGGTTGCTTCAGTACACTGGCCCAGTGGCAAAATGCCAGCCTATTGTGCTTCAAAAGCACGCACCCCTGGGGTGTGGGCACAGTAACTTGTACTGCATCAGTGCTACTTTCACCTGAACCTGCTTGAGATGTCTCAACAGCAAACACCCTGTCTTCACTGCATTCCATGCGAATTTGCAGCCTTTCGCCCCTAGAAATGCAACAGGTATCATGCAAACAAAATACTGTAACAGCATTATACAGAATGTTTGATACAGACAATGAATACATTTCCATGTCTTGAACCCCATAAGAGTCCCGTACTGTCTCTGAGAAGCTGTTAGCAACTGTCCCAAAGTCAAGCCTTGACTTCATGCATCTTCCAACAGTCAACTCTGTGGAAATGGACCTGCAGATCCCCACATGTCCACCAGGTGGCACGCTGTGGAGTGACGTCGCTCTGTCGCTCCCCGTTGCCATAGCAGCTGGCAAACCACAGTTGTTGTCATCTTCTTCTTGCTGGCTAGTGGGGTTCCCAAGCATCTGAGAAATGACCTTGACACAATCTTTCTTCCGGAAAATGGAACTGTTGTCTTTCTCAGCCTTGACTTTCGCTGACTGCGTCATCAGCTGCACACTGGCCTTGACCACTTTCACTGGCCATGTCAACACCAGCTGGTCAGAGGAACGAAAACAAGCCTCTGAAGCTACTCCGCTTCTGTGTGCAAAACACTGGGCGTGACCCCCCTGCTCCAGGCTCTGTCTCCGTAGCTTTACACCAGCAAAACGGCCTGACAGGAAAATGAGCTGATCTGGGGGCATTTCTCCAGACTCTGCAAGAGCTAATCCCTCTTGGAACTGTACTGAAGTTACACAGTCTCCCAAGCCTCCCTCCTTTTGCACAGGCCTTTTGATGCAACACCCCCCTTCTCCTTGAGCTGTGGCATTCCACCCTTCATGGAGGCACTGGGGTGCTTGCAAGCCTTCTGGCTGTAAGGGGATACTAAAACTCCCATAGCCATCTCCCTCAATGTCCCGTGATGGGGGCTGTGGGTCCAGATTACTCACTGTTGTGTAGCTTTCCAACCTGGAATTCACCAGAGAGGTGCAATTGCTTTTGCAAGACCTCAATCTGGGCTCCTTGCAGCCTCCCAGCTGCAGCTTGGAACTCCCAAACAGCCAAGCCAAGCCATTTAGTCCACTGACTTTGCAAGCCTCTGTCAGCATTCCAGAGAGGCTTCTCTTTCCGGAGGGGCATCTGAACTCCTGCCAGCCATGACCGATACTCCTTCTCGGAACGTCTCCAGGGCTCATTAATTCACTAATTAACTGTCGCCATAACCTGTTCTGATTAACGGTCTTTTTCCGACCAAAATCAAACGCAACGGGCTGAAGTGTGGGGTTAACGAACCCCCGGCACCCACAGCTGGTATCTTTCGTTGCGTTGTTCCTCGCCCACACGCTTCTCTGCGATGGACACTGCTTTCCAAACTTTCTTCACCTCTTCATCAAAGGATTGCAGAGCATTTTGCAAACGGAAGAAGTTTAATGAGCCTGGCTAATAAATCAAACAGCAAAGTCCGGCTGATTATTAAGATTTATTAGGTTTAAGGGCTTCGTGCCCAGAAAGATGTGACCCATCCACTGGGCAGCTGAAGGACGAACCGCTCAACCTACGTAGTCCGATACAAGCATCATATTTATACACTGATACAAACATCACATGACGGGAACATAGATAAGCCCCGGACGTGATGTCATCCCTGTGGGGAAGGGCGACAGACCAAGCTTTGTTAAAGCTTAAAACCTCACAGTTATCTCCCGCTTGGACTACTGCAATGTGCTCTTTGTGGGGCTACCTTTGAAGATGACTCGGAAATTACAACTAATCCAGAATGCAGCAGCTAGACTGGTGACTGGGAATGGTCATGCTGGATAGAAGTCCTAGGGTGTGCTCTGAAGATACAGGAGACCACCACCTTGCTAAAGCTGAGCTGGACAATATAGGACTTCTCAGTGCACATACTTAGGATTGTACTGCATTTCCTGATCCTGAACATATATCTGGGAGCATAAATCATACCCAGACAAGAAAGTCAATCCCCGCCTCCCTTCTTTTTACTCATTAGAAACACTTACCTGGTAAAAATCCAATGTGAGTGTGGACTGAACTTGCCTGGATTCTTCAGCTGAAATACATGCCACAGAATTAGTGGAGCAGCAGTAACCCCAGACACTGACTCTTGGCTCAGAATCTTGCAGAATATATATTGAATGAGCTATGGCTAATCATGACACAATATGAGACATGGCTTTGCATCACAATGATGGGAAGTAAGTTTACGTGAACCCAATTTGCCTGGTAATAAGTTAACAGAAAGTAAACCAATATCACATCATAAGTCAATAATTTATTGTCATCACCATAGGTCTTAACGAAAGTCAGCATCATACATGGATGAAAAAAATTACTTAGAATAGTTCAAGAACATTAGTAACATCCTAGAAAGATGTATATTTCCTTCAACCAAGTGAATTAAGCTACTTTTTATTTTTAAAATCGAATTAAGCTACTTTTTCAACAATTACCCTATTAGTTGTGGCAAGCAAAGGTTTGTTGTTTTCTTTATTTCTCCAATGGTAGACCAATGAGAAAGTGACTCAGGTACTTAGATTTTGGTTACTTGAAAACAGAACAGAAAATGAGGGGTATGTTCAACCTCTTCAACCCTACATATACAGCATCTCTGAGCAGATGAAACCTTCCTCAACTGACAACTGTAATGTGCTGTTTATCAGGCTACCTTTTGAAGAAGACTGTTTGGAAACTGCCGTCAGTACAGAATACAGCAGCTAGATTGCTGCTAACTGGCACCGTGCATTGAGAAACTGTTGTCCCCATGTTTAAGAACTTAATTGCCTTATGTCCTGTTCCCAAGTACAATTCAGAGCTGGTGTTTACCTTTAAGGCTTTACATGGCTTGGGAAGTGAGAACCTGTAGAAATGTCTTCCCCCAAACCAAACTGTCCATGACTTTTGTGAAGGCCTTCCTCCAGGTGTCCTCACCAACTGAGGGAAGGGGTTGACCACAACAGAGGAGGACTAATCTGTTGGTGCCACCACCCCAGTTACTGAACCCTTTTTCTTGGAAGGCTCACTCATAGTGGCATCAAGAAGATCTTTTAATATATGGTATACCTAAATGTTTGGACTCCTTTTGGTATCTGGTTTACACTGCTGCTATTATTATTACATTAACTTTTTTTTATTAATGATGGACCTGTAACTGAACAAAAATTTCACTCTGCATTAGGAGATTCTCAATTCACTTGGATTCACTTGAAACAGGTGCATGATTTTCTGGCTCATACTAAAAGGAACAAGGATTTCTCATGAAATCTTACAGCTAAAAAGCTGCCACTTACCTAATCAATTCTGCATTGCTTCTAAGGAAAAGACCTATTTTGTTGACTTCATTGTGTGAATGATGTGAGTGAGTCAAATATCCCTAGAAAGACTTGGTGCAAAAATGAAACTCCAAAGCAGAGAGAGAGAGAATATGAATCACCCAGCAGAATTGCTTAGAGTGGTAAACCATCTACGGCAGACCTGTGTGGTATCATTGACAATAGACCAGTCAATATCCTGCTGTGAATCACTTTTAAGGACCAAATCACCTGAACCCATGCTGAACTTGATGCTGCAATTGTTTCAGGTTTATTGAAAGTCTCTGGCGCATCAGTGAATTATACCTTATTGAATCAATTTCAGGTACTGAAATCCTATATGGATAGGAATCTTACGGTGGTGAAGTCAGCAATGTGCCCTCTAAATCCCTGTCCATCATGGCTATAAAAACTAGTAGGATTGGATGGGTCCAGGCAGTGGTCAGTGCCTCACTACAGGAGAGAGTTCTGTCCACTGCTTTGAAACAAGCGGTGGTGTCCCCCTTCCTAAAGAGGTTTGGGAAAACATCTGTCCATTCTCTCTTTTTCTTTCCTCGGTGGCCAGCCAGCTGCATCTCTTTCTGGAGAAAGGTGATTATCTAGATCCATTCCACTTTGGCTTCAGACCCATTTCAGCCTGATTGATGACCTATCTTGATAAGGGGAAAGCAACTCTGTTGGTTCTTCTTGCTGTCTCAGTGGTTTTTGACATTGTTGACCATGGTGTTCTTCTGGAGTGACTCAGAGGTAGGAGATGGGGTCATGGCAAGAAAATACTACTAGGATATTGCTGCTTGGCTCCATGATTTTGGGGCTGTGGGGTCCTGCCAGAGTCCATTCTGTCTCCTATGTTATTTAACATCTATATGAGAGTGTTGGGAGCTCTCATCTTGGGATTTGGAGGATGATGTGATCAGTATGCTGATGACACTCAGCACTATCCATTCCATCGGACTCAGGAGAGACCATGAAGGTGTTGGACAGGTGTCTGGATGCACTGAATGGGGGCCAGTAAATTTGATGAGTCTTCATAATGCAAGTTCTGTGGGTGGGTGGGTGGTCTGTTCTGAGAGGGATTGCACTTCCTTGAAGGACCAAGTTTGTAGTTGGGCAGTTCTCCTGGATTCCAACTTGTCACTGGAGTCCCAAGTAGCTTCTGTGGCTAGGAATGTTTGTGCCCAGCTAAGCCTGGTTCACCAGCTATAGCTATTCCTGGCCTGGAAGAGTCTGGCCACAGTTGTCCACACTGTAGTGACCTCCTGCTTGGACTACTGTTGTTCACTCTATGTGTGTCTGCCCTTGGAGACAGTCCAGAGACTGCAGCTAATGTAGAATGTGGCTGCTAGGTTGATAAGTGGGCAGCACAATGGGACTGTGACACTGGTCCTGAAAGCACTGCACTGGCTTCCAGAGAGTTATCAGGTCCAATTCAAGGTTTTTGTTTTACCATATAAAATCCTCAGTGGAATGGGACCAAGTCCCTAAAAGAGAGTCTTCCCCAGTACCAGTCATCTTGGACCCTACAATGGTTACGTGAGTCCTTGTTGTCACTGCCATGGGCCACCTGGTTGTTGCTGATCCATGACAGGGCCTTTTCAATGGAATGTCCTCCCTAGCCTGACTCAATCATTATTACCGGTACCTTTCAGGAAGAATTTGAAAACATTCCTGTTTACCCAGGCATTCGGTGATTGAAGAAGACTGTTCCTGGCAACCTTGAGATTATTGGAAGGAAGCATGTCTTTATTATTCAGCACCAACTCTGCTACCTTCTAAGTGCTGCAACAGCACATCTAGTTGGCCCAGCCTCTTTTGCCTTGGGAAGTCATGCTTAGGAGACAATTGCTGTTGTTTGTTTAGCCAATAGCACAATCTGTTTAGGGCCAATGAGGTGGGAATATCTCATTGCTGTGCCACAGACAATAACGTATGAATCACAGTTCCTTCCTTATTTCAAGTGACAGCTGGGGAAGAAGCAACAAAGCAGCTGCCACACTCCAGGATCTTCAACTCTGGCTGCTAAGGAGAGAAGAGTTGCTTGGAGGGCAAGGGCAAGTTTTCTTAAGCAGCTGGGGCAGCAACAGCCAGGGCCAGATTTAGGTCTGATGAGGCCCTAAGCTACTGAAGGTAATGGGGCCCTTTATATGTCCAGCTGTCCTTTGTCAACAACAAATGGTTGCTGTTTTTTGTGTTGAATATATGCTATATCATGGGTAGGCAAACTAAGGCCCGGGGGCTGGATCTGGCCCAATCACCTTCTAAATCTGGCCCGCGGATGGTCCGGGAATCAGCGTGTTTTTACATGAGTAGAATGTGTCCTTTAATTTAAAATGCATCTCTGGGTTATTTGTGAGGCCTGCCTGGTGTTTTTACATGAGTAGAATGTGTGCTTTTATTTAAAATGCATCTCTGGGTTCGGAAACCAAATGTTCGGAAACTAAAGTGTGGCTTCTGGTTGGCTGCAGGAAGCTCCTGCAGTCAATTGGAAGCCCTGGAAGCCCCGTGGGATGTTCGGCTTCCAAAAATAGTTCACAAACCGGAACAGTTACTTCTGGGTTTGCGGTGTTCAGCAGCCAAAATGTTCGAGAACTAAGCTGTTTGAAAACCAAGGTATGACTGTATGTCAAAATTGGTTTTTTAAAAAAATGTGTTGTAAGCCACTATCTGTACATCTCGGCTCACATCTGATTGTGTGAAAATCATATTACAGTGGTACCTCGACTAGCGAAGATAATGCGTTCCGTCGCGATCTCCGCTAGGCGAAAACGTCGTTCGGCGAATCCCCCATAGGGCTGCATCAGGGAAAAACTCGCTAGGCGAAGAAATCCTATTCACAACTTCGTTCGTCGAAAAAACGCCATTCAAAGCGGCCACGACGCCTGTTCTTTAGGCGAAGAAATTCGCTAGCGGCGGCCATTTCCCCCCCCCCCCCCGGAAGTCGTTCGTTCGGCAAAAAAGACGTTGGGCGGGTCATTCGCTGGGCGAGGTGCCACTGTATGTGAAAATCATTTCACCACAGTGGCCCAGAATTAGAGGCTAGCCAAAAGCCACTTGCTTGCTACCTCCACCTCTGAATTAAGAGGACATTCTCTGTGGACTGTGTTGCAGCAACATTACAAGGCTGCCATAAGTCACTCAGCCTCAGCTACACACATCCCTGCCTATAATAGGAGATTAAAACACTGGATTACACTGCAGGGTTATCATGATCCCCACACTCTCACAGACCCCTATTCCTCTAAAATACAGACATAAATATTCTCTTTTTAAATAATAATTTTTATTAGTTTTCAATTACAATCCAATAATAGCCTCATTATAACAATACCAATTTCTAATACAATTATTAATACCACTCGTTCAAATACTGAATTATATAATTAAGATAAGGTGCCCCCCCCACGTGCTAGAATTGATGGCTTGGTTATTTGCTTTATTTCTGCGTTCCAAAATCTTATTCCAGTCATCATCATAATCCCTTATACAACAACTGCAATATTAATAACTTCTATTCGTGTTGACACATTAAATGATTTATAAAACTACAAGTGAGGAACTCAAGCTATATCCTTGTTCTTCCTGTTTGTGGCAATTATTCTGTCTGTGGTGTTTCTTCCTGTCCTTGTAAGATGTTATGTCTTCCTTTCCCCTGGTTGTTGCTGCTATCCATCATGCCTTGGGTTTAGCTGATATCCCATTGTTCCAGAAATTTCTCCATTGCTCCGCCCCGTGCTTTGTTGTTTTGCAACTTTAACAACAGCTGCAAAAATCACTCTGTCCCAATAACTAACCTGTTTTCACCATTTTTCCTCTCAGCCTCGGAAGAAGAGTGGTCTGTTGAATTGAAAATGACTCAATAATGAACCTTATCAGTTCCTTGGCAAGTTCAGAGACTCCTTTCATCCTTCCTTCCAACTGAAGATATATGAGTAATTATACTTCCAATTAAATTAAATTCCAAGTCCTCTTAGTGTTATTCAGTTCACTCCGTAAATAATAAAGGATGGGGAAGAGTCAGCTCTTAAGTTTCCATCATATATATTTTGCAAAATAGAGCTTCCCTCCCTTTTCCCCACACACATAGTTCCATTAATGTTATATTCCATATCTATAATCCAATTTCTTCCATCCTCGCTTGTACAAATATAATTTGAACTAACATTCAGAAGAGGGCTGCCAAATCATAAATGTAGAGAAGAAAACTTTAAATAAAGAAACTGTCTTTTGCACTGAATTTTATCTCAGTTTTATCTCAAATTCAAACCTGAAAAGTCCTTGCAGTTGGTTTTGTCCCACAGTTTTTGATCTCATCTCTTCTAGCACATGCCTGTACTTTAGGGGGGGAATTTGCAATGATAATTAACCTCAATCATCTTTATTTTTCCTTTGTCAACAATCGCCCGCTGTCGTGGGAGCTGCCTCCATTAAGGCAGAGAGGAACCGGAAGCTCGGATATAAATATTCTCAGTCTTACCCCCACCTCTGTGCAACTAAAGTTTCCCACTTTATTGTTACTCACACTCCTCTTCCCAAAATGCCAAGACTTTTCAGAGGTGGTGCTTTCCTGGGTTCAGCTTCCACTGGAAGATCACTGGAGAGTGATGGTACTTTGCAGTCTTTGAATTTATTTACAAATATACATGCTGAACACAGGTGGGGGGAAACAGTATAGCATCCCTACCTGCAACAAATCTATAGGCTCACATCAAATCACCTGGATCCAGTATTCCCAATATATCTTTTCCTGCTTTGACTCACTGTTTCTCTCTCCCAACTAGCACTAAGGAAATCTCAAGGCTTGCCCTTAGGTGTTGGACTAGGGTGAAGGAGTAGGAATGTGTCACAATCTTCTAAATAGCATTTTGACTCCAGCCTTGACAGGTGATCGCTTCAGCCCAACAAAAGAAGGCAGCTATGGCTCTGGAAGTGGAAGTGGAAAGGGCCAGGTGAGCAAAGGCATGACACACACATACTGTGGTGCAGGGGATTCCCAGCTACATTCCAAACTGTGCCATTTTGGTATATTAAATCCTGATCATGATTAAAACAAAACAAAACAGTGTATGTTAAGAGTATTTGTTTCCCTCTAGAAGTTCTGCACTACAACTCCCATTGACCCCAGCTAGTACAGCTGAGGAAGGCTATCTCAGATGCTTTTCCAAACTATTGATAATGAATCCTAAGAATCATTGTCTTGTTACTGCAAGGAAAATATTTTGAGTGGTCATGCATATCTCCACAAATCTCCACTGGCACTTTTCTCAAAGGATAGAGACTTGTTCTGGCTACTCTGTTAGTACAGTGGGACCTCGACTTACGAGTGATTCGACTTACGTGTTTTTCGACTTACGAATGACTTCCGGGAGAAACAAAATGGCCGCTGCAACTGAATTTTTTGACTTACGAATGGAAGTTGCGGCCGCTTTAATAGGATTTTTTCGACTTACGAATTTTCGACTTACGAATTTTTTTCGCTCAATGCATTCCTATGGGGATTCGACTTACGAATGTTTTCGACTTACAGAAATTGCGTCGGAACGCATTATCATCATAAGTCGAGGTCCCACTGTATTTCATTCTCTCATCGTAGGATCATGTGATCCTCTGTTTACATTCCATAACACTGGAAGTGTGGAAACGGAAACTCAGACTAGAGATCTTCCATTCTGTGTGCTTTTGTTTTATGCTCTTTGTTCTCTGCTCTCAGACAGAGAAGATGTGTGTGTGAGACACTGCTCACACCAGCCATGTTTTGTTGTTTTGATTTGCTGTAATTAAATTCCTGATGCCACATATCTACACAGCCTCGCTTCCTGCATATCTCTGCTAATGCGTGCTCACAGGTTCCATCTGGATGTGAGTCGCAGGACCCGTACAGGGGCATGTACAGACATCGGTTATGGGCCCAGGGTTGTTTTCGGATGTTGTGCTTTCGGATGCCGGACACAGGACTGTTGTGATTTATGGCACAGGAAAGGTATGTGGCTCGCATCCAGCTGCGGCTGAGAGCTGCTGCTGAAGTTTCTGTTTGTTTGGCAGTAAATCATGCCCAGCTCCACTAATTAGGCAAAGGAAAGAGGGTGCCAATTGGTCGAGTGTAAAGCATTGCTGCACTGTGTGTGTCGTTTGCTGGCTTAAAGAAAAGAGAAATGGCTTGTGCACAGATTGGATCTGAAGCTTTAGCATTCCCTCGCCTAGAATCCAATAATTATGCAACATGGACTCCATAGATGGTAAAAGCACTTATGGTGTGTGTTATATGTATAACAACTGTTTGTTTGACTGGTCAGGCAAAAAGCAAACTACTGTGAGCTTAAGTTCCTGTAAAGCTGAACTTAATGCTCTGACATTGGTGGAGTCTCCTTCTTTGGAGATCTTTAAGCAGAGGCTTGACAGCCATCTGTCAAGAATGCTTTGATGGTGTTCCTGCTTGGCAGGGGGTTGGACTGGATGGCCCTTGTGGTCTCTTCCAACTCTATGATTCTATGACATATTCACTCATGGATGTTGAATGGTTATTGCAATTGTGTAAGGACATGAGAGTGATTGTTTCGTGTCCTATACAAGTTTATCAGGACAACAAATCATGCTTCGCTTTGCTTAATTCTGAAGGGTGTAAGCAAAGAACTAAGTACTTGCAGATCAAGTTATGTCATGCAAGGGATTGTATCCACAGGGGACTCATAAATGTGTCCTATATGCCAGGTAAAGAAATACCTGCAGATTTGTTGTCAAAAGTTGTTAACAAAGAACAACTGAATGTGTTTGTACATAAGCTGCAAATGTGCTAAAGTCTGCAGTGATGATATCATGAAATGGGGGAGGATGTTAGTATTTCATTCTCTCATCACAGGATCATGTGATCCTCTGTTTACATTCCATAACACTGGAAGTGTGGAAACGGAAACTCAGACTAGAGATCTTCTGTTCTGTATGCTTTTGTTTTATGCTCTTTGTTCTCTGCTCTCGGACAGAGAAGATGTGTGAGAGAGACGCTGCTCACACCAGCCATGTTTTGTTGTTTCGATGTGCTGTAAATACATTTGTGATGCCACATATCTACACAGTCTCGCTTCCTGCATATCTCTGCTAACGCGTATTCACAGGTTCCATCTGGATGTGAGTCGCAGGACACATACAGGGGCATGTATGGACATATTCCTGTTGTTTTTTCTTGCTTTCCTGTATGTTCTTCCGACCTCGTAGCAACTCAAATGGCCTTTTCAAAGAGTAATCCAAATTGACCAGAAGCTTTGCAAAATACCTGACCTTCTTTGCTGTGAAATGCTTCTTGGAGACCAAGAAGCTTTTGAAAAGGTCCGGATCTCCATCAAGTTCCAGGAGGCTTTGTATATTGGGTTTCTCCTTATAGTCAGCCAATTCTGACTCATGCTTATCGTAAATCTCTAATAATGTTTCACCATCCCTCTCAGCTTGCTTCCCTTGTTGGCTTTCTTCTTGTCTCCTGCCATTGTCCTGCTTCACCTTTGAGTCTGCTGCCTGGCTGTCCTGAAGATTTCTTTGCTGTCGATTATCTTCCTCACACTGCAAAATCCAGCTCAGGCGGCAAGGCCAACAGCTGGCAAGAACAACCCAGTCTATCACCTCTGTAATGCCTATTTTTTCTACATTATCCCAAGCAGCCTCAGATGTCAGCTTTGTCATGGACCAAATGGTCAGGACTGTGTTCACCACTCTCTCCAGTTGGGCAGAATTCCCTGGGATGTATTTGTTGTGCTTCAGGGCCTTACAGATGTTTAATTTAGCATTGGTTTCTTCCAAACCTTCAATTTTAACTTTGATGATATTTTCTTTACAAGAGCAATTTTCATGATTCACATTGAGAATCTCATTGAGCCATTGTGATTTGTCCTTGGGGGTCATCCTTGGTAGGGAGAAGGGCAAGGACACATTTCGGTCTAAGTACAAATAGCCATTCGTGCTTTTCTTTTTTTGGATACATTCCACAAGGATGCTTGGATCGGCTGCCAAGATGGAGATAAATGGGGCATCCTTGTCGGAAAGAAGTATGTTTATGGCATCCAGAACATCCACCACTTTGTCCTGAGTGCACTTGTCCAAATTGGTGATCTTCAGGACCACCCGGATCTCTCGGTCCTCCTGGAACTCCATGAACTGTAGGAACTTTGTGATTGTTTTCACCTCTTCCTTCACAAAGTGCATGAAGCCTAGCTGGGCACTGAGGGTCTGTTTGTTAATTTCTCTCTTAAGCTTCTTTTTCAATGTGAAGCAGAAGTTTTTACATGCATGTATTAAAGGAGAGATCAATTTAAGACCCAATACTCCAGCAACGACTCCGAATTTTTTTTGTAATTTATCTTCCATTAGCAACTTACTGTATAGCATTAAAACAACAAACAAACCTGATACAATAGGAACGACGAACCCTCCACATCCTCTTAAACGCCATTTCTTTTTCTTACCTTTCTCCATAGCTTTACAACCAGAGGCCCTAAAAAGGCTAAAATGAAACTTATTCTTTCCTTCAATTTCATCAAGCAGTGTAGTAACAAGGCCAGCCCAGATACGGTCACATCCCACATACTCCCAGGCATCAAAATTGATGAAGATGTACCGGATAGAATCGACTTCTTCCATGCTGTTACTGGTACTTTTGATGTCTTCTGACATGGAAACAGGATAGTAAAGACTTATGCGCAAAGCAAGCCAAAGCAGACAACACATTCTTCTAATTTTCTGACACCACTTCCTTCCAGTTTTCAGACAAGGATTTCTTCTTCGTTTCCTCCCATCCTTGCCTTCTGGGGACTTGTGCTCTGTAACAGAAAAATGCCGTTTGTACTAATTTACCCATCATTGCAAGTGGGGTTGCTGCAGGCCAGAGCACTGGGAGGGCCATTTTGTGGTTCTCACATAGGAACATAGGAAGGTAATCTGTACAGAATCAGATCATTAGTCTATGAAGCTCGATATTATCTACACTGACTGGCAGCAGCTCTCCAGCATTTTCATTTGGGGACATTCCCTGCCCTATCTGGAGATACCAGGGGTTAAACCTGGGGCCTGCATTCAGTCAAATGCTCTACAACTGAGCCATCACTCTTGCTCAGGGTTAGTCTCATCCAGGCCTTGCTTAATAATAGTAGCCAGATGGCCAGGGGTGGTCCATTCTGTTTCGCCACCTGAGGCCAAATGGGAAGGTGTCCCTGCCAAAGCTTCACCTACTGGGATCGCCTCACTGCAGTTTCTTGGTTCCAGCAAGATCTTGCGAGAGGTTTGCAAGATCTCGCAGGAACCTGGAAGCCGCAGCCTCTACTCCTTGCTTCTCTGGCAGCAGTGGCAGTGGGGCAGAAGCGGTAGCAGTGGTGAGATTGCATAAGATTTCCCTTGAAGCCGCTACTGGTGCTTCTCCTTGCTTTTCCAGCAGGGTGCTGATAGGAACACCACTCCTTGCGATTCTGTCACTCAAGGCAGCTGCCTCAGTCTGCCTCATGGATGGACTGGCCCCACTGCACAGCATTTGTACCAATTTACTCGTCATCACAAGTGCGATGTGTGTGTTCTGCAGACTACAGCATTGGAAGGGCCATTTTGTGGTCATGACGTAGGAACATAGGAAGCTGCCTTATACTGAATCCCCCCAACATCAGGTGTGTTAATAGCCTCCCCTTCTTTCCATTAAGGACATGAAAAGAATCTTTTTTTATGCAACAGCCACTGCCAGGCTTTTGGTTGCTAAAAATAGGAAGTGTGAAGAAATACCCACAGTAGCAGATTGGCAACACAAACTCTTTGAATTTATTGATTTAGCAAAAATGATGGCATCAATTAGAATGCAATCTAATCAAAAACTTAAACAGGAATGGAAATGTGTTGATGACTACATGGTAAAAAAACCTTGCTCAAATAAAATTTTAATGATATGTATAGACTGAGTGCATAAAGGTTATATAAACAGAATTGTATGTTTAAGTAAAAAGTAACAAACGTACAAACACAATTTCAAAACTAAAATATAAAATTAGGAAATCACGCACGGGTGGAGGGAAGCTATAGGGAACACAAGGGGTAGGGGAAAGATGTAATAGGATGGGTATACGATGATATAAAAGGTAATGGAAAAGATGTAATCAAATGTAATCTGTATATGCTATACCCTGTAAATTTTGAAACATGTAAAGTGATACCAATAATAATAATAATAATAATAATAATAATAATAGCCTCCCCCTTCCTTCCATTAAGCTTTATTCTCCTTGGCTTGCCACTGGAGTAGCTAGTCCCAGAAACGCTGCCTTTTCCTTCCTTCCACACTGCATAGCCTGGCTCTTTCCCTTCTTCTGTTTCTTCTTCCTCTTGCACCCTCCCTGCTTGGAACCCAGTCTAATTGCGCCACCCGCCCACCATGCCTTTATCCTCCAGCTGCTCAAGCATCTTCCCTCCACCAGGGCCATCAGCAGGCTCTGCCCCCTTGGGTCTGACTGACTCACCTCTGAAGCTGACCTGGACAGCAGGAGGAGGGGACTGCTGCACAGACGCTCCTGACAAAGGAGAAGCGAGTGTACCTCTCTGAGTACTTAGCCTTGCATTCTCCTGGTCCCAGGATTTCTTTGCCATAACTGGGAAGGTTCCCACGTCCTGCCAATTAACTCCATACTCATTGCATTCTGCCTTCCTCTCAGTGCTTTTTTCACAGTGTCTTTGATTATTCTTATGGGAACTGGTGGTACTTACTTTTCATTTCAATTTCAATTTTATCTAAGAGCCTTCTTTTGTTTCGCCCCCATGGTGCGTAAAATCCCACTGTCACTGGTACTGTAACACGTCTTAGAGTGTTTGCCAGGGCTTCACAGTAAATGTTTTCATCGGTTTCAGCTGTTGAATTATCATTTTATGGAAGAAAGAACTCAAATAAGATTTTTTATTTATTCATTCATTTCTTTATTAAATTTGTATACCGCCCTATACCCATAGATCTCAGAGTGGTTCACAACATAAAGTTTCAATAGAAAAAAACACATAATAAAAATAATAAAAACGAATACAACATAATAACTCCCTCCTTACAAAACACATTTAAAAGGGCATCAGATGTCAATCAGCCAAAGCCCTGGTTAAAGAGGAATGTTTTCACCTGGCAACTAAAGGTGTATAATGAAGGCGCCGGACAGAGCATTCCACAACGGGATGGTTTGTTCTTGTGTTGCCACCCTCCTGATCTCTTGTGGAGGAGGCATATGAAGAAGTTTAATTTATGTTTAAGCCAGGTGGTGAGTAGCTAGAGCATGGATAGGCAAACTAAGGCCCGGGGCCCGGATGTGGCCCAATCGCCTTCTCAAATCGGCCAACGGACGGTCCGGGAATCAGCATGTTTTTACATGAGTAGAATGTGTGCTTTTGTTTAAAATGCATCTCTGGGTTATTTGTGGGGCATAGGAATTCGTTCATCCCCCCCCCCCCAAAAATAGTCTGGCCCACCACATGGTCTGAGGGACGGTGGACTGGCCCATGGCTGAAAAAGGTTGCTGGCCCCTGAGCTAGAGCAGCAAAAGGAGCTTGAGTGGAGACATCCTATTGTGACCGCAGCCATGAAATAAAGAGGTGGATAAAACATGGGGCCACATTTATTTAAATTTATGCAAATTATCCACAATGTGTGCAGGAACCTAGCTGTTAACCACTAGGGCAAGGCTATAACTCTGCACCCTTCCATCAGCAATCAAGCCCAATGATGGACAAGGAGGCTTTCCTGACCCATCCTGACTTGGGACCCTACAGCTCTGAATGGGTGTCATAGGTTAGCTCTCATAGGTGATGCTTAGCCAGCCAACAGGCACTACAAAGCCAGAATACGAGACTCAGGTTTTACCTTTCACCTTAAAGGTGCCTCCAAGTGCTCACCAAAATCCTACCCAATGAAATTCCCACACATACCCATGACAGAAGAGGACAAGCCGCGTCTTAGTCCCTCTGCTCCCACTTGCACTGAATAATGTCACTTGAGGCTTGGCGAAGATCACTTAAAAAGAAACTATTGCCCAAATCAGACATGTGGACTTCATCTGGCCTATACAGTTCTTCCCAGGAACACCTTACCTCTGGTGGATGAATTTCCCTATTTGGTTTTCCCTGTTTTCCTCTTTATGTGCCCAATCAAGGCACATTGTGTCACTGCAACCCCTCCAAGTCCTCCGGGGGATAATGTCAGGCCATACACTCAAGGCACTTGGCCAACACTGCCTGATAGCACCAACAACAAGGCAAGCTTGGATGACCAGGGCTTTGCCTTTTAGCACTCTCAAACCACCCCTGGCTCATCTCTGCCCACTCTGCACCAACGTGACGTGCAGTGCCATGGGTTGCAGCCGAAGCCATGCCAGGACCTATTCCTGAAATGACTACAAAGACCCATTTCCATCAGAAATTTCCTGTGAGCCCAGCAGCTGAACAGAAAAGGCACATGAAACTGATTCAGTAATAATGGCACACCTGGATGGTCTTCCAGCAGTGCTTGGCTCTCCACGTCATTCATGTTTGTGGCCAAGAGTCTCAATTTCAGCTGCTGCTCAACTCTGTCAAGAAAATACATTGAATGAATAGACTCGCCTCCTGGGCTGGCCACTAGTTTGTCAGGAAGGTTACTTTGAAGAAAGGATCATCTCCAGATAAGAATTTTAACCTCCCCCTCTTATTTTAATCCCTTTCAAAAATCACTACTTACCTGGTAAAAAGTCAGTGTGAGCTTGGATTGAACCTGTCTGGAGCCTTCCAGTGAAATATATATCTATGCAGAGCAGCTATAACACTACTGTAGTTACCAAATTTAGGCTCAGATGGTTGCAGAATATATACCATATGGGGCGTGGCTAATCATGATACAATCTGAGCAATGGCTTTGCTAGGAAGTTTGGATTACTTTCACCAAGGAGAGAACAGATCTTGGAGTAAGCTGTGGGGCAAGTTTCCCTATAAAAGCATCTCAGACCGCATTAAGGAATCAATGTTGAAGAGAATGCAGAAATGGTAACCCCAGTTAAACTTTCACATATGCATAAACATACTTCATCTAGGTGCTGCCAGGGGTGTGGGAACAGAGGCAGCTATAGGCACTTGTGGTGGAAAATTTTGGGGAGCAAGTGTTTAATGAGATAAGAAAAATTACTCAACAGCATATCACGAAGTCTCCAGAGCTTGTGTTAGCAAATCTGTATTTAAATGAGAATCAGGACTTGGTGGATAAATCACAAATGGAATTTCTCTTAGTGGCAACACGTGTGGTTATAATCACGTTCTGGAAGGACTTAAAAGGTGTGAACTTGAATACCTGACAAGAGGAGCAAAGCGCAAAGATACCTTTACAGGAGAATGGTGGAGCTTTCTTTCATTTACAAATTCTCCAGAAAACCAAAGACCAGTTCTGAAAGTTAATAAGAACTCAATAAGAACACCTTTTACAAATGCTTACTGTTATAAGTTGTGGTGTATGTACAGGAATGCAAGTTTCCATAATGTATTTTTGGAACTACATTTTTTTTTTAATAACATGAAAATGAAAGAAGATTGCTGCTAACTGGCACTGTGCACGCCGCTGGGTGGCTAACTACCAGAGAAAAGACAAAATAAAATAAATAAAATTCCTTCCAGTAGCACCTTAGAGACCAACTAAGTTTGTTCTTGGTATGAGCTTTCGTGTGCATGCACACTTCTTCAGATACACCAGAGAAAAGGACTTATCTATTGAATCCTATTCCCTGAAAGACTTGCCCAGTTCTGATGACTCCATCGTTTGAGAGTGGGTTGAAAAGCTTTTAATATATACCGGTACTTTGATTTTAGTATTTATTTTTGTATCTGGCTTATGTTGCAGCTATTATGATCACTCCATTTACCTTTTTCTTAATGATAGACTTATTGCTGAACAAGAATTTCCAACTGGCTTAAGATATTCTTTCATCATTTGGATTCAGTGGAAACAGGTGCATTGTTTTCTTGCTCGTACTAAAAGTAAGGGATTTATGGGGTGTTAGGGGAGGGGCAGTACCTCTGGTGGGGAATACATTATCCTCCTTCTCGGGTAGTTTGTCCACCTTGGTCCCCACTCTGCACTCAGCTCTTACATGTGACTCCTAGAATTCTCAGAATGCGACGGCCCAGGAACAGCTTTGATTGGCCGGCTAAACTAGGTAGGGGTAGCCAATGGGTCTCAAACCCAGTTAGAGACCCCCTGCATGCCAAGAGCAATAATGGGTCCAATGGTCAAGACAGCAGTTTCTGCACATGCTGTAGAGCAGTGTTTCTCAACCTTGGGTTCCCAGATGTTTTTGGCCTACAACTCCCATCATCCCTGACCACTGGTCCTGCTACCTAGGGATGATGGGAGTTGTAGGCCAAAAACATCTGGGGACCCAAGGTTGAGAAAGGCTGCTGTAGAGGGAAGTGAGGGGCAGATGGGGCACACCTGTCTGAGAAGAGAGTCCATCTAGAAGGACAACTCTGACCTCTGCTGCCTTGCGGGATATCTTTGGGAGAAAATAAGGCAAAGGTGGAAACCTTACACAAATTCGGAGTCGAGTCCCTGAGACAGTTGGATGCAGTTGCACAGGAAGGAGTGTGTGGTGGGTGCTGACTGCCCCGGGTGTCATCACTGAGGGGAGTGACTGTGGGGCCTGGTCTGCAGCGCGCCCGAACCACACATCTCTCCTGGGGAGTGACGCGGTGGCTCGGCCACTTGCAGGCTCTGCTCTGCCCGAAACGGCAATGTGGGGCTTGGGGACTCCATGGAGGTTCCACACAGTGTGCTCTGCCCCAGCTTGTCCCGCCCCCAGGTGCAGGGCATTTGCGCCGCCCCAGGTACCCAAGGAGCTAGCTACGCCACAGGTTGGGTGGCGCCCTGTACGCCTTCTTACTGCAACCCAGCTGGTGCCAAACATCTTGCTCTGCTTTCCTTTGGACCCCATCAGTGCCCCACCTAAGCATCTCTGAAATCCTGATTCCCCCCACCCCCGAGAAGGGAGTCTTGTTGTCTGGGCAGCCCAGGACCTCCAGACACACTGCCCAGACTTGTGCCCCAGGGAGGTCACTTCAGTGCTGCTGGCACAGCGGTTTGACTTCACTCAGTGGTGGACCTTGTGATCTCAAATTTCAGGGGCACCCTATGTGATGCCAAAATTATGTAGGCTTACCCCCACCTTTCTCCTTCCATTCTATATCATAGTTGCAGTGCCCCTTGCAGAGCCTCCAAGGCTCCACGCCCAGTGTGACAAAACCAGTCGCACTGCCCTAAATCTGCGTCTGCTTCACCCACAGAGGCACACTCCATTGTCTCTCAAGACAGATGGATGCCAACAGCACAAATTAAGGAACATGCTATTGCACAGCATTTGAGAAAGTGATCTTGGCAGCCAGGGACTGTATATGCCCTGTATAGTTGGTACTCCTGCTCTGGCATAATCCTTCGGGGAGAAGAGTAGGCTTTTCTCAGGAAATCTTACATCTGAAAAGTTGGCACATACCTAACCAATTCCGCCTTCCTTCTAAGGAAAAGCCCTGCCTTATTTGCAAGTTTGAAAGCATGTCAAAGTACAAGTAGATCAATAGGTACCGCTGCAACGGGAAGGTATATGGCGTTTCCATGCGCTGCTCTGGTTCGCCAGAAGCGGCTTAGTCATGCTGGCCACATGACCCGGAAGCTGCACGCTGGCTCCCTCGGCCAATAATGCGAGATGAGCGCCACAACCCCAGAGTCGGTCACGACTTGCTTCTAAGGAAAAGCCCTGCCTTCTTTGCAAGGTGTAAACACTGTTAGTGAGCCAGATAGCTGGTGCTTCATTGGGGCTATTTCAAGAAGCTCAGTGAGTGTGTAATAGGCAGGAAGATGCAAAGTAGGCAGTTATTGTTTTGAAGTGTCTGTATCAGTGGTTGCAACCTTTTTTTTTTGGCCGTGCCTCACCTAAGCATCTCTGAAATCCTAACACCCTCCCCGGTAAATAATTTAGGAAGCCTAAAAGGCCATTAACTGTTAATAACTAATTCTCGAATCGCACCCTTTAAAAAGCCCACGTTGGGAACCATGGGTCTATATGAAAGCACTGGGTGCATAAGCCAAATATAGCAGCCACAAATGCTTCCATTTCATTCTGACTTCTGGGATTATTAGAAACTTTTGAACTTTTAATTCCTGACCCAAGTGCAGTTTTTCTATTGGATAGCTCTGTTGGTAGAGCATGAGACTCTTCATCTCAGCATCATGGGTTCGAACCCCACATTGGGCAAAAGATTCCTGCATTGCAGGGAGTTGGACTAAATGATCCTTGTGGTCCCTTCCAGATCTACAATTCTATGATACTATGAACCACCATTTTGAACCAAAAGGAGTTCTGACAATGAGACGATTTCAATACCTGATAAAAATAACCGAAGTATAATATGTGATTAATAATTGTTAATAAGAATAAAATCAATAAGTTGGAGAAAGAAGAGAGCCAGCGAAAGGGAGAAACGCAGCAGATGAGCCATGAGAAGGAAATACTTTCAACTTTCAGACCTTCAAATGGAAAAGTGCTGCTTTTACCTGGTGCTGAAATGCTGGTTGGGAAGGAAGAAGGGCCACTCTAGGGTCCAGGAGGGAGTCCCCAAGACCCTTGGGTCACTCTTAAAAGGCTCACTCCCATGGATATCATATGCCCCACAGTATTCTCTGTAATGGGAGCTGCAGCAGAGCTCCTAAGGGAGTTCTTCAAGCAGAGAGGGGAAAGCCATGGCACTCCAGGTATTGTTGTGACTACAGCCTCCATCATCCTAGGGCACTGGCCACCTTGGTTGGGGCTGATGGGAGGTGAGAGTCGATCCTCATCTGAAAGACCACAGCTCCCTCATCCTTGCCTTTAAGCACTGATATGTTTGTACGGAAGCCTAAGGCGACCACATCAGAAGATCAGAAAACACCAGGGATGTCAAGTTTACCCCCCCCCCCCCGGCCCATCGCAGGGGAATATCATTCCAGTTCAGAAAAGGCAAATGTGGTCTTGGGTGGTAGGAATTCCATTGCTACTGTTACAAAAGCTGGGTTCCGCCTCCCCCTCTCTCTGACAAGCGGTGGCAAGAGCTCATGGGGTTCCAGGCACTCACCCAGGGTCCTTTGGAGAACTGAGACATGGCAGAGACTGTTGAAGCTTCAAGAAATATGGTTCATTCATCTATTTACACCTTCAGTCTGCATGGGGGTGGGGGTCCAGATCTTACAGCATGGTCATTTCAAGAGGGGCTTGTAACCCACAGCAGTGTAGCCCTGGAGTCCAAGGCGTCTGTTCCAGATAGCCTTCAGCCAGCCTGCCCAAGATGGATCCCAGTTGTTTTCTCTCTCCCCCCCCCTTCTTCCCAGCACAGCTTGCTAAGGACTCTCTTTTCCTGTGGCCCCACATCCAGTTACCTTGGCAACCTTCCAAACCCCTGTCTCTGATCACAGGGGGGGGGGGGACAGTTCTCTTGCAATGCCAATGGCCCTGTATTGTTATTGTTTCTTAATGGCCCTAGCTTGGCCAGGTTGTTTTTTAATTGGGCTAGCTCAGGAATTCCTCTTCTTGTTTCCATCTCTGTGCCAATAACATTCTTGCTGCCGTTGTTGCATATAAAAACAGTTTGTTATCTTGTCTCTTAATATCATTTCCTACAATTCCCAACAAAAATGCTTCTGGTTTCTTTATAAATGTATATTTCAACATTTTTTTAATCTCATTATATATCGTTTCCCAGAAGCTTTTCATCTTCTTACATTCCCACCACGTGATAAAACGCTCCTTCTTTCTCTTTACACTTCCAACATTTATTACTTATTTTATACATTTTAGCTAATTTCACTGGTGTAATATACCATCTATACAGCATTTTCATTATATTCTCTTTCAAAGCATTACAAGCAGTAAATCTTATACTTTCTTTCCACAATTTCTCCCAATCTTCCAGAAATTTCCTATATTTTATATCCCTCCCCTCAATGCATGTATTTCCAGTGTGGCTTACAGTGGAAGAAACATGGAGGAGAACTACATCGTTGTTATTATTATTATTTCTATTATTTATTAAATGTGTATACCATCGTATATATCGTCGTATATATCAAGATCACAGGGCAGTACACACCGTAAAAATACAAAATGAAACACAAGATATATAACAAAACAAAGACAAACCAATAACACCCCCACCCACAAACAAACATGTTACTTGGCCCAAGGCCTGGTAATGGAGAAATATTTTTACTCGCGCTTAAAGATATGTAAGGAAGGCACCAAGCGAGCCTCCCTGGGGAGAGCATTGTACAAATGGAGAGCCACCGCAGTAAAGGCCCTGTTCTGGCGTTGCTGCCTTCTGGAGGCCTTGCAGAGGAAGCAGAGGAAGAAGGGCTTCAGATGCTTTCAGGTGGTCCTTGAGATATTTCGGTTGAGTGACAGAAAACATCACCAAAGTTCCAGTTTTAATTTCCTGGGAGGGAAGCTCTGTCTGCCCCCCGGCTTGGCCTGTGCTCCCCAAGCCAGCCTGCTGCTCTCAGATGAAGTGAGGGTTACTGGCAGTGGGTTTTTCTACATCAAAATATGCTGGAATGCACCTCTCTCAGAAGACCCACCTCAGAGCCCAAAGAGAATATTTATGGGCTTTTTTTTGGGGGGGGGTCTCCTCGCGAGCCAGAGTCAGGTTCTGTCAGGCTTCGTTCACGGGGCTTCCACCTCCATCACATGGGTGGGGGTGGGGGTTCCTCTTTCTCCTGGGAGAAAGATGTGACCCACCTGTGTGAAGGCAAAGGTGGAGGCAGCCCTGCAACTATTGATGCTCAGAAGAAGGTCCATACACCTATTACAATACACATGGATCTTGATTCCATTCTCAAGGTATGATATACAGTCTTTACACATCAGTATTAATTAAACACCTCAAACCCATTACAGTACTCCCTTCTAATACATGCTGAAACTGTCTTAGAACACATCCCAGTTATAACGTACAAGTTCTAATAAATGCTAATATTTACTAAACCCAAACATTTAGTGCCATACATCCTTTACCTTATGCTATGCGACGTGTCTATTTTGATGTAGGTACGCCTCTTAGTTTCACAGAATTTATATAACTCTTGATTGTAGTAAAACCTCTAAGCCAGGGACATCTAACTCCCAATAGACTGCGATCTTCTCACAGTATAAAACAAACTGGCAGTGATCTACCCGTTGTCATAAAAAGACTGGCAGTGATCTACCCAAAGTTGTTGAGCTTTTTTTAGTAAGCCAAAGTTGGGGTTGTTTGTTTTTTGCTTTTTTGTAAGGAGATCGCTGAGGGGCCAGAGAACAACCAGGATCTACCAGGAACACCCCGCGATCTACCAGTGGATCACAATCTACCTGTTTGACATGCCTGCTCTAAGCTGTTTATAAGTAATGTTAAAATTATCAATAAGCAACATTCAAAAGACATTCAGATTAACAGGAAAAGAACAGAAAATACATCAAAATCTATGTGCCTGGATGTGCTCACGTCAACAAAAATGTTTTAAGCAAGTGGCAAAAACCTGCCATAAGTAGCATTAGTTTGTAGCCTTCGTAGTCATGGAAAGCCAAAGAAAGCATGTCAGACTATGGTTTGCCCAGATGCAAATTGCTGCTGTTACTACACCTTAATTTATATCCCACCTTCCTCTCAAAGGAGCCTAGGCCAACAAACGCATAAGTGATAAAACCTCTGAACACAACCAGTGTGGTGTAGTGGTTAGAGGGTTGGACTAGGAGCTGGCAGACCATGAAGCTCGCTTGGTGACCATGGGCCTATCACCATAGCTGTCAACCTTTCCCTTTTCCTGTGAGGAATCCTATTCGGCATAAGGGAATTTCCCGCAAAAAAAGGGAAAAGTTGACAGCTGTGCCTATCACTTAACTCTCAGCCTAACCTGCTTTACAGGGCTGTTGTAGGGATAAAATGAGGATGGGGAGAACCATGTAAGCCACTTTGAGTTCCATGGAAGAAAAGATGGGATATAAATGCAGTAAATAAAATAAAAATAAATAAGATGCAGACTGAGAAGGGACTCTGCTTAAAAGGCTTGTTAAAAAAGAAAGGTCTTCAGTATATGCCAAAAAAGGCAACCAAGACATCACTAAACTAATCCCAACCCCCTCCCTCCCTCTCGAATTCTCTTGGATTTTCAAATGATCCACGCACATTGTAGCGCCATTTCAGGGTTTGGTGCGGGAGATTCCCAGCTTCGTTCCAATCTCTGCCATGTTGCTGTTTAAAACAAACAAACAAACAAACAAACAAACAAACAAACAAACGTATGTTATGAGTATTTGTTTCCCTCTAGATGTTTTGGACTACAACTCCCATTGGCCTCAACCAGAACAACCAAGGAAGGCTGCCTCAGACCCCTAACCAGATGCATTTTCAAACTACAGTGGCCCCTTGGTTCTCAAACGCCTTGGTACTCAAACAACTTGGGACCCAAACACTGCAGACCCGGAAGTAAGTGTTCTGGTTTGCAAACTTTTTTCGGAAGCCGAATGTGTTCCATTTTGAGTATTATGCTTCCAATTTGAGTGCCACACTCCCGTTTTGAGTGCCACACTTCTGTTTTGAGTGTTACTCTGAGGTTTGTCGGTTTTTGCTATTTATTTTGCATTTTTGTTTTGCAGCTTTTTTGTTTTGTTTTTGTGACTGTGTTCAGCTACTGATTGATTGATTGTGTGACTGCAGTACATTGTTTATTGCTTTCATTTTATGGACCAATGGTCTTGTTAGATAGTAAAATCCATGTTAAATTGCTGTTTTAGGGGTTGTTTTTAAAAGTCTGGAATAGATTAATCCATTTTGCATTACTTTCTACGGGAAAGTGCGCCTTGGTTTTGGAACGCTTTGGTTTTGGAACGGACTTCCGGAATGGATTAAGTTTGAGAACCAAGGTACCACTGTATTGATAATGAATCCTAAGAATCACTGTCTAGGTAATGCAAATAAAATCTTTTGGGTGGTCATACATTTCTCCACAAATCTCCACTGGTACTTTTTTCAAAGACTGGGGACTATTTCTGCCTCCTCTTGTTGTCGTTCCTTGCTTTTCCGTATGTTCTTCAGACCTCGGAGCAACTCAAATGGCCTTTTCAAAGAGTAATCCAAATTGAGCAGGTGGTTTGCAAAAGACCTGACCTTCTCTGCTGTGAAACTCCTCTGCTCATTGACCAAGAAGCTTTTGAAAAGATCAGGATCTCCATCAAGTTCCAGGAGGCTTTGTATATTAGCTTTCGCCTTATAGTCAGCCAATTCTGACTCATGGTCATTGTAAATTTGCAGTAACGTTTTCTCGGCTTGCGTCCTTTGTTGGTTTCTTCTGCCGTTGCCCTGCCTCACATTTGGGTTTGCTGCCTGGCTTTCCTCAAGTTTTCTACGCTGTCTGGCATCTTCCTCACACTGCAAAATCCAGCTCAGGCGGCAAGGCCAACAGTTGGCAAGAACAACCCAGTCTATCACCTCTTTTATTTTTTCTCCATGTTTGCCGGCAGTCTCCGATGTCAGCTTGGTCATGGAACAGATGGTCAGGACTGTGTTCAGCACCCTTTTCAGTTGGGCAGAATTCCCTGGGATGTACTTGTGATTCTTCAGTTGATCACGGATAAATATCTTTTCCTTATTGTTGGCTTCTTCATCCTTAGGGGTCATCTGCGGCAGGGAGAAGGGCAAGGACACAATTCGGTCTAAGTACAAGTAGCCATTTGTGTTTTTCTTTTCTTTCTGAATACAATCCACAAGGATGCTTGGATCGGCAGCCAAAATGGAGATAAATGGGGCATCCTTGTCGGAAAGAAGTAAGTTGATGGCGTCCAGAACACCTACCACTTTGTCCTGAGTGCACTTGTCCAAATTGGTGATCTTCAGGACCACCCGGATCTCTCGGTCCTCCTGGAACGCCATGAACCGTAGGAAATTTGTGATTGTTTTCACCTCTTTCTTCACAAAGTGCATGAAGCCTAGCTGGGCACTGAGAGTCTTTTTGTCCATTTCCTTCAGAAGTTCCTTTTTCAATGTGAAGTAGAAGTTTTTACAAACAGGTAATAAAGGAATAATCAACGTAACAACCCCTGTTGTCCCCACGGTGATGGTTCCAGTGATCTTCAGGATCCCCTTTTCCATTATTTGGTTGATGAATGCCGCTAAAAGAATAAGCAAAACTGATACAATGAAACTGACGAAACTCATCCATCCTTTCCAAACCCATTTCCTTTTCTCACCTTTCTCTATAACATTGCAACCAGAGGCCCTAAAAAGGCTAAAATAAAACTTATTCTTTCCTTCAATTTCATCAAGCAGTGTAGAAACAAGGCCAGCCCAGATACGGTCACATCCCACATACTCCCAGGCATCAAAATTGATGAAGATGTACCGGATAGAATCGACTTCTTTCGTGCTGTGACTTTTGATGTCTTTGGAACTGGAAACCGGGTAACAAAAAATCATGCGCAAAACCAGCCAAAGTTGAGAACACATTCTTCCATTTCTCCAACCGCACTTCCTTTTACTTTCCCCCTCTGTAACATAAAGGAAGAAGCACAACATTTGTACCAGCACAACATTTGCTGCAGGCCAGAGCACTGGGAGGGCACTTTTGTGGTCACGCCTTAGGAACATATCAAGCTGCCTTATATCAGGAGTCAGCAACCTTTTTCAGCCATAGGCCAGGTCCACCGTCCCTCAGACCATGTGGTGGACTGGACTATATTTTGAAAAAAATAATAATCAATGAATTCCTATGCCCCACAAATAACCCAGAGATGCATTTTAAATAAAATCACACATTCTGCTCATGTAAAAACACCAGGCAGGCCCCACAAATAACCCACAGATGCATTTTAAATAAAATGACACATTCTACTCATGTGAAAACACACTGATTCCCGGACAGTCCGCGGGCCGGATTGAAAAGGCGATTGGGCCTTAGGTTGCCTACCCCTGCCTTATATTGCCTTATATTGAATCAGATCATTGCCCTATGTAGCTCAGTATTGTTTACACTGACTGGAAGCAGCTCTAAAGCATTTCAGGCAGGGGACATTCCTAGTCCTACCTGGAGATACCAGGGATTAAACCTTGCTCTACTACGGAGCCATCAGTCCTGCTCAAGGTTAGTCCCATCCAGGCCTTGCTTAATAATAATAGTGGTAACAACACACACAACGTAACAGGCTGTTTTTGACTAATTTGTATGTTATGTTACCATGGGCGTACCCAGGGGGGGCAGAGGGGGCAGCTGCCCCCCCCTAGAAGGCAGCTGCCCCCCCCAAAGCAAAAATGATCAGCGTCCGTTCAAAGCAAACCTGAACGACCATGGCTTGCCCCCCCCCCCTAGTTTTGATCCTGGGTACACCCCTGTATGTTACTTAGTTTGTATAAGGATTACCGGTATGTTACATCATGTTTGTTTAATTTAGAGTATGCACGGCTGATGGGTGAAACAAGGTATTATCCCAGAATCCTTGTCGTGCCATACCTTCAAGTTTTCCATCTGATCCTATATCTACATACAAGGAACGTTAGAATCCTCAAAGCAGTGATACGTGGAACATCATAAGATAAGCATACCATATTGTGGTTATTGCCAATATGCCAATTTAGGAACTGAATGGACTTTATCTCCTGACCATCCATTGGACTTTAATTTCTCTTGGTATGTTCTGTTTGCATGATGTGTTGGTCTATGGAATTACACTTTGTGAAATATTTTATGTTGAACTGTATTTGAAATAGGAGTTACATAGTCAAAAACAGCCTGTTACATTATGTGTGTTGTTACCAGGATTGTATTTACGTAACCTAAGGTTTAGTAGTGTTTTGCATGTGCTTAATAATAGTAGTGTGCTGGTCAGGGGCAGCAAAATGGGAGGGTGCCACTGCCAAAGCCTCACTTACTAGGATCGCCTGACTGCAGTTTCTGGGTTCTAGTGGGATCTTGTGAGAGGTCTCATGGGAACCCAGAGGCCACTGCTACTTCTTGCTTTTCCGGCAGGAGCACCATGCCTTGGAATTCTACCACCCAAGGTGGCTGCCTCCTTCTGCCTCAGGGGTTGGCTGGCCCTGCTGCTGGCTCATAAGCTGGTTTAGGACGGGAGGAGGAGATCACATTGTGTTGAATCTGCACTGTTTCACTTTGTCTATATTTAGACTGTGTATGTGTGTGGCCCATAAACAAGGGAATCACAGAACTGTAAAGAGCAATTAGGTATTGTGGAGTAGCGGTTAGCATGTTGGACTAGGACCTGGGAGACCAATGTTCAAATCACAGCTTAACCAGGAAGCTCACTGGGCCAGTCACTGTCGGTCAGCCTAACCTACCTCACTGGGTTGTTGTGAGCATTTTAAAATGGAGAGGGGGAAGAACCGCTCTGAGCTTCTTGGAGGGGAAATAGGAGATGAGTTTAATAAATAAATAACTACAAGTGACTATGCTGCTTTTAGAAACTATTTTTGCTTTTGCATACTAAATATTGAATTCACCTGGCACCAGATATTTGGCTTCCTGGGTGCCAAATCGTCATAAAGAGGAAAAGGCCCATGTTTTGCCAATTCACAGGAGATTATTAATGTCATTGGGTCAAAAGAGTCTCGCATTGCAGGGGGTTGGACTAGATGACTCCCGCGGTCCCTTCCAACTCTACAGTTCTATGAGTCTATGATTCTATGGCTCCACACTCCTTACATCCTGTCTCCTGCCTCTCTGGGCTTTTTTCATGTGGCTTTGATGGCTGTCATGGGAACTGGTGGTACTTACTCTTCATTTCAATTTCAATTAGATCTAAGAGGTGTCTTTTGTTTCGCCCCCACGGTGCGTAGAATCCCACCGTCACTGGTACCGTAACATGTCTTAGAGTGTTTGCCAGGGCTTCACAGTAAATGTCTTCATTGATTTCGACTGTGGAATCATCTTTTCCTAGAAGAAATAAAGCAAAGAAGTTACTAATTTTTAAACCAGGTGATGGGGAGCTGTAGGAGCAAAAGGAACCTGAGAGGATACAAACACATCCTATTGTGACCACAGCCATGAAATAAAGAGGTGGGTAAAACATGGGGCCACATTTATTAAAATTTATGTAAATTACCCACAGCATGACTGTGCAGGAACCAAGCTGTTAACAACTCAGGCGAGGCCCATCTTGCCATGCAGAAGAGGGTAACTCTGCACCCTTCTATTGGCTCCAAACCTAAGGGTGGATAAGGAGGTCTTCTTGGGACCCCACAGCTCTGGGTGAGTTCCATAGGTTAGCCCCAAAGGTGATCCTTACCCAGCCAACAGGCACCACAAACCCAGAAGGCAAGTCTCAGGTTTCACCTTTCACCTTAAAGGTGCCTCTAGGTGCTAACCAAAACTGTGCTCTGTGAAATACCCACAGGTACCCATGACAGAAAGGGACGCAGGTGGCGCTGTGGGTTAAACCAGAGCCTAGGGCTTACTGATCAGAAGGTTGGCGGTTCGAATCCCCGTGACAGGGTGAGCTCCCGTTGCTTGGTCCCTGCTCCTGCCCACCTAGCAGTTCGAAAGCACCTCAAAGTGCAAGTAGATCAATAGGTACCGCTGCAGCGGGAAGGTAAACGGTGTTTCTGTGCACTGCTCTGGTTCGCTAGAAGCAGCTTAGTCATGCTGGCCACATGATCGGGAAGCTGTATGCTGGCTCCCTCGGCCAATAATGCGAGATGAGCGCCGCAACCCCAGAGTCAGTCACAACTGGACCTTATGTTCAGGGGTCCCTTTACCTTTACCTTTTTATATATATATAATATTTTTTATTGATTTTACAATTTTATAAGCACATTACATCTCGGTTAAATTTTCATGCTTCCCCCCTCTCACCATGGGAAGCTCAAATCCATACCCCCTCTCACAGAGGAATACTCTTCATTGTATCTTTAACCTAAATAATAATATGTCTTAACATTGCTTAGGCCTGACCCTTTTCCAGGCCAGACAATTCTAATTTCCTCTATTTCTTACTCAATTAACTCCCTCACGTCTCTCGCTGTTGATTTCATAATCTTATCCTGTTATCAGGTTCATACATCCTCTTTTGAATCATCATCAAATATAATCACTTCTTTAAATCTAAGTTTATACCTCGGCATCTAGATACTTTTACAATTTCCTTAAGTTCCTCTTCTTATATTCCTCCCTTCCTCCCCCTAGTCTCCGAGTAATTAGCCATGTTATTTCCTTTACTTACTCATATGCCATTAGCCATGTCCATATCATTGTCTTAAAACCAGAGTAATGCCCCTTTCCAAAATAAAGTAAAGTCTTTCTTCACCCCACACCCAATCTTTCCATTCTCCAACTCCACCAGTCCTCTTGCCCCACTGGGCCTTCTTGCCTCCCTCTCTGCAGCTCCATCCTCTTTATCATTCCAGTGTTGTTTCTTCTTTTAGGAATTTTCCTGGTTGTTTTCTCCTTCTTCTTATTTCCCTTAGCCGCTCCAAATTTTTTACGCCGGATAACTTTTTTCCTGCAGAGAGTTCTCTTTACTCCTTTTTTTCCCCTTCTTATTGTCCTTTTTGGTGGGGTTTTCTCCCTCCTCCTCTTTTCTTCCATCCTGTTCCAGTAAGTTGATGTCATCCTTGTTTTGATCACTCTCATTGGTTGCTCTGATTTGAGCTCTCCATTCAGCTCTCATTTCCTCTAATATGGCTATTATTCTTCCTACAACTGAGCCTCTCATGGCTTCTGCCATGTTCAAGGACGCAGCCTTCCACAGTCAAAAACAATCCAATTTCAGAGTCAATTCCAACAGTTCCAACAATTCCAATTCAGTTCCAATTTCTAATGTAGTATTTTCGCTAAAATCCCCAAAAACCAGGGGGATAAGGGAATTAAAGCACAATTGCAAGAGTTTTCCTTTTAAGTTTCACTTTCAACAGCTTCGGTAACAAAGTTTCCTGTTTGTTTCCTCTCAGCAGCAAGGGACCTGACCTCCGTTTTTAGCAGTCCCAAGCCTCTCGATAATTAAAAGTCCAAATGTCAATTTACTCACTTTTGACAGGTCCGAATCTTGTTTTGTGGAGAAATTGAAAATGCTCGTCCCGGTCGGTCCAGCAGCTTCACGCGGCAGGGGAAGTGTTGGATCCGATGGGCTCCGTCTCCTCGTCACTCGCTCTCGGCTTCCCCTTACTAGGGTTTGCCGGGGAGCAGAAGAGACCTTAAGAGCCCTGCCGGATCGCCAGGTTCCCGGGACGCCCTGTTGTGGACACCCCTTCCCCCCCTTCCGTGTCGGGGAAGCTCGGAGCGAGCTTTCCCCCGACCGATCGTGCCGGCATTCCAACCGGAAGTCCCCCTTTACCTTTACCTTTTACCCATGACAGAAGAGGACAAGCCTCATCTGAGTCCCTCTTCTTCTCCCACCTGTGCTGAATAATTTCATTCAGGGCATCCTGCTGATCACTTAAAAAGAAACTATTGCCCAAATCAGACACATGGACTTCATCTGGCCTGTACAGTTCTTCCGAGTGTTATAAAAAATTGCGGTTAGCCCAGTTCCCAATCAAGGTCCCTTGCTGGTCAGAGAAAAGCAAAACCGGAGGTAACCAAAGGAAGCAAGACTAGCTGCTGATCTTTATTGGTCTGTTGCAAACAGAGTTTCCGCCTCCCTTGCCAGGAGGTGCCAGGACCATGGCTGTGTAGCCTCTTTTAAAGGTTCAGAGGGGTTTGCCCAGTGACACTGAAGCATGCATGGAATAATGGTTTTCAACTTGTTTTTCAACCTGTTAATCATGCTACTTTGTGAATAGCTGCAAATACCCCTTCCCGGCCAGTCTGTCACATTCATGATACGTATCTCCTTTCCACTTTCATATTGTAACTGTCCCTGCCTCCTTCTCCTTCCCAATCCATTATTTACTGCAGGCTTCCTCAAACTCGGCCCGCCAGGTGTTTTTGGCCTACAACTCCCATGATCCAAACTCCCTCCTATTCATATACAAACGACCTTTTGGCTGGTGGGGGTTAAATGCCCCATAGACAACTCATTGACTTTCCTGTCTGTGTGACCAGCAGAGGTCCATGACAGGCATACACTCCTCTCATGTCCCCTCCCCAGGCTTGCTGTAATGCTAGTGTCCTGGAAGAAGCAAAGATCAGCAGTGTCAAAGCAATGATTCTTCAACATCAGCTTCATTGGACTGGTCATGTTGTGCGGATGCCTGATTATCGTCTTCCAAAGCAACTACCCTATTCCAAACTTAAAAATGGAAAGCGTAATGCTGGTGGTCAACAAAAGAGGTTCAAAGACTCTCTCAAGGCAAATCTAAAAAAATGTAGTATAAACACCGACAGCTGGGAAACACTAGCCTGCGAGCGCTCCAACTGGAGAACAGCCTTTACCAAAGGTGTCATGAGCTTTGAAGACGCTCAAACTCAGGACGAAAGGGAGAAATGTGCTAAGAGGAAGGCACACTTTGCAAACCCTCACCGTGATAAACTCCTGCCCGGAAACCTCTGTCCCCACTGTGGAAGGACGTGTGGATCCAGAATTGGCCTCCACAGGCACTTACAGACTCACTTTTAAAACTGTGTTTATGAAAGACAATCTTACTCAGCTACAAGTGATCGCGGAAGAATAAGAGTGATTTGGTATGTGTTTCATTCAGAAAACATCTCATTGTCAAAGGCAAGAGCCTAAATAGTCCTCTAACACTAGGGACACCTCACTTCAGGTGGATGAATAGAATCACTCTGAAGACCTGCAAAGGCAAGTTGGATTTCCCTTTTTGTCCCTTAAGGCGCTGGGCCAACACTGACAACACCAACATCAAGGCATGCCTGGATGACAGGGGCTTGGCCTTTTAGCAACCTCAAACAGCCCCCTGCTCAACTCTGCCCCCTGTGCACCCATGCGACTTGCAGTGCCGTGGGTTGTGGGTAAACCCATGTCAGGAACTATTCCTGAAATAGTTCAATAGATATTGGTCATAACATAGACATGGAAGCATAGGAGCGATTGTGGAATATGGATATGAAATTTACAGCATGTTACGGTTTAAGAGAAAATTATATGAACATGATATATTGTTGGTATCTAACACCGAGTAAACTGGAAAAAATGTATAAATCTAAATCAAACGTGTTAGAAATGTAAAGAGAAAGAAGGTGTTTTTTTTACCCTATGTGGTGGTCTTGTAGTAAGGTTAAAGCTTACTGGGAAATGATATACTGTACAATGAATTGAAAAGGATGTTCCAAATAAGTTTTGTAGAAAAAACCCAGAAGCTTTTCTTTTGGGAATTATAGGGACAGAACTACTTAAATTGTATAGAAATTTATTTATGTATGCTACTACAGCAGCAACAATGCTACTTAAAGAAGCAGAAGTCCCAGCAAAGGAAGAATGGATACAAAAACTTATGGAATTTGAAGAAATTGCTAAACTTACTGGAAGAATAAGAAATCAAGATAACAAACTTTTTATAAAAGAATGGAAATGGTTTATTGAATATTTACAGATAAATTGCAAACAGATAAAAACATTGGCAGGATTATTGTAATAACCTGCAGTTTCATAAGAGTATATGTTTAAAGTAGATAATTAAATGAGCAAATTGAATGAATTTGGATATGCAGATGATATTAAAAAATAAATATAAGGAACCACAGAAAGAGGGGGAAGGAAGTCAAACTTTGAAATGTTCAATTGATTGTAAAACTTATTATTACTATTATTATTATTATTATTATTATTATTATTATTATTATTTATACCCCATCCATCTGGGCAGCTTCCAGCAAAATATTAAAATGCAATAATTCAACAAATATTAAAAGCTTCCCTAAACAGGGCTGCCTTCAGATGTCTTCTAAAAGTCAGATAGTTGAACAATAATGATTTTTTATTAATTAAATGTATAAACTTGAAAAAGTATAAATAAAAACTTTTTTTTTTTAAAGGAAATACAGTATTCCTGAAATGGCCACAGAGCCCCATAACCCCAGCACCTGAGCAGAAAAAGCACAGGAAAGTGATTTAGTAATAACGGCACACCTGGATGGTCTTCCAGCAGTGGTTGACGCTCCTTGTCACTCATTTTTGTGTCCAAAAGTCTCACCTTCAGCAGCTGCTCAACTCTGTCAAGTAAATACACTGAATGAATAGACCTCCCTCGTAGGTTGGCCTCCAGTTTGTTCAGAAGGTTGCTCTGAAGATAAGAGTAGACCAGGCATGCCCAAAGTCTGGCCCTCCGGTCATTTTAATCTGGCCTCTGTGGCAGTTTATTTCCTGGGCTAAAATCCCCTCAAAAGCTCAACAACTTCGGCCCTCACATATGTTCACTTTATCAAATCTGGCCCTCTTTGAAAAAAGTTTGAACACCCCTGGAGTAGACAATGGTGATCTTTACACATACCCCCTTCCCCAAACTGGGCTGCCTACAGGTTACCAGCACTTCCCACTCCCCCTACATGCTCCTTTCCGAGTCTGCTAATCCCTAGATAGGGGGGAACAATGGGAAGAAGAGAAAATGGAGACGATTCATAGCCTCCCTGCTCCACGTGGGGCTGCCTTCAAGGGTGCTTCCGGACGTGGACATACTATCATAGGGCCATTCAGCTTCCGCAAAGGAGTCGTTGGCAATGGGTTTTAAAAAAATTATAAAACAAGGAGGATCTACAGGTTGGCATTCCGAAATGTCCCTGAGCCGGAGCATCTATCTAGGTGCATAAATCATCTCCAGATAAGAATATTAACCTCCCCTCTTATTTCAATCCCTTTAAAAAAATCACTACTTACCTGGTAAAAAGTCAGTGTGAGCTTGGATTGAACCTGTCTGGAGCCTTCCAGTGAAAGATATATCTGAGCAGAGCAGCTATAACACCAGATACCAAATTTTGGCTCAGGTGGTTGCAGAATATATACTATATGGGATGTGGCTAATCATGATACAATCTTAGTAATGGCTTTGCATCATAATGTTAGGAAGTTCAGATTACTTTTGTAGCACAGCGCCTGGGAACCTTAGTTTGATAACCTCTCAAGGATCACAGAGGCAGTAGTTGAAGGAAAAGAAAGTAATTTATTGCTGGCAGCAATAAGGCACAGCAGGATATTTCCCCAAAAAGCTGAGCCCAGGGCATCTGCAGCTCTGGGTTTATATACCCTATCAAACATTACATATTCATGTAGTGCAGCAAACGTAAGCCAATAAGCTTGGATACCAGAAGTCTTCCTTGGTCCATATTTCGTTACTTTCACTTTCCCTTCCAAGAACTAAGCATTTCAGTTATGTACCCATACAAGCAGTTCTTTCCCCCCTTCCCATATAAGGCACATCCTGGGTACAATGTTAAGGCATAAGCAAAACAAAGCAAAGTCTCCTTTCTCATAAGACATCCTGTAACCTTCTGTACAGAGAGTATTGTAAAACCCTGAGCAAACTTCTTATCTTGATACACAGGACTTTCATCACCAGACTGTAAGCTGCAAACATAGCTTTTATCAGGAAATATTACATCTGAAAAGTTGATATTTACCTAACCTATTCTACTCTGCTTCTAAGGAAAAGCCCTGCCTTCTTCACAAGGTGTAAATGCTATTACTGGGCCATATAACTAGCGTGTTATTGGAGCTATTTCAACAAGTCCAGTGGGTGTAGAACAGGCAGGAAGATGCAAAGTAAGCAGTTATTGTTTGGAAGTATCTATATCAGGCTTCCTCAACTTCGACCCTCCAGATGTTTTTGAGACTACAATTCCCATCATCCCTGACCACTGGTCCTGCTAGCTAGGGATCATGGGAGTTGTAAGCCAAAAACATCTGGAGGGCCGAGGTTGAGGAAGCCTGGTCTATATGAAAGCACCAGTTGGGTAAGCCAAAGACAGCAGCTACAAATGCTTCCATTTCCTTTTGACTTCAGGGATTCCTGCAAATTTTTGAACTTTAATTCATGATCCAAGTTCAGTTTTTCTTTTAGATGGCTCTGTCGGTAGAGCATGAGACACTTAATCTCAGGGCCATGGGTTGTAGCCCAACATTGGGCAACAGATTCATGCATTGCAGGGGGTTGGACTAGATGATCCTTGTGGACCCTTCCAGCTCCACAATTCTATGATTCTACAACAGATAGCAGAACAATTGCAGACAAGGTGATACACAGAACACTACATCAGCATTAGAATACCAGCTTGTCTTCATCCACTCCCATGGAAGTCACACAAGCTAAGCTTTCAAGAGTTCTAAATGCTCCTAAAATTAAAACGGGGATATTGGAGACGTTTTCTATCCCTCAATTACAATGCCTCAAGGACCGTCTCTCCCCATGTCAGCCTACCCAGACCCTGCAATCACCTGAAGCCCTTCTTTGTAAGCCTCTCCTTCAAGAGGTCCAGAGGGTGGCAATGCAAGAACAAGCCTTTTCTGCGGTGGCTTCCCATTTATGGAATGCTCTCCCCAGGGAGGCTTGCCTGGCACCTTCATTACTTATCTTTAGGCACAGGGAGAAAACCTTTCGCTTTAACCAAGCCTTTGGCAAACTAAGGCCCGGGGGCCGGATCCGGCCCAACCACCTTCTAAATCCACCCCGTCGACGGTCCTAGGCTCCGGGCCGGATTGAGAAGGCAATTGGGCCGCATCCGTTATACAAAATTTGAGGGAAATTACCTGTTAAAGGGTCCGATCCCGGGTGGAATCCTAAACCCCAACAGGACGTTGTTTGAGAACCCCTGCTGCCGTCGGAATAACAGAGACTAGACCAGAGTTCTAGTGGAAAGCAAGGCGGCTGGTAAGCCTAGCCAGTGTATTTAAGATATAGAGCTGTTGGCAACAGGGTTCTTGCTCACACGACAGATGATAGAGAAGAACCCCGAACAAAGGAGCTGTTGGAGATTTATACAGTTTTGACACAGTGGGAAACAAAAGAAAAGATGACATTACGTGGGTGCGGTGAGGAGATTTTACAATGGCTGAATAGGTCTCGGAAGGGGGGGTGGTCCGTTGGAGGGTCGCGTTTGAGTATAAAAGGTGTTTTCCAGGTGCAGTCAGAACAGGTTTACTCAGTCAGTGAAGCTTCTTCAGTTCTGTAATGGTGGTGCTTACACCCAGGTAAATGTTCCCTAGATCCTTCCAATATATGTTGGGAGCAAGTCTTCTTGGGGTCAATCATGAGGCTTTGCTTGTAAGTATATGTGTGCTTAGCAGGGACGCGGGTGGCGCTGTGGGTTAAACCACAGAGCCTAGGACTTGCCGATCAGAAGGTCGGCGGTTCGAATCCCCGCGACGGGGTGAGCTCCCGTTGCTCGGTCCCTGCTCCTGCCAACCTAGCAGTTCGAAAGCACGTCAAAGTGCAAGTAGATAAATAGGTACCGCTGCAGCGGGAAGGTAAACGGCATTTCCGTGCGCTGCTCTGGTTTGCCAGAAGCGGCTTAGTCATGCTAGCCACATGACCCGGAAGCTGTACGCCAGCTCCCTCGGCCAATAACGTGAGATGAGTGCCGTAACCCCAGAGTCGGTCACGACTGGACCTAATGGTCAGGGGTCCCTTTACCTTTATATGTGAGCTTGGGATTGTGTGGTAAAGAGTAAATCTCATTGAGTGTATAGGCCTATTGCAGCATTTCAAACAGTTCTTTTGTTCATTCAGGAGCAAGAGTGCAAACCTAATCCCATTTATTTGAGAGTAAACCCACTTGAATTCAGTAGGATTTTCTTCTGTGTAAATAACACTTGCTTTCCACATTGACACATCTACTTGCCTACCCTCTCACTTAGTAGGTCACTTGCCAGGCTACCATTTGCCCATTTAAATGGGACTTACTTCAAATTAAGTGGGTTTATGGCAACAGCAGACAACTGCTGTGGCCTCTGTTAAGTTCTGAGAATGCTGAAACATTTTCAGATTTAATTTCTGTACAGTACATTATACAGAAGGCAAATTGACATAAAGAGAGGACAGATATAGGTGATTGTGAAAGAGGGAAAGAAATGCATCCACAGAAGGTGACAAAAAAACGGAGGGGAGGCAGGAAAGGGAGAGGAGACTCAGTTCCTCAGGTAAGGAGAAGCTGAGTAAACCCTAATTAAATGGACAAATCCTAGACATATCTACTCAGAGGTAAGGTCTATTTGTTTGAGTAAAACTTATTCTCATGCAAATGTGCAAACTTTAATATTTCAGTGCTGTGAGTGAAAATGGCTTTGTGGTTTTAAAAATAAAATGGCAAGTTGATGTTGGCATTTTTTGTTCATTTTGATTCCGTGCAAGTTGATGTCCTGAGGGGGCAGGAGTCACAAAGAGGCAAATTAAAGAGATAGAGGTGGCACAAGGTGGAAGAAAATGAGCAAAATGAAAAGGAAAGTGAGAGGGGGATAAAAAGGAAAGGCCAGCCAGTGAAAGGAAGGAGAAGAAGCAGGAGGGGGGCCCGGAGAAGGAGGGGGCTGCTGTTGCGCGGAGGCTTTCCCCTCTGCCTCGCCTTCGCTCCCGCCTCGGGGGTCCCCGATGCCTCCTCCCCGAGGCGGGCGGGCGGCTCCGTGTGCCTCCTCAATGCGCCCCTGCTGGGGGGGGGGGCGCGATGGTGCACCGCACCACTGAGCCCAATGGGAAAGACGCCCCTGCACATATGCATAAACATACTTCATCTAGGTGCTGGCAGGGGTGTGGAAACAAAGGCAGCTATAGCCACAAAAAATTACTCATCAGCATAGCACAAAGTCTCCGGAGCTTGCATTATCTAATCTGTATTTAAATGAGAATCAGGACTTGGTCGATAAACCACAAATGGAATTTCTCTTAGTGGCAACACGTGTGGTTATAATCACGTTCTGGAAGGACTTAAAAGGTGTGAACTTGAATACCTGACAAGAGGAGCAAAGCACAAAGATACCTTTGCAGGAGAATGGCGGAGCTTTATTTCATTTACAAATTCTCCAGAAAACCAAAGACCAGTTCTGAAAGTTAATAAGAGCTCGTCACCCACTCAATAAGAACACCTTTTACAAATGCTTACTGTTATAAGTTGTGGTGTTTGTACGGGAATGCAAGTTTCCATAATGTATTTTTGGAACTACATTTTTTTTTTGGAAATACATGAAAATGAAGCTGAAAAGAAGATTGCTGCTAACTAACTGGCACTGTGCACAGAGAAACAATTGCCCCGGCATTTAAGAACTGCACTGCTTGTAGCCTGTTCAGGTCAGAGCTGGTGTTTACCTTTAAATCTCTACCTCACTTGGGACCTGAGTATTTATAGGAATGTCTTCCCCCAACTAACTGTCCACATCCTTTGATGGTCTTGGGAGACTTTCCTCCAGGTATCTTCTCTAACTAAGGGAAGGTGGCTAGAGTGGTGTAGGAAGGGGGGTGGGGGCCGCCCCGGGTGTCATCACTGAGAGTGTGTGTAAGAAAATGGCGATGGGCTATGTGAGTCTGTGGCATTTTTAAATGTCTGGTTAATTCAGAGAAGCAATCAGCCCAAAATGAATGCCTAACAGCAACAAACTATATTGCTGGAATCAATCAAGAGCAAAGGCATAGCTGGGGGGACGGGACACTGGGTGCCACACCACTTACCGCGGGGCCTGCAGCATGCCCGAGCCACGCGTCTCTTCTGAGAGTGACACGGTGGCTCAGGCACATGCAGGCTCCACGCTGCCCAAAACGGCAGCGTGGGGCTTGCATCCACCAGCCTCATCTCCCCCCCCCCCCGTCACCCTACAGCTCGATGCAGTGCGCCCTGCCCCAGCTTGGCCTACAACTCCCATCATCCCTGACCACTGGTCCTGCTACCTAGGGATGATGGGAGTTGTAGGCCAAAAATTCTGGGGACCCAAGGTTGAGAAAGGCTGCTGTAGAGGGAAGTGAGGGGCAGATGGGGCACACCCGTCTGAGAAGGGAGTCCATCTAGAAGGACAACTCTGACCTCTGCTGCCTTGCGGGATATCTTTGGGAGAAAATAAGGCAAAGGTGTAAACCTTACACAAATTCGGAGTCGAATCCCTGAGACGGTTGGATGCAGTTGCACAGGAAGGGGGGTGCGGTGGGTGCTGACTGCCTCTGGTGTCATCACTGAGGGCAGTGACCATGGGACCTGGCCTGCAGCGCGCCCAAACCACACATCTCTCCTGGGGAGTGACGCGGTGGCTCAGCCACTTGCAGGCTCCGCTCTGCCCGAAACAGCAACGTGGGGCTTGCGGACTCCATGGAGGTTCCGTGCAGCGTGGTCTGCGCCAGCTCGCCCCGCATTTGCGCCACCCCAGCTGCCCAAGGAGCTAACTACGCCACTGGCTGGATGGCGCCTTATTACAGCAACTTCTGCAACCCAGCTGGTGCCAAACATCTTGCTCTGCTTTCCTTTGGACCCCATCAGTGAGACTGAGAGGGGAGTCTTGTTGTCTGGGCAGCCCAGGACCTCCATCCACACTGCCCAGACTTGTGCCCCAGGGAGGTTTGTGATCTCAAATTTCAGGGGCACCCTATGTGATGCCAAAATTATGTAGGCTTACCCCCACCTTTCTCCTTCCATTCTACATCATAGTTGCAGTGCCCCTTGCAGAACCTCCAAGGCTCCACGCCCAGTGTGACAAAACCGGTCGCGCTGCCCTAAACCTGCCTCTGCTTCACCCACAGAGGCACACTCCATTGTCTCTCAAGACAGATGGATGCCAACAGCACAAATTAAGGAACATGCTATTGCACAACATTTGAGAAAGTGATATTGGCAGCCAGGGACTGTATATGCCCTGTATAGTTGGTACTCCTGCTCTGGCATAATCCTTCGGGGAGAGGAGTAGGCTTTTCTCAGGAAATCTTACATCTGATAAGTTGGCACATACCTAACCAATTCCGCCTTGCTTCTAAGGAAAAGCCCTGCCTTCTTTGCAAGGTGTAAACACTGTTGGTGAGCCAAATAGCTGGTGCTTCATTGGGGCTATTCCAAGAAGCTCAGTGGGTGTGTAATAGGCAGGAAGATGCAAAGTAGGCAGTTATTGTTTTGAAGTGTCTATATCAGTGGTTCCAACCTTTTTTTTGGCCGTGCCCCCACTAAGCATCTCTGAAATCCTGATCCCCCCAGTAAATAATTTAGGAAGCCTAAAAGGCCATTAACTGTTAATAACTCATTCTCGAATCACCTACCTTAAAAAGCCCACGTTGGGAACCACGGGTCTGTATGAAAGCACTGGGTGCATAAGCCAAATATAGCAGCCACAAATGCTTCCATTTCCTTCTGACTTTACAGCTAAAATTTTATTGATAAACTAAAGATAAAGGTTAGATATGGAGGAAATGAATGGGTTTTTTCTTAGGAATGTAAGCTACAGGTGTTGGTAAGCATAAGTGTGAAATTAGGTACATTATTTACAGAATAGGATGTAAGGGAAATGGCAGGAAGTCGTTTTGTGAGCTGTGTGTTTTGTTTTGTTTTGTTTTGTTTTTTTTCTTAGGTGTAGAAAACAAAGAAAATAATGCAAATTTGGTTATTTTACAGTAAAAAGTTTATTGTATAACATCGATCTGTATCTATGTTGTTATAATATGATTGTGTTGCAAACAAAAAAAGAACAATAAAAAAAAATTATTGCATTGCATTCGTCTGTTGACGGTGTTGTAGACGATCCCTTCCTCCGCACTTTTATTTTTTTCTTTACAACAATCCTGTGAGGTAGCTTAGGGTGAGACGTTGTAATTGGCCCAAGGTGACAGATGTAGATGTGTTTAAGATGTCTATGTGTGCGGCGAGCTCAAACGCGGGAGAAGCTTCCTGATTTTAAAAAACAATGTCCCTATTTTCTTTGGCGAAATGTTGGAGGGTATAGAACTGTAGTTTGTTAAGGGTACTGGGAATTGTAGCTTTGTTAGGAGTAATCTAATTTTGCAGGATTCTTTGGGGGAAGCTATGTGCTTTAAATGGACCGTGTGGAAGATCCTAGGTTGGTAAAAACTAGCCTGAATAACAACAGCAACAGCAACAACAACAACAATTTATACCCCAGCCACTCTGGGCAGCTTCCAACAGAATATTAAAAACACAATAAAACATCAAACATTAAAACTTCCCTAAACAGGGCTGCTTTCAGATGTCTTCTAAAAGTCTGGTAGTTGTTTATTTCCTTGACATCTGGTGGGAGGGCGTTCCACAGGGCGGGCGCCATTACTGGGAAGGCCCTCTGCCTGGTTCCCTGTAACTTGGCTTCTCGCAGTGAGGTAGCTGCCAGAAGGCCCTTGGAGCTGCACCTCAGTGTCCGGGCAGAACGATGGAGGTGGAGATGCTCCTTCAGGTATACTGGGCCTTTGAGGCCGTTTAGGGCTTTAAAGATCAGCACCAACACTTTGAATTGTGCTCAGAAACTAATCATGCCAGGGAGCAAAACATTAGGTAGTTCAAGAACAAATAGATTGAAGAACAGTTTCTACCCAAGAGCTATAACCATCTTAAACGCTGTAACCAGATAATATGACCTTGGAGAGCTGTGATGGGTGTATGCGTGTGTTTGTGTGGCTTTCTTTGGTGTGTGTTTTGTGCTGCTTTTTGTTTTGTTTTTTCTTTCTTCTGTTTTTACGGGGGGCGTGCAGTTTCGTTGCACTTGTATAGCATTGTGCTTGTACTTGTGCAATGACAATAAATTATTATCTTATTTTATCTTATCTTAGTCTTCATATCCTTTCTGGCTATGCTGTTTTAGGATTTTATTAGGCTGGTGGTTGTGCAACATTCCCACAGCCCTAGAAGGAAGTTCTGATATGTATATTTATTGGATGAAGGCAGCTGATAAAACAGCAGGATTACAAAGGAACAGGCAATTGACTCCAAGTAGATGGGAGTTCTTCCTATGGCAATTTTCTTCCAGGCATATGAGTGGGCGTTTCTCGTGAAATCTTACACATGAAAAGCTGCAACTACATAAACAATCCTTACCAGTTTCGAAGGACAATATTTTGGGTGGCAAGGCATACATGCTGTCAGTGAGCTTAATATTCCTAACAAAGCGCTTATGTAACTCAAGACACCAGTCTTAACCTCTCTGCACCATGTAAACAGTAAACAACACATTCTGCATTCCCACGTGCTGTGCTCACTTTCAGTTTCACCCATGTCCTTCTTCAGGTGCGATCCTCTTCTTCAGCCTGGGAACACACTGAAGCTGGGATCGACGGTATGTACACAAAGATTTCAATAAAATATGCAGCAAGATCACCTCTCATGCAGGAGTTCAGTTACAAGAGTACTGTGTATACACAAAAAGGAGCACTCTCAAACTCTTGAAACCACACGCAGCTACTATGAAACTAATGAAGCTTCTGGGCCTTCAATCCTGGAGGGGCCCCAGTAGAAAATTCAGTCCACATTAGTTAAAATGTTGGGGTCTAGTATGACTCAAATTGATTAATTTTTTGTTGTATATATTTCAATAATCCCAAAGTTTGAGAGTTAGTAGCACAGATGTTGTAAAGGTGGAGTGTTGCAGCGAGTTGGCTGTGCAATTCTTTCCCCCTTTTAACAAATTTCCTATATATATATATATTGTAATATTTTTTTATTAATTTTTTTGCATACATTCTTTTAAACACCATTTAACATTCATATCTTATACAAATTTTCTGACTTCCATCAACCACTTCTCAAGATTTTCACTCTTCCTAACTTCCTCTTGTATTTCATATCTCACTATTACTTTTAATAACCAAAATCAATTATTATTTTCCAAAAATTATCTCTATAATATTTCTTAAAATTAACCTTACAAAACTTCTTGCAAACCTACTAGCGTGATTTGTTGTTTACAATTGTCTTTCAAACATATCGCAAATTTAGTCCAATTCTTCAAGAATTCCTGGTCCCGTTGGTTTCGAATTCTTCCTGTCATCTTATCCAATTCTGCATAGTCCATTAGCTTCATCGTCGGTAATTCTTCTTGTTTCCATCTCTGTGCCAATAACATTCTTGATGCCGTTGTTGCATATAAAAACAGTTTTTTATCTTGTCTCTTAATATCATTTCCTACAATTCCCAACAAAAATGCTTCTGGTTTCTTTATAAATGTATATTTCAACATTTTTTTAATCTCATTATATATCGTTTCCCAGAAGCTTTTCATCTTCTTACATTCCCATCACATGTGATAAAACGCTCCTTCTTTCTCTTTACACTTCCAACATTTATTACTTATTTTATACATTTTAGCTAATTTCACTGGTGTAATCTACCATCTATACATCATTTTCACTATATTCTCTTTCAAAGCATTACAAGCCATAAATCTTATACTTTCTTTCCACAATTTCTCCCAATCTTCCAGAAATTTCCTATATTTTATATCCCTCCCCTCAATGCATGTATTTCCAGTGTGGCTTACAGTGGAAGAAACATGGAGGAGAACTACATTGTTGTTATTATTATTATTTCTATTATTTATTAAATGGGTATACCATCCTATATAATAATTCCCTAATGTCCCCACGTCCGTGGTGTGTGTCAGTGGAACTGCGCTACTGAGCATGTGCCCCACGGACACAGGGATTGGAGCGCAGAGACTCTATGCAGATGAGACAGTCGGAGGCTGCCAATCGGAAGTGCGGGAGGGGAGGGGCTGCCTCGCCCTGCACTCAAAGAAAGTTGCTGGCGGCCATTTTGTGTGTGTGAGTGATGGGAGTTACACAAGGATTCCTCTCACACGCCCGCCCTAGGCCAGTTTCCCTCACAGCTTCTCTTGGACGCGCCGCAGGATGAGGCCCGGCTGCCTTACCTGAAGGCTGCTGTCCTAATCCCACTTGCCTGAGGGAAATAAGTCCTGTTTTTAAAAATGTTTCACCACATATGTTCTAGCGCCCGTTAATTTAACGGGCTGAACGTCCACTAGTCGTATATATCATCGTATATATCAAGTTCACAGGGCAATACACAACATAAAAATACAAGAACAAACCAATAACACCCCCACCCACAAACAAACATGTTACTCGGCCCAAGGCCTGGTAATAGAGAAATATTTTTACTCGCACTTAAAGATATGTAAGGAAGGCACCAAGCGAGCCTCCCTGGGGAGAGTATTGTACAAATGGGGAGCCACCGCAGTAAAGGCCCTGTTCTGGTGTTGCTGCCTTCTGGAGGCCTTGCAGAGGAAGCAGAGGAAGAAGGGCTTCAGATGCTTTCAGGTGGTCCTTGAGATATTTCGGTTGAGTGACAGAAAACATCACCAAAGTCCCAGTTTTAATTTTAGGACCCCCCTCCCTCCCCTGGGAGGGAAGCTCTGTCTGCCCCCCTGGCCTGCTGCTCTCAGATGAAGTGAGGGTTACTGGCAGTGTGTTTTTCTACATCAAAATATGCTGGAATGCACCTCTCTCAGAAGACCCACCTCAGAGCCCAAAGAGAATATTTATGGGCTTTTTTTGGGGGGGTGTCTCCTCGCGAGCCAGAGTCAGGTTCTGTCAGGCTCCGTTCACGGGGTTTCCACCTCCATCACACGGGTGGGGGTGGGGGTGGGGGTTCCTCTTCCTCCTGGGAGAAAGATGTGACCCACCTGTGTGAAGGCAAAGGTGGAGGCAGCCCTGCAACTGTTGATGCTCAGAAGAAGGTCCATACACCTATTACAATACACATGGATCTTGATTCCATTCTCAAGATATGATATACAGTCTTTACACATCAGTATTAATTAAACACCTCAAACCCATTACAGTACTCCCTTCTAATACACGCTGAAACTGTCTTAGAACACATCCCAGTTATAACGTACAAGTTCTAATAAATGCTAATATTTACTAAACCCAAACATTTAGTGCCATACATCCTTTACCTTATGCTATGCGACGTGTCTATTTTAATGTAGGTACACCTCTTAGTTTCACAGAATTTATATAACTCTTGATTGTAGTAAAACCTCTAAGCCAGGGACGTCTAACTCCCAAACAACTGTGATCTACTCACAGTATTAAAAAAACTGGCAGTGATCTACCCATTGTCATAAAAAGACTGGCAGTGATCTACCCAAAGTTGTTGATCAACCAGGATCTACCAGGAACACCCCGCGATCTACCAGTGGATCACAATCTACCTGTTTGACATGCCTGCTCTAAGCTGTTTTTAAGTAATGTTAAAATTATCAGTAAGCAACATTCAAAAGCCATTCAGATTAACAGGAAAAGAACAGAAAATACATCAAAATCTATGTGCCTGGATGTGCTCACGTCAACAAAAATGTTTTAAGCAAGTGGCAAAAACCTGCCATAAGTAGCATTAGATTGTAGCCTTCATAGTCATGGAAAGCCAAAGAAAGCATGTCAGACTATGGTTTGCCCAGATGCAAATTGCTGCTGTTACTACACCTTAATTTATATCCCACCTTCCTCTCAAAGGAGCCCAGGCCAACAAACGCATAAGTGATAAAACCTCTGAACACAGCCAGTGTGGTGTAGTGGTTAGAGGGTTGGACTAGGAGCTGGCAGACCATGAAGCTCGCTTGGTGACCATGGGTCTATCACCATAGCTGTCAACCTATCCCTTTTCCTGTGAGGAATCCTATTCGGCATAAGGGAATTTCCCGCAAAAAAGGGAAAAGTTGACAGCTGTGCCTATCACTTAACTCTCAGCCTAACCTGCTTTACAGGGCTGTTGTAGTGATAAAATGAGGATGGGGAGAACCATGTAAGCCACTTTGAGTTCCATGGAGGAAAAGATGGGATATAAATGCAGTAAATAAAATAAAAATAAATAAGATGCAGACTGAAAAGGGACTCTGCTGAAAAGGCTTGTTAAAAGAGAAAGGTCTTCAGTATATGCCAAAAAAGGCAACAAAGACATCACTAAACTAATCCCAACCCCCTCCCTCCCTTTTGAATTCTCTTGGATTTTCAAATGATCCACGCACACTGTGGTGCTATTTCAGGGTTTGGTGTGGGAGATTCCCAGCTTCGTTCCAAGCTCTGCCATGTTGTTGTTGTTTAAAACAAACAAACAAACAAACAAACAAACAAACAAACAAGTGTATGTTAAGAGTATTTGTTTCCCTCTAGATGTTTTGGACTACAACTCCCATTGGCCTCAACCAGTACAACCAAGGAAGGCTGCCTCAGGCCCCTAACCAGATGCATTTTCAAACTACAGTGGCCCCTTGGTACTCAAACAACTTGGAACCCAAACACTGCAGACCTGGAAGTAAGTGTTCTGGTTTGCAAACTTTTTTCGGAAGCCGAATGTGTTCCATTTTGAGTATTACGCTTCCGATTTGAGTGCCACACTTCTGTTTTGAGTGTTACTCTGAGGTTTGTCGGTTTTTGCTATTTATTTTGCATTTTTGTTTTGCGACTTTTTTGTTTTGTTTTTGTGACTGTGTTCAGCTACTGATTGAATGATTGTGTGCCTGCAGTACATTGTTTATTGCTTTCATTTTATGGACCAATGGTCTCGTTAGATAGTAAAATTCATGTTAAATTGCTGTTTTAGGGGTTGTTTTTAAAAGTCTGGAATAGATTAATCCATTTTGCATTACTTTCTACGGGAAAGTGCGCCTTGGTTTTGGAACGGACTTCCGGAACGGATTAAGTTTGAGAACCAAAGTACCACTGTATCGATAATGAATCCTACCGGTAAGAATCACTGTCTAGTTAATGCAAATAAAGTATTTTGGGTGGTCATACATTTTCCCACAAATCTCCACTGGTACTTTTTTCAAAGACTGGGGACTATTTCTGCCTCCTCTTGTTGTCGTTCCTCGCTTTTCCGTATGTTCTTCAGACCTCGGAGCAACTCAAATGGCCTTTTCAAAGAGTAATCCAAATTGAGCAGGTGGTTTGCAAAAGACCTGACCTTCTCTGCTGTGAAACTCCTCTGCTCATTGACCAAGAAGCTTTTGAAAAGATCAGGATCTCCATCAAGTTCCAGGAGGCTTTGTATATTAGCTTTCGCCTTATAGTCAGCCAATTCTGACTCGTGGTCATTGTAAATTTGCAGTAACGTTTTCTCGGCTTGCGTCCCTTGTTGGTTTCTTGTGCCATTGCCCTGCCTCACATTTGGGTTTGCTGCCTGGCTTTCCTCAAGTTTTCTATGCTGTCGGGCATCTTCCTCACACTGCAAAATCCAGCTCAGGCGGCAAGGCCAACAGTTGGCAAGAACAACCCAGTCTATCACCTCTTTTATTTTTCCTCCATGTTTGCCGGCAGTCTCCGATGTCAGCTTGGTCATGGAACAGATGGTCAGGACTGTGTTCAGCACCCTTTTCAGTTGGGCAGAATTCCCTGGGATGTACTTGTGATTCTTCAGTTGATCACGGATAAATATCTTTTCCTTATTGTTGGCTTCTTCATCCTTAGGGGTCATCTGTGGCAGGGAGAAGGGCAAGGACACAATTCGGTCTAAGTACAAGTAGCCATTTGTGTTTTTCTTTTCTTTCTGAATACAATCCACAAGGATGCTTGGATCGGCAGCCAAAATGGAGATAAATGGGGCATCCTTGTCGGAAAGAAGTAAGTTGATGGCGTCCAGAACACCTACCACTTTGTCCTGAGTGCACTTGTCCAAATTGGTGATCTTCAGGACCACCCGGATCTCTCGGTCCTCCTGGAACGCCATGAACCGTAGGAAATTTGTGATTGTTTTCACCTCTTTCTTCACAAAGTGCATGAAGCCTAGCTGGGCACTGAGAGTCTTTTTGTCCATTTCCTTCAGAAGTTCCTTTTTCAATGTGAAGTAGAAGTTTTTACAAACAGGTAATAAAGGAATAATCAACGTAACAACCCCTGTTGTACCCACGATTCCAATGATCTCCGGGAACACATTTTCCATTAGGTTGATGAATGCCGCTAAAAGAATAAGCAAAACTGATACAATGAAACTGACGAACCTCATCCATCCTTTCCAAACCCATTTCCTTTTCTCATCTGTCTCCATAACATTGCAACCAGAGGCCCTAAAAAGGCTAAAATAAAACTTATTCTTTCCTTCAATTTCATCAAGCAGTGTAGAAACAAGGCCAGCCCAGATACGGTCACATCCCACATACTCCCAGGCATCAAAATTGATGAAGATGTACCGGATAGAATCGATTTCTTTCGTGCTGTGACTTTTGATGTCTTTGGAACTGGAAACCGGGTAACAAAAAATCATGCGCAAAACCAGCCAAAGTTGAGAACACATTCCTCCATTTCTCCAACCGCACTTCCTTTTACTTTCCCCCTCTGTAACATAAAGGAAGAAGCACAACATTTGTACCAGCACAACATTTGCTGCAGGCCAGAGCACTGGGAGGGCCCTTTTGTGGTCACCCCTTAGGAACATATCAAGCTGCCTTATGTTGAATCAGATCATTTCCCTATGTAGCTCAGTATTGTCTACACTGACTGGAAGCAGCTCTCCAGCATTTCAGGCAGGGGACATTCCTAGCCCTACATGGAGATACCAGGGATTAAACCTTGCTCTACTACGGAGCCATCAATCCTGCTCAAGGTTAGTCCCATCCAGGCCTTGCTTAATAATAATAGTGGTAACAACACACACAACGTAACAGGCTGTTTTTGACTAATTTGTATGTTATGTTACTTATTTTGTATAAGGATTATGTTACATCATGTTTGTTTAATTTAGAGTATGCACGGCTGATGAAGCCCGGTTAGGCGAAACAAGGTATTATCCCGGAATCCTTGTCGCGCCATACCTTCAGGTTTTCCATCTGATCCGATATCTACATACAAGGAACGTTAGAATCCTCAAAGCAGCGATACGTGGAACATCATAAGATAAGCATACCATATTGTGGTTATTGCCAATATGTCAATTTAGGAACTGAATGGACTTTATCTCCTGACCATCCATTGGACTTTAATTTCTCTTGGTATGTTCTGTTTGCATTATGTGTTGGTCTATGGAATTACACTTTGTGAAATATTATATATTGAATTGTGTTTGAAATAGGAGTTACATAGTCAAAAACAGCCTGTTACGCTACCGGTATGTGTGTTGTTACCAGGATTGTATTTACGTAACCTAAGGTTTAGTAGTGTTTTGCATGTGCTTAATAATAGTAGTGTGCTGGTCAGGGGCAGCAAAATGGGAGGGTGCCACTGCTGAAGCCTCACTTACTAGGATCGCCTGACTGCAGTTTCTGGGTTCCAGTGGGATCTTGTGAGAGGTCTCATGGGAACCCAGAGGCCACTTCAACTTCTTGCTTTTCCGGCAGGAGCACCATGCCTTGGAATTCTACCATCCAAGATGGCTGCCTCCTTTTGCCTCAGGGGTTGGCTGGCCCTGCTGCTGGCTCACAAGCTGGTTTAGGACTGGAGGAGGAGATCACATTGTGTTTAATCTGCACTGTTTCATTTTGTCTATATTTAGACTGTGTATGTGTGTGGCCCATAAACCAGGGAATCACAGAACTGCAAAGAGCAATTAGGTATGTTTGCAAAGACAGAACAACAACAACAACCCATTGTGGAGTAGCGGTTAGCATGTTGGACTAGGACCTGGGAGATCAATGTTCAAATCACAGCTTAACCAGGAAGCTCACTGGGCCAGTCACTGTCGGTCAACCTAACCTACCTCACTGGGTTGTTGTGAGCATTTTAAAATGGAGAGGGGGAAGAACCACTCTGAGCTTCTTGGAGGGAAAATAGGAGATGAGTTTAATAAATAACTACAAGTGACTATGCCGCTTTTAGAAACTATTTTTGCTTTTGCGTACTAAATATTGCATTCACCTGGCACCAGACATTTGGCTTCTTAATGTCATTGGGTCAAAAGACTCTCGCATTACAGGGAGTTGAAGTAGATGACTCCTGCGGTCCCTTCCAACTCTACAGTTCTATGAGTCTATGATTTTATGGCTCCACACTCCTTACATCCTGCCTCCTCCCTCTCTGGGCTTTTTTTCATGTGGCTTTGATGGCTGTCATGGGAACTGGTGGTACTTACTCTTCATTTCAATTTCAATTTTATCTAAGAGACGTCTTTTCTTTCGCCCCCACGGCGCGTAGAATCCCACCGTCACTGGTACCGTAACATGTCTTAGAGTGTTTGCCAGGGCTTCACAGTAAATGTCTTCATTGATTTCGACTGTGGAATCATCTTTTCCTAGAAGAAATAAAGCAAAGAAGTTTCTAATTTTTAAACCAGGTGATGGGGAGCTGTAGGAGCAAAAGGAGCCTGTGTGGACACAAACACATCCTATTGTGACCACAGCCATGAAATAAAGAGGTGGGTGAAACATGGGGCCACATTTATTTAAATTTATGTAAATTACCCACAGCATGACTGTGTAGGAACCTGTAGGAACGTTTATATAATATGATTGCAGAGTTAAACGTTTCCTTATTTAAACCTGCACAGCGGCAAACAGATTGCTGACTCGTTTGAGTCCTTTGTCCCTTAATTGTCAATCCCTTTTATCCCTCTTAAAATAAAGATACACATGAATCTGATTAATAACCAAAATAAACTAATTTACTGACAGATTCATTCATGTACATACTTAGGTTACTGAGCAAAAGATATAAACTATATATTACATTAGTGAGTCCTGAGAGACTCAGTCAAAGCATCTACAACCAGCAGCAGCAGCCTAACTGACCAATGGACCTAACGGACAGATTCACAGATGGCAGTTAGTCATCTCATGGAATGTTGAATTGACTGACATATCCCACAGAACCAAGCTGTTAACAACTCAGGCGAGCCCCATCTTGCCAGGCAAAAGAGGGTGACTCTGCACCCTTCTATCGGCTCCAAACCTAAGAGTGGACAGGGAGGCCTTCCAGGCCCACCTTGTCTTGGGACCCCACAGCTCTGAGTGAGTGTCATAGGTTAGCCCCAAAGGTGATCCCTACCCAGCCAACAGGCACCACAAACCCAGAAGGCAAGTCTCAAGTTTCACCTTTCACCTTAAAGGTGCCTCCAGGTGCTCACCAAAACGGTGCCCTGTGAAATACGCACAGGTATCCATGACAGAAGAGGACAAGCCTCATCTGAGTCCCTCTTCTTCTCCCACCTGAGCTGAATAATTTCACTCAGGGCATCCTGCTGATCACTTAAAAAGAAACTATTGCCCAAATCAGACGCATGGACTTCATCTGGCCTGTACAGTTCTTCCGAGTGTTATAAAAATTTGCGGTTAGCCCAGTTCCCGATCAAGGTCCCTTGCTGGTCAGAGAAAAGCAAAACCGGAGGTAACCAAAGGAAGCAAGACTAGCTGCTGATCTTTATTGGTCTGTTGCAAACAGAGTTTCCGCCTCCCTTGCCAGGAGGTGGGGAGGAGCCGGGACCATGGCTGTGTAGCCTCTTTTAAAGGTTCAGAGGGGTTTGCCCAGTGACGCTGAAGCATGCATGGAATAATGGTTTTCAACTTGTTTTTCAACCTGTTAATCATGCTACTTTGTGAATAGCTGCAAATACCCCTTCCCGGCCAGTCTGTCACATTCATGATACGTATCTCCTTTCCACTTTCATATTGCAACTGTCCCTGTCTTCCCAATCCATTATTTACTGCAGGCTTCCTCAAACTCGGCCCTCCAGGTGTTTTTGGCCTACAACTCCCATAATCCAAACTCCCTCCTTTTGGCTGGTGGGGGTTCAATGCCCCATAGACAACTCATTGACTTTCCTGTCTGTGTGACCAGCAGAGGTCCATGACAGGCATACACTCCTCTCATGTCCCCTCCCCAGGCTTGCTGTAATGCTAGTGTCCTGGAAGAAGCAAAGATCAGCAGTGTCAAAGCAATGATTCTTCAACATCAGCTTCGTTGGACTGGTCATGTTGTGCGGATGCCTGATTATCGTCTTCCAAAGCAACTACCCTATTCCAAACTTAAAAATGGAAAGCGTAATGCTGGTGGTCAACAAAAGAGGTTCAAAGACGATCTTAAGGCAAATCTTTAAAAATGTAGTATAAACACCGGCAACTGGGAAACACTGGCCTGTGAGCGCTCCAATTGGAGAACAGCCTTTACCAAAGGTGTCATGGATTTTGAAGACGCTCAAACTCAGGACGAAAGGAAGAAATGTGCTAAGAGGAAGGCACAGTTTGGCAAATCCTCACTGTGATCAGTTCCTGCCCGGAAACCTATGTCCCCACTGTGGAAGGACGTGTGGATCCAGATTTGGCCTCCACAGGCACTTACAGACTCACTTTTAAAACTGTGTTTATGAAAGACAATCTTACTCAGCTACAAGTGATCGCCAAATAATAAGAGTGATTTGGTATGTGTTTCATTCAGAAAATATCTCATTGTCAAAGGCAAGAGCCTAAATAGTCCTCTAACACTAGGGACACCTCACTTGAATAGAATCACTCTGAAGACCTGCAAGGGCAAGTTGGATTTCCCTTTTTGTCCCTTAAGGCGCTGGGCCAACACTGACAACACCAACATCAAGGCATGCCTGGATGACAGGGGCTTGGCCTTTTAGCGACCTCAAACAGCCCCCTGCTCAACTCTGCCCCCCCTGCACCCATGCAACATGCAATGCCGTGGGTTGTGGGTAAACTCATGCCAGGAACTATTCCTGAAATCTGGGCAATAGATATTGGTCATAACATAGACATGGAAGCATGGGAGCGATTGTGGAATATGGATGTGAAATTTAGAAAATTATATGAACATGATATATTGTTGGTATCTAACACCGAGTAAACTGGCAAAAATGTATAAATCTAAATCAAACAAGTGTTGGAAATGTAAAGAGAAAGAAGGTTCTTTTTTACCCTATGTGGTGGTCGTGTAGTAAGGTTAAAGCTTACTGGGAAATGATATATAATGAATTGAAAAGGATGTCCCAAATAAGTTTTGTAGGAAAAACCCAGAAGCTTTTCTTTTGGGAATTATAGGGACAGAACTACTTAAATTGTATAGAAATTTATTTATGTATGCTACTACAGCAACAAGAATGCTACTTAAAGAAGCAGAAGTCCCAGCAAAGGAAGAATGGATACAAAAACTTATGGAATTTGAAGAAATTGCTAAACTTACTGGAAGAATAAGAAATCAAGATAACAAACTTTTTATAAAAGAATGGAAATGGTTTACTGAATATTTACAGATAAATTGCAAACAGACAAAAACATTAGCAGGATTATTGTAATAACCTGCAGTTTTATAAGAGCATATATTTACAGTACATAATTAAATGAGCAGGTTTGATATGCAGAAGATATTAAAAAATAAATTTAAGGAACCACAGAAAGAGGGGGAAGGAAGTCAAACTTTGAAATGTTCAATTGATTGTAAAACATTATTATTATTATTATTAATAATAATAATAATACCCTAAACAGGGCTACCTTCAGATGTCTTCTAAAAGTCAGATAGTTGAAGAATTATAATTTTCTATTAATTACATGTATAAACTTGAAAAAGTATAAATAAAAACTTTTTTTAAAAGAAATGCAGTCTTCCTGAAATGGCCACAGAGCCCCATAACCCCAGCACCTGAGCAGAAAAAGCACAGAAAACTGATTTAGTAATAATGGCACACCTGGATGGTCTTCCAGCAGTGGTTGACGCTCTTTGTCATTCATTTTTGTGTCCAAAAGTCTCCAGTTTGTCCGGAAGGTTGCTCTGAAGATAGAGCAGACCAGGCATGCCCAAAGTCTGGCCCTCCGGTCATTTTAATCTGGCCCCTGTGGCAGATACTCCACCACTGCCGACACGGAAAGGAGCATGTAGGGAGAGTGGGGAGTGCTGGTACCTGTAGGCAGCCCAGTTTGGGGAAGGGGGCATGTGTAAAGATCACCATTGTCTACTCCAGGGGTGTCCAAACTTTTTTCAAAGAGGGCCAGATTTGATGAAGTGAACATGCGTGAGGGCCGACCAAAGTTGTTGACCTTTTTTTAGGATTGAGCTTTTGGGGGGATTTTAGCCCAGGAAATAAACTGCCACAGGGGCCAGATTAAAATGACCGGAGGGCCAGACTTTGGGCATGCCTGGTCTACTCTATCTTCAGAGCAACCTTCCGGACAAACTGGAGGCCACCCCACGAGGGAGGTCTATTCATTCAATGTATTTACTTGACAGAGTTGAGCAGCTGCTGAAGGTGAGACTTTTGGACACAAAAATGAATGACAAAGAGCGTCAACCACTGCTGGAAGACCATCCAGGTGTGCCGTTATTACTAAATCACTTTCCTGTGCTTTTTCTGCTCAGGTGCTGGGGTTATGGGGCTCTGTGGCCATTTCAGGAAGACTGTATTTCCTTTTTAAAAAAGTTTTTATTCATACTTTTTCAAGTTTATATATTTAATGAATAAAAAATTATAATTCTTCAACTATCTGACTTTTAGAAGACATCTGAAGGCAGCCCTGTTTAGGGAAGCTTTTAATATTTGATGAATTATTGTATTTTAATATTTTGCTGGAAGCTGCCTAGAGTGGCTGGGGAAACCCAGCCAGATGGGCGGGGTATTAATAATAATAATAATAATAATTAGTTTTACAATCAATTGAACATTTCAAAGTTTGACTTCCCCCTCTTTCTGTGGTTCCCTAAATTTATTTTTTAATATGGTATCATCTGCATATCCAAATTCATTCAATTTGCTCATTTCATTATCTACTTTAAACATATACTCTTATGAAACTGCAGGTTATTACAATAATCCTGCCAATGGTTTTATCTGTTTGCAGTTTATCTGTAAATATTCAATAACCCATTTCCATTCTTTTATAAAAAGTTTGTTATCTTGATTTCTTATTCTTCCAGTAAGTTTCGCCATTTCTTCAGATTCCATAGGTTTTGGTATCCATTCTTCCTTTGCTGGGACTTCTCCTTCTTTAAGTAGCATTCTTGCTGCTGTAGTAGCATACATAAATTTCTATACAATTTAAGTAGTTCTGTCCCTATATTTCCCAAAAGAAAAGCTTCTGGGTTTTTCCTACAAAACTTATTTTGAACATCCTTTTCAATTCATTGTATATCATTTCCCAGTAAGCTTTAACCTTACTACAAGACCAGACTTCCGGTCGGGACGAGGAGCCGAAAAGGAGACGGGATTCAGCCCTCTGGGGAGAGTCCGGTTTCTGGTGAGAAATAGGGGTGTTTGCAGGACGCTGCAACCTCCTGAAAACTCCAAAAGGATAGTTTTGGAGACTGGGTACCCAGCAGTGCAGAGGTGAGGTCTCTTCGTCATTGGAAATCCCCAATCGGGGGCAAGGAATCTGGCGAGATTGAGGCGCCGGCACGGGTCGCCATTTTCTACTCGCGAGAAACGCAGCCACAAGTTTCCACGGCTCAGCGACCGATTCTCAAGTAAGGAAAAAACCCGAATTGGACATTAAGAAGGTTGGTATTTAAATTCTAATTGGAAAATAAGAATTCGGAGGACAGCGGGGGTAAAAAAGGAGGTCAACCCCGACTGTGATCTATTGTATATATATTGTGACTCGCAAAGCTATAAAGCTAATTTCAGTTAAAACCTACAACGGAACATTTTGTACTCTAATCATGGCATATGTCTAAGGGTGGAGAGGAAGATATTTTGGAAACAATTATTTTATAGACTTTGTCTTTCTTTGCTGAACACTGGAAGCCCGCTGGAGAAGGAGCTTCCCTTTTACTTTCCCTTTTATTTAAACTGGGCACCCCCAAAAGATACACTGTAACTTTATAAAGGAAAACAGAGTTGCCTGACCAGCAGTAACAGACTATCAGTTAATAAGAGAGAAAACCCCTGCAGGAGTCTTGGCAGGAAATATTTAGATTTGTTTGGTTTGGAGTGAAAAAAGAACAGACCCCCCTTCTTCTTTTATTTTTTGTTGCCTTTGGAATCTGCTCTCATTGCTGCGGAGGCATTTCCCCTGAAACCCTGCTCCCCGAGCTGCCGATCGGGCAGACTGGATTAAGCCAAAAGGCTGAAGAAAGGTTCTTTTCCCATCCTGAACTGAGTTATATGCTTATTTTGAGTGGAGTAGCCAGGCAAGTGGCAGAAGGACAGTGTTAATTTGGCGGCATTTCACATTTGGATTTTGTTTTTCCCTCCCATTACATATAAGCAAGTGGCAGAATAATAGACTCTAACTGGACAGTGTGTATTGGATTTGACTTGTTGGAATTTGATTTGACATTATATATCTCCCCATCCCCTTCCCTGTTGTGTTAGTGGAATTTTTCTTAGAATGTGAAGTATATGCTACCTCTAGTGGTGAAATATATAATAATAATAATAATAATAATAATAATAATAATAATAATAATAATAAAATTTTATTTATACCCCGCCCTTCCCAGCCAAGACTGGGCTCAGAGCGGCTAACACCAATAAAATATATTGCATGTATTGAATTTTTAGAAAACAGGGAGCAAGGGGAGGAGGAAATGGAGGAGGAAAATATTGATAAATTAAGTCAAGAAGAAGAAGAAGAACAATAAAGTAAAACAGGAAAACTAAAGAAAAGAAAACTCAAGATGGCGTTAAAATGGTTGAATTGGAATGTTAATGGATTAAACCAGAAACCAAAAAAGAAACAAGATTGAACATATCCTACAAAAAAAGAATTTGAACATTATTTGCATACAAGAAACGCATGTAGCAAGAAAACACAGAAGAGTATTAGTGAAAAAGAAATTGGACAACGAATTTATATCTTCAGACAAAAAAAAAAGAGGAGTGGTGTTATATTTAAAGCAGCAATTGGAAGCAAAACAATTATTTAAAGATGAAGAAGGCAGAGTAATTGCAGTCCAGGTCACGACACAAGGCGAAAAATAGTCGGAATCTACGCACCAAATGGAAATAAATCAGAATTTTTCAAGTGGTTGGAGGAGAAACGTTTTGAATATGCAGACCAAAAAATAATAATCATGGGAGATATGAATGGGGTGATCTCGCTGGAAATGGACAGAGCTAGGGAAAAAATGGATTCTAAAGAAGGTAAACTACCTAAAACTTTCTTTGCAATGATGAAAAGTTGTAATTTGGTAGATATATGGAGATTGAGACCCGTTGGAAAAACAGTTTACACACTTTTCAGAACCCAATCAATCAACAGCAAGGATTGACTATGTACTGATTTCCAGTGAATTAGCACCAAGAGTAAGCAAAATTGAAATTCAAGCAAGAACATTGTCAGATCATAATTCGATACTAGGTGAAATTAAAGGTCTGGAGGAGAAAACATTTAGATGGAGATTGAATTAGAACCTATTTGATGATCAAGAGATAGAGGAGAAAGCAAGAAAGATGTTGACGGACTATTTTATAATAAATAGGAAACAAGAAACAAAATAAAGGATCGTATGGGATGCAAGTAAAGCAGTCATGAGAGGATTATATATTCAACAAAATAGCATAAAAAAAGAAATTGAGAGAAAGGAAAAAGGAAGAAATTCTGAAACAAATTATGGAGAATGAGAAAAAATTGGCTACCAAACCAAATGACACCAAAGTGAATCAAAACATAAAGAATCAGGAAGTAGAATGGAAAATAAAGAGGATGAAACAGAAAAACTTCGAATATGCGAACAAAGCAGGAAAATGGCTAGCATGGCAAATTAAGAAAAGGAAAACACAAAATATGATCAACAAGGTTCGGATAGAAGAAAAGGAAATAGAAAATCCGATGGAAATAAGGAAAGGATTTGCAAAATTTTACAGACAGCTTCATAAGAAAACTGGAGATCAAGACATAGATAAAATTGAAGAATATCTGAAGAAAAAAGAAGTGCAAAAGATTCCGATGGAAAAGAAGGACCGACTGAATGAAAAGATTGAGAAAGAAGAAATTCTTAAAGCGATTAAAAATTTGAAAAGCAGGAAGGCACCAGGACCGGATGGTTTTACAGCAAAATATTAGAACAAATTTAGTGGCACCCTACTTGTCCCATTTAAAGAAGTATTAGAAAATATATTGGAAAAAGCAGAAATACCTGAAACCTGGAAAGAAGCTTACATCTCATTAATTCCAAAACCAGATTCGGATTTGTTACAAATAAAGAATTACAGACCCATTTCATTATTAAATAATGACTACAAGATATTTGTAAGTATACTTGCAAACAGATTGAAGAACTTTCTCAAAGAAACAATTCATGGAGACCAAGCAGGTTTTCTTCCTGGCAGACAGATGAAAGACAATATAAGAAATGTGATAAATATTATAGAATATCTGGCAGCCAGGAATGAAAAGCAACTAGGCAAACAAGACAATCACGGGAATAACTGAATTACAAAAAAGGAAGTCTACACCGTGAAAGATCCCTGAAATGAGATGAACATAAATAACTCAAGAAAACCTTCCAAATAACTCCAAATAACAAAAATAACTCAAGATAAACTAACAAATAACCTTGACGAGTTGCCGGCTGAGATTCTCGTTTCACTGTTATCAGTTTCCTCAGAAGGAAAAAAGTTAATGACTTTGTATAACTCAAGATAGCTTGTTTGCTATTAAATCTAGGGGGAGGATTAAAGAAACTTCAGAAAAGAAGAACACTCCCAAACAGTAAGTGGTAATTATCTAAACTAGGAATTCTAATTTTGCTTCATTCAAAAGGTTAAAAACCTAAACTCAAGTTCAAAAAACAAGCGCCATTTACCTTCCCGCTACAGCAATAACTATTGTTCTACTTATACTTTGACATGCTTTTGAACTTGCAAATAAGGCAGGGCTTTTCCTTAGAAGCAAGGCGGAATTGGTTAGATATGTGGCAACTTATCAGATGTAAGATTTCCTGAGAAAAGCCTACTCCTCTCCCCGAAGGATTATGCCAGAGCAGGAGTACCAACTATACAGGGCATATACAGTCCCTGGCTGCCAAGATCACTTTCTCAAATGCTGTGCAATAGCATGTTCCTTAATTTGTGCTGTTGGCATCCATCTGTCTTGAGAGACAATGGAGTGTGCCTCTGTGGGTGAAGCAGAGGCAGATTTAGGGCAGCGCAACCGGTTTTGTCCCACTGGGCGTGGAGCCTTGGAGGCTCTGCAGGGGACACTGCAACTATGATGTAGAATGGAAGGAGAAAGGTGGGGGTAAGCCTACATAATTTTGGCATTACATAGGGTGCCCCTGAAATTTGAGACCACAAGGTCCACCACTGGGTGAAGTCAAACCGCTGTGCCAGCAGCACTGAAGTGACCTCCCTGGGGCACAAGTCTGGGCAGTGTGTCTGGAGGTCCTGGGCTGCCCAGACTTGTGCCCCAGGGAGTCTCACTGATGGGGTCCAAAGGAAAGCAGAGCAAGATGTTTGGCACCAGCAGTGTAGCTATCTCCTTGGGTGCCTGGGGCGGCGCAAATGCCCTGCACCCGGGGGCGGGACAGGCTGGGGCAGAGCACACTGCGTGGAACCTCCACGGAGTCCGCAAGCCCCACGTTGAAAGCTCTGTACGCGCTGAGGATCAGAGAACCTCAGTTCAAACACTTGGAGATTCCGTGGCTGGGCAACCACCTTTGCAAGCCTAGAACGCACAGCCAACATGCCCAGGTTCTAGGAGTTTCAGTGTGGCAGAGTGGTTAGAGTGCTAGACTAGGACCCGGGAGACCAGGGTTCAAATCCCCACGAGGCTCACTGGGTTATTTTGGGCCAGTCTGACTCACTCTCAGCCTAACCTGTCTCACAGGGTTGTTGTGAGGATAAAATGGGGGAGAAGGACCTTGAGCTCCTTGGAGGAAAGGTGGGATAGGAATGTCATAAACAGATCAATAAACTACCAGTTGTAGAAAGTTTATCCAAGCAGCCACACCATATTTCTTCTACAGGATTTTGTAATTGGTGTTCACCTCTGCTTGCTTGTACAGCTAAATTTAGCTGTGAGTGTAGAGGCTGCTCCCTGGAAGGCCCTTTCCACCTGGTCTAGGGAGCGAGGCCCACACTCACCAGCCCCACTGAAGAGGCTCCTCATGAGGCCGGAGGAACATTGCCCGGCTGTGAGTGTGGAGGCCACTCCCTGCAAAGCCCTTTCCACCTGGCCTAGGGGGCAGGGCCCAGACTCACCACCAGGGGCGTACCCAGGATCAAAACTGGGGGGGGGGGGCAAGCCATGGTCGTTCAGGTTTGCTTTGAACGGATTTTTGCTTCTAGGGTACGCCCATGCACCAGCCCTAGAAAGAGGCTCCTCATGAGGCTGTCAGTGTGGGCATCAGGCATCCAGACTGGACCTTCTATGATGATGACCGATCTCACTGCTTTCCTATGAGTAAACCAGTGAATAGGATAGGATTAGTCCAGTTTTAGAGGTACAGTGCTTGCGTTCATTTTGAATTTTGTTCTGACCTTCTGCCAGTTTTAAACTACCTTTTATTGTTAGTAAAGTTTCCCAGTTTGACCATTGAAGGGTGTGTGATGGCAAACATCAGGGTTTTAGAATCCCCACTGCCTAGAAGATGCTTGAAATTCATGCTACTGGAAGTGAGGATCAGAGCTATTCTAAAACCAGTATGCTCTTCTGAGGTCTGAGAGACAGAATCATAGAGTGTGGGCTGCTTTACACTCTGAGTAACTTATAAAGCCCACCTAGCAGTTCAAAAGCACGTCAAAGTGCAAGTAGATCAATAGGTACCACTGCAGCGGGAAGGTAAACGGCGTTTCCATGCGCTGCTCTGGTTCGCCAGAAGCGGCTTTGTCATGCTGGCCACATGACCCGGAAGCTGTATGCCAGCTCCCTCGGCCAATAAAGTGATATGAGCGCCGCAACCCCAGAGTCGGTCACGACTGGACCTAATGGTCAGGGGTCCCTTTACCTTTAACTTACAAAGGGGTCTGCCAGGGGGAAAAGCCAGCTGCTTTAATAAGGCAGTTGCAATGAGAAAGATTGGGCAATGTCTAACCTCCACATCAGCCTTGTGCATGCAGATCAGGATGGATGCTCCGTAAGCATGTGGTCTCCCCACAGGAGCTCACAGTCTATCAGGATCCTACCCTGGGACATCCATCAATGGACCTGAGGGACAGCTTAGTCTGTAGAGCATGAGGTTTTTAATCTCAGGGTTGTGGGTTCGAGCCCCAAGTTGGGTGAAAGATTCCTGCACTGCAGGGGGTTGAACTAAATGAGGCTTGGGGTCCCCTTCCAACTCTGCCAGCCTGTGATATATCCCATCTTGTTCCTCCACCTTTCTTTTGGGCTCGCCCTTCCTCCCTTCCTTCCTATACCACACGGTGGCATCAGAGGCCGTCATTTGCCAAGCCTGCATTCTTGCAACTTTGGAGAGGAGCTGGGAATGTGTGTATCTTTTTTTCCTTTTTTGCGCATTACTTGTTCTCAAGTTCTTGGACATCCCAGGCGTCACCCTCCCTTCCGGAATAATTTATGCTAATGTATTCTGCACCCTGTTTCTTGGCAGCTACTCGTCCCGACAGCCAGCGCCTTTCTCCAAGCGGGAGTCCCCTTCAGAAGCTTCTCAGGACCCCAGAAGTGGGGAAGGAAAACCAACATTTATTTTTTTTAAAAACCCTCCCAAGCAACCAAAAGGGATTTTCCATCTGAAACTGGCATTCGTGTCTGTGTGTGTGTGTGTGTCTCCCTTACTCCACCCTTGCCTGTGTGCTGGCTTACAGCCTCTCTCCACTGCATTTTGGAGAAGAAAGTGACGTCTTCTCTTCGAAAGGCAGAAGAAACACAGCCATTCACACATAGGAGTATTTATTTCTGATCCGGAGTCTTTATATCCAGCAGCAAAGTGCATGCAGTGCTTTTATACCTAAAGCTCGGGTGATCAGCAAGTTTACAGCTGAAAGAATATCCCCCAGGAGATCTCTTGACTGAGGTGCTTTGGCTTGGGATCTCTTGAACTCCTCGAAGTTCTGGACCAGCCCACCAAAGTCTGATATAGAAGAACTACAGACGCCACCCATAGAATCTCGGTTTCATCTCAGCTCCCTGGAAGATTAGAGACCCATTAGCTCACTGGATTCTCTTTGGGTCCTAGAATCCAACAGCCTTTTGATCAGGTTTGGGGGCCTTGCCTACTTCTGTCAATCCTGATCTCATTCTTGAAAGGTCTCCAGGCTGTCTGTCAAGATTTCAATCTCCAACGAAAGTCCCCTCCTCTTCCACCGCACCTCCAGCTTCTTCGATTTACAGTCCACTTCCAAGGGACCGGGCTCCGCGCCATTCTCACCGGGCCGCCAAGATGTTCAGCTGGATGAAGAAGAACGAGAAGAAGAACCCCGAAGTGATCCGTACGGTCACCGAGGGCCTGAAGGACCTCTACAAGAGGAAGCTGCTCCCCGTGGAAGAGTACTACCGGTTCCACGACTTCCATTCCCCGTCCCTGGAAGATGCCGACTTCGACAATAAGCCCATGGTGCTGGTGGTGGGACAGTATTCTACCGGCAAGACCACCTTCATCAAATACCTGCTGGAGCAGGACATCCCCGGGAGCCGCATTGGGCCCGAGCCCACCACGGACTCTTTCATCGCTGTTATGCATGGCGAAACAGAGGGCATCATTCCGGGCAACGCTCTCATTGTGGACCCCAAAAAGCCCTTCCGGAAACTCAACCCTTTTGGGAACACCTTTCTCAACCGGTGAGTGCCCCCAGAACTCCCCATATTTTCTTGCCTTTGAGTGCATTCTTTGTCGAGGCTAAGCTTAGAGAGGTGTGTTTGTGTTGTACGGCGGTGCTCTTCACCCCTTTCAGTCTTGGGACCCAACTTTATTAACTTGAACACGCAACATGACACTGGATTACATTATTATTATTTACCATATATGACCATTTTCCCTATCGGTGTTGATCTGATGCAACGCCTCTCTCTTATTTACATTTATACGTCCCACTTTTTCTCCAGCGAGCTCAAGATGGCATACGTGGTTCAACTGGGGGGGAAATAAGAAACTGAGAGAAGCTGAATTTGACCGTCTTAAATTCAGTACTCCACATTCCCCCAGCAATTTGCGGGTTTTAATTCTAAAAATATCATCTAGAAGGTTTGCCAGCATTTTAGTGCAAATTTCTCCTAATGTACGCAATTTCCCCCTTGAAATGCTGCATTTTTGTAAAGTTCATTCATGTGCATTTTTATGTACCCTCTCATGTGCACTGTTTGGCTGGAGAAGCAAATCACAGATTTCAAAGGATAACTCTGCTTCAGCTAGCTTATAGTGTCAAAAAATGCTTCTCTTGTTGAAATGCAAACAAAAGTTTTATTTCTCCCCAGCCCTAAAAGAGGCTGCCTCTCCTTGCATCTGATCACCTTATACCTGCTTTTCTCCTTCTCTTTAAAAAATGCATGGCGACAAGAAGAAAATGTTGGCTTGTGCTACTTGGTGTGCAGCTCAACATCAGATCAGCACATGGCCCACTTGCAATTCCCTCATGACCCGGCCATGGGCAACCAGTGGCCTAGAGCAGTGTTTCCCAGATTTGGGTCTCCAGGTGTTTTTTGGACTACAACTCCCATCATCCCTAGCGAGCAGGACCCGTGGTCAGGGATGATGGGAATTGTAGTCCAGAAAGAGCTGAAGCGCCAAGTTTGGGAAAACTGGTCTAGAGGGATGAGGAAAAAGGTTTGCCAGCGTTTAATGCGGGCACGAGGAGCCTGAAGCCCTCCAGGCATTGCTGGACTCCAACTCCCATCATTCCCACCCAGAATGGCCAGTTTTCAGGGATGATGGGATTTCTAGTCAAGGCAATCTCTGGAGGGCCATAAGTTCCCCATCGCTGGACTAGGTGGAGCCCAAACTACATTCACTACTATGTGTCCTCTTTGTTACTTGGTGGGGTGTGTGTGTGTCTGTGACTCTTCAGATGTCATTGGACTTCATGGAATCATAGAATTGTATAGCTGGAAGGGACCCTGAGGATTATCTAGTTCAATTTCTGCAATGAAGGAACACACAGCTGTCCTTTGGTGGTGGTGGTGGGGATCGAACCTGCAACCTTGGCGTTATCAGCAGCACGCTCTAACCAACTGAGCTATCCAAGCTGGCAATTCCAGTTCCATCAGCCCAGCATTTCTGTATAGGAGACCTGATGGGTATTTTCAGTTCATGCTGCATTCGGTATGGGAGTAAAATAAGACAATACTTGGCAGCTTCCTATGCTTCTAAATTGGGAGAGGGAGAGGAGATACCCCTCAGGCTTTTTAGATCCAGATCCATTCCTAGATGCCAGGTGTGTATTGATTTCTCCCCCTTTCCATTGAGCAGAAGCCCTCAAGCAAATTCCCTCCAAAATAAGATACCAGCCTTAATTATATCCAGGACTTTCAGCTTCAGAACCCAACTCTAACCACTAGGAATTTTGGCTTTTCTCAGTTTCTTGTTTTCCAATATTAAGCTCAGCTCTCCACCTTTCAACAACAGGTTGTGCTTTATTCTAAATAGTGCTCCTAACAATTCAGCATTTGTGCAAATATCTCCTAATTCACACATGTGCAATTTTGCCCGTTATTCACATTTTTTGCAAAGCAGTTTTGCCTAACACAATGCACGTTATTTTCACTAAGATATTCTCTTTACCCTACCATAACCATTAGTGTACACGTTTGCAACTGGTTTGCAAAACTTGAGTGCGGCAATTTCAAAAGATGGCTGTTTCGGCTTGCATATTGTTTGGGAAAGCAAAAATTAGGTAGGGTTGCCTTTGAATGTGAACTGAACCCAATGGGTCCCCCATTTTATGGGTCCTCCACTAGCCTCTACTTCCCCTTCTCGAGCTGGGCCTGGGACTTGTGATGTTCCTCTCCATCCCTTTTGGGTAGCATTCCAGATGCTGCCCAGCTGTTTCACAGAATCAGGGTGTAGGGAATGCAAAAGGCACCTGATTCCTCCCAGACCACTCTTTGCAGGGGCGAAGCGAAGGAGAGAGAGGGAGAGAAAGAGAGGCTGGAGGTCTTTCAGGGGTGGGGAGTGGGGATGCAAGCCCAGCTCTCTGGAACAAAGTGTGATTCTCTGTGCCAGGTTGTCCCTGCAACACCCCATGTCCCAACAGCCTGGAAATAAATCAGCCCTCCAGATGTGCTGGCTTTTGGGACAGATGGGAGCTGTTCCCAGCAGATGAGTGCCAGGGGGAAATGGAGAAACACTGGGCCTTATTAGGGTATGCACGTTGAAGAGAAAGACTGAAGAACGTCTTGACTGTTAGCTACACACAGCAGCCCATGGGCTTGCACTTTTGTTGTTGTTCTTGTTTAGTCGTTTAGTCGTGTCCGACTCTTCGTGACCCCATGGACCAGAGCACGCCAGGCACTCCTGTCTTCCACTGCCTCCCGCAGCTTGGTCAGACTCATGTTGGCAGCTTCGAGAACACTGTCCAAGCATCTTGTCCTCTGTCGTCCCCTTCTCCTTGTGCCCTCCATCATTCCCAACATCAGGGTCTTTTCCAGGGAGTCTTCTCTTCTCATGAGGTGGCCAAAGTCTTGGAGCCTCAGCTTCAGGATCTGTCCTTCCAGTGAGCACTCCGGGCTGATTTCCTTCGGAATGGATAGGTTTGATCATATTGTAGTCCATGGGACTCTCAAGAGTCTCCTCCAGTACCATAATTCAAAAGCATAAATTCTTCGGCGATCAGCCTTCTTGATGGTCCAGCTCTCACTTCCATACATCACTACTGGGAAAACCATAGCTTTAACTATACAGACCTTTGTCGGCAAGGTGATGTCTCTGCTTTTTAAGATGCTGTCTAGGTTTGTCATTGCTTTCCTCCCAAGAAGCAGGCGTCTTTTAATTTCGTGACTGCTGTCACCATCTGCAGGGATCATGGAACCCAAGAAAGTAAAATCTCTCACTTGCACTAGGCTTGCACTAGGATGCCACAACCTTTTGTCCTTTTCAGCTACAAAGCGGGGTTGGACTAGATGACCCTAAGGGTCCCTTCCAACTCTAAAATTTCATGACTGGGGCATACTCGTCAACTGTCCTTTTTTTGAGTGAGACACCCCAGAATCACAAAAGCCATCACAGCTTCTAACTGGATCCCAGAATGTCCCATTTTTTGTTCTTGTGTTCTGGTGCAAGTCACCTGGCTCCCGCAAGAGCTCGGGACCAAAAATGAACATCCCAATTTTAATCAGCAGGATTTTGGAGGGTGTGCTGAGGAATGCTAGAGTTGAGTGCATTGTCACCAACAGAGGCACTGGGCCTTTTATTAGTGGCAGTACAGGCAGAAATCCACTGGTTTCCCACTGCTGCAGCTCCCAGCTCCACCTGTTGATTTTCTGCCTGTTATGTAGGTTTTAAAGTTTCAGACTGTTTCCCCATTTTGTGTGTGTTCGTGTGTTGGGGGGGTATTCCTAACAAACAGCACAGACTTCTTTAAAACTTCTGTTGGCTGTACTTTGGCCCAGGACAGTGGGAAACTGTGGAATTGGATGTCCCTGGGTATTTTCCGGCAGGTTCTACTTTTAGCATCCTTGTTTATACTGGTTGAGCTGTGCACCTTCCTCCATCCAGGGGTTTGTAAACATGAACTCCTCCCCAGGCGCTGAACGCAGTCAGATTGTCTCAGTTCTTCCTTGGCCCACCCCTGTTCTCTCAGAGGTAGGGATGGGGGAGGGAAAATTCCTTTTCCATATCTCATTTTAATGGGAACTCAGCTAAACTTCACTTCCCGAACCAATAGACAAACCGAAACACAATTACTCTTCAAAATTTGCACAAATTTTAAGTGATTTGGGAAGGTGCAAAACGAGAACTAACCCATGTTCCACTGGCATCAGGCTTGGTTATTTCTAGAAACACCTTTTGGGGGGCACAAATGGGTGAATAAACTCCCCCCTTTAAAACAGGCCTGCAAATTTTTGCTGTTTCAACATTTCATTCAGGTTATTTATTGCATGACTTTACAAGTTGCTTATAAAAACGCTAAAGTGGCGTAGAATGTAGAAAAACACCATGAAAACGCCCGACAAATTCAGTATAGAAGTTAATTCATATATCGATCAGTGACGCAGCAGAGTCACACTGCAGGAAAATCCTCTGTGTTTGGGCTTCAGGGAAGAATGTTAGATTAATCAACCAAAATTTTAGTTGATTGATCTGCGAGGTTTGTTATACTGAGTCAGGCCAGGCTGAGTCGTCTACACCAGTGTTCCCCAACCTTGGGCCTCCAGCTGTTTTTGGACTACAACTCCCATCATCCCTCGCTAGCAAGACCAGTGGTCAGGGATGATGGGAATTGTAGTCCGAAAACAGTTGGAGACCCAAGGTTGGGGAACACTGGTCTACACTACCTACACAGTTTCATAGCAAAAAATTGTAGAGTTGGGGTCCTGAGGGTCATCTAGTCCAACCCCTGCAATGCAGGAATCTCAGCTAAAGCACCCATGACAGATGCCCATCCAACCTCTATTTCAGGCAGGAGCTTCTCCTAGCACCCTACCAGGAGACAACAGGGATCATGGGCACAGCCAGGATTTACGTATGTTTCGGTTGTGTGGGTGTGTGTCAGGTAGTCAAGATTTATGTTGGGGGCAGGCAGGACACCCACCAGTCACGATCCTCTTCCTTGTCTCTGTCTAGCAGATTCAGAATAAAATAACAGTTGTTTTAAATCACTTTCTTTTGACCCCAAGTGCTCAGAAAAAAACCTGCCAAAATCTTTCTACAATTTCTACTTTTAGTTAAGTACTTTTGTTTATTTACTTGATTTGAGGAGGTCGCTGCCCCCTTGTCACCCCCCCCCCCGCGACACCCATGACAGGGATTGAACCTGGGACTTTCTGGGTGCAAGCGGTGCTCTGCCACTGAGCTACCGTCCTCTAACACATCAGGTCTTGGCGCTTTCATCAAAGCTTCCTGATATCCACCAAGAAGCTTTTCCCCGCCGCCCTTTGTTGCTTATGCTAGCGTGGGTTAACCAGGGAGGGCAAGTTTGAATGGATGGAACCAGCGGGGCGAGCCAAAAACCGCAGGAGCAAACCAGGCAAGCTCCCAGGGTGCCAAAATTCCTGGTGTACACAGATATGGAAAGAGAAGCAGGAGGCGGCACAGAGAGAGTTAGTAGCGGCAGTTCGGCAGGCTTTTGGCTTGGGCAGCCCCGACGCTCCAGGGGAAGTGTTCACAACACAACTGAGATCCTTGTGATCTCCGTCAGCTGTTGGGTCATGAGCACAACTGGAAACGGGGGGGAGGGAGTTTTTAAAAGTGACAAGCGCTGAAAATGAGACAACAAGAGCTGCTCCCTTGGTTCTTGGCTGCTCAGAGAGCTGCTTTTATTGCTTCTTGGTGTACGAGGAGCGAGGGGAGGGGTGGCAACGTTTTTTAGGAGCCCGGAGCAGAAGGAAAAAGAACAAACAGGCCGGGAAAAGCTGAGAGGGAAGGGCGCACTCGCTTGTTCATTCAGATTGGTATATATTTAACATTCATAACTCGACTTCTTCGTTTTTGTTGTTGATCTCCAAGGTGGGCTTACTGGAAAAGCAGAACGAACATAGGATGCTGCCTTTTCCAAGTCATGCCACTGGTTCATTTAGCTCTGTATTGCCTACGCCAGGGTTTCCCAAACTTGGGCCTCTAGCTGTATTTGGACTACAACTCCCATCATCCCTACTTAGCAGGGCCAGTGGTCAAGGGTGATGGGAGTTGTAGTCCAAAAACAGCTGGAGGCCCAAGTTTGGGAAACCCTGGTCTACACCAAATGTCTAGTCCAGACATTTCTCTGATGAAAATAGGGATGTCCTATTCCATAATAATAATAATTTCATTATTTATACCCCGCCCATCTGACTGGGCTGCCCCAGCCATTCTGGGCAGCTTCCAACATTAAAAAAAAATAAAAAAACCTTAATCAACTTCCCTATACAAGGCTGCCTTCAGGTGTCTTCTAAGTATAGCGACTTATCTCCTTGGCTCAGGGGTCACATAACTCCATACCCTCCAACATTTCTCCAATGAAAACAGGGATGTCCTAAGGCAGTGATGGCTAACCTTGACACTCCAGATGTTTTGGAACTACAACTCCCATCATCCCTAGCTAACAGGACCAGTGGTCAGGGATGATGGGAGTTGTAGTTCCAAAACATCTGGAGTGTCAAGGTTAGCCATCACTGCCCTAAGGAAAAGCGGGACATTCTGGGATTAAATCAGAAATCGGGACTGTTTCTGTAAATCCGGGGCTGTCGCAGGAAAATAAGGGCACTTAGAGGGTCTGTTTAAAGGGCCACATCCTAGCATTTGGGTTTTTGTTTTTGCCACAGAACTTTCCCCGTGAAAACCCGCTCCTTACCACTGAATCTGAGTAGACTGCAATCCGCATAAAACTCAAATTGCTGTTCGATTGATTGTTAAAAGAGCGGGTTTTGTGGGGAAAGCACTGGGGCAAAGAGGGTGGGGAGCTCTTGAACATGGAACTTCAAAGCACGGACTTGTGCCTAGAAAATGCAGGGCAAAAGATAAGGGTGGATGAGCTCCAACTGGCATGGCCCTCCGGGATTTCAGGCTAGGGGTCTCCCTAGCCTGACCTGGGGATGCTGACAGGGATTAAACCTGAGACTTTTGGTGTTCTGTGTTTTCCTGGCTTAGAGGTTTTTTCCTCTCTCAAAGTATAAATTACTTAAATAACCAAAAAAATATCTAAATGTGCTCAAACGCTCAGCAGGCACACGAGACTCACATGCATTTACGAGGGTCACATGTGCCAACTGAGCAAACATTTAGTTATCTTTTTTTTCATTTAGATCAGCAGTTCCCAGTTTGCAATGCGGACCCCCTGTTTTTCAAAAGCCAAGCCATGGACCCCTGCCGAGACCATATAACACCGGTCCTGAAAGACCTACATTGGCTCCCAGTACGTTTCCAAGTTGGTGCTGACTTTTAAAGCCCTAAACGGCCTCGGCCCAGTATACCTGAAGGAGCATCTCCACCCCCATTGTCCAGCCCAGACACTGAGGTCCAGCTCCGAGGGCCTTCTGGCGGTTCCCTCCCTGCAAGATGTGAGGTTACAGGGAACCAGGCTGAGGGCCTTCTCGGTAGTGGCACCCGCCCTGTGGAACACCCTCCCACCAAATGTCAAGGAAATAAACAACTATCTGACTTTTAGAAAACATCTGAAGGCAACCCTGTTTAGGGAAGTTTTTAATGTTTGATGTTTTATCGTGTTTTTAATACCCTTTTGGAAGCCGGCCAGATGGGTGGGATATAAGTAATATATTATTATTATTATTATTATTATTATTATTATTATTATTATTACTTTTGAAAATGTTGATTATCTCTGTGGTAGTTTTTGTTATGTGCATGGTCACCCTACCCTCTAACATATCCCAGCGCAAAACTGGGGGCACATGTTTTCTGGTCCGCATTCATGTGCAAGTCATGAGACCCCAAAAATGGGATGTTCTGGACAGTTGATGGTCACGTGCCACGGGCCCCCTGGGTGGGTTACATGGACCCCCCAGGGGTCCGCAGACCACCAATTGGGAGCCACTGATTTAGATAATAGATATGATTTAGATCAGGCATCCCCAAACTTCGGCCCTCCAGATGTTTTAGACTACAATTCCCATCATCCCTGACCACTGGTCCTGTTAGCTAGGGATCATGGGAGTTGTAGGCCAAAACATCTGGAGGGCCACAGTTTGGGGATGCCTGATTTAGATCATTAACATTTCTTTTTTTGGGGGGGGGAATCTCTGTAAGTCAGGAAATCTCTCTAAGCCTCCTTTCTTGCTGCTCTTGTCTACACCAGCCCCTCACCTTGGCCTCTGGCCTTCTCCCTTTCTGCCCCCATAGGTTCATGTGCGCCCACTTGCCAAACCAGGTTCTGGAGAGCATCAGCCTTATCGACACTCCAGGGATCCTTTCTGGTGCTAAGCAGCGCGTGAGCCGAGGTAAGACCATCCCGCGGGGGCAGGATTGAGGGCAAGGATGCTCAGCTGCTCAGGCTAATTCTGACCCACTGGAGTGTGTGGGCTTCCCCCCACTCTCTTTTGGTGCACATTTATTTTGTTCCGACAAGCTGGAAGGGGTGCAGAGGAGGGCAACAGAGATGATCAAGGGTCTGGAAGAGCCAGTGTGGTGTAGTGGTTAAGAGCGGTAGTCTCGTAATCTGGTGAACCGGGTTCGCTTCCCCGCTCCTCCACATGCAGCTGCTGGATGACCTTGGGCCAGTCACACTTCTCTGAAGTCTCTCAGCCTAACTCACCTCACAGAGTGTTTGTTGTGGGGGGAGGAAGGGAAAGGAGAATGTGAGCCGCTTTGAGACTCCTTCGGGTAGTGATAAAGCGGGATATCAAATCCAAACTCTTCTTCTTCTGGAAACCAAGCCTTATGAGGAACGGTTGAGGGAGTTGGGTATGTTTAGCCGAGGAAAGAGGAGACTGAGAGGAGACATGACAGCCATCTTCAAATATCTCAAGCGCTGCCACATGGAGGAGGGAGCAAGCTTTTTTTCTCCTGCTCTGGAGGACAGGACTTGAGCCAATGGCTTCAAGTTACCAGAAAGGAGATTCCAGCTAAACATCAAGAAGAAGTTTCTGACAGTAAGAGCAGTTCGACAGTGGAGCGGACTCCCTCGGGAAGTTGTGGACTCTCCTTCCTTGGAGAGTTTTTAACCACAGGTTGTATGGCCGTCTGTCATGGATGCTTTAGCCAAGATTCCTGTGTTGCAGGGGTTGGACTGGATGACCCTCGGGTCCCTTCCAACTCTACGATTCTATTAATCAATTCAAGGATCTATCCTCTGCCTTTCATGGTGCACTGCCCTCACAGAGTTGTTTACATAAAGTAGGAAACACATAAATAGAACAATTTCGAGAAATCCATCCGTTTTTAAGCAGGAGTGGGGAACCTCAGGCCTGGGAGATGAGTGTGGCCCTCCAAGTCACTCTATGTGGCCCCTGCTGCTCTCTCCAGGCCTCACGCCTCACCAACCCCACTCTGTGCCTTCCTCCTGCTTGCTGGGGCTGATGGGATTTGTAGTCCAAGACTTCTGGAGGACACCAGCTGAAGGAACACTATCCTAGGTTGTGCCTCTGCATGACTCTGGCCACGTCCCTTGCTACGGCGTGCCTCAGTTTCTCCTCTTGAGCCTGCACCCGATACTGCAGAGACCCATGCAGGCAGCTGTAGGTTCCTTGGCTGTGTCCCCAGTTGCAGCTGGCTGTGACAGATCCCTGGGTGTTTCCCTGGCCCCCGGCCAGACCAGCTCTGCCATGTTCCTGCCTGCAAGGTCTGGGGCTGGTAAACGTTGATTCCAGTCTCAGAGGCCTATTTCAAAGGAAACAAAAGCACGCAGCGTATTCCTTTCAAAACAAAGGAAGCAGCTGGACGGAGAGGGGAGAGGTTGAGTTAGGAGGTGGCAGGGGGGAGACTGAAGGGCTTGGACTATGGCAACCTTAGTTGCCCCCCCTCTCCATGGGGGGATTTGGAGTCCAACAGCATTTGGGAGAGCAGAGGAGCGCAAACCCTGATCTAGCTATTTAAAATAGTTCTGGGGAATTGAAAACATTGCACACTATGTACGGCCTTATCCACACTTCTGCTCCTGCTGCAATTGCTAGGCACAGGTCTCTGATTTATAGGCACAGATCCAAGCATTTTTTCGTGGTCCCACTGCTTTTCCCAGGAAATCCCTCTGTTTACTGCTGAATCGGAACAAGCGTCAATCAGGTTGTGGAACGATATTCATTCCGATTCAGCAGTAAACAGTAGGAAGGGGGGGGGGAAGCAACATCCCTACAAATCGCAGACCCGTGCCTAGAAACTGCAGCAAAAGGGAAATGTGAATGAGCCCTTTTTGGTTAGAGTTGCCCTAATAAAGATATTTACCTAATACAGATTTTGTATTTTTATGGGCCAACGCAGTGACCTTAACTGTTCCCCCCCCTCCAGTGACTTTAAAGCACATTCCCCTCCCCACAAAGAATCCAGGCAACTGTAGTTTGTTAAGGGTGCTGGGAACTATAGCGCCATTAGGGGTAAACTACAGTTCCCAGGATTTTTTTTAGGGGGGTGCTTTAAACGTATGGTGTGTACACAGCCTCTGACACCAGCAGTATGTGCAGGAGCAGAACAGGTGAAGAAGAGAAGCCTTTTAAGATTGCTAATGGAGGTTGTTGTTTTTTTAAATGGTGTTTTATTCTGTTTTTAGATTTGGGAGGTTTTATAAAGTTGTCTCGTTGCCCTTTCATTATCATTGTGCAGATTTCATTCGCACTTCTTTGTGCGCCACCCTGGAATCTTTTGAGGAAGGGCAGTCAAATAAATATTGTAAGCAAATAAAGTTTCCACTAGGATTTATCACCACTAGAGAAGACAAGGTTTTTCCTGCTACATTTCTGCATGTCAGGCTTCTGTCAACACGAGCAGGGCCAAGGGAGAGGGACAGAGTTCACAACACACACCCACACACACACCCACACACCCACACCCTGATTGTGTGAACGGAATATGAGAGTCAAGAGGTAATGTGAAGTCAGGTCCACAGAGAGTTTGCTGCTTGTTTCAAAGGACAAGATGGCATCCTCTCATGTTAGACTTGTTGGAATCAATTAATATGACTAACTTAGGTGCCTTAATTTCAATGGATCTACTCTGAGTAAAAGCTAGTTGGATACCAGACCATTATTCAGCATTCACAGGCCCCTCCAAGTGTTGCTATCTTCCAAGGACAGTCCCAGATTTACAGAAGCTGTCCCAGTTTCTGATTTGATCCCAGAACATCCCACTTTTCCTTAAAGGTAAAGGGACCCCTGACCGTTAGGTCCAGTCGTGGACGACTCTGGGGTTGCGTGCTCATCTCACTTTACTGGCCAAGGGAGCCGGCGTACAGCTTCTGGGTCATGTGGCCAGCATGACTAAGCCGCTTCTGGTGAACCAGAGCAGCACACGGAAACGCCGTTTACCTTCCCGCCGGAGCAATACCTATTTATCTACTTGCACTTTGACGTGCTTTCGAACTGCTAGGTGGGCAGGAGCTCACCCCGTCGCGGGGATCTGAACCGCCGACCTTCTGATCGGCAAGCCCTAGGCTTTGTGGTTTAACCCACAGCACCACCCGCATCCCTCACTTTTCCTTGGGGCATCCCTATTTTGACTGGAGAAACGTTGGAGGGAATGGAGTTATGCGACCCCTGAGCCAAACATATAAGTAACTATACAACCTTTAGAAGACATCTGAAGACAGCCCTGTATAGGGAAGGTTTTGTTTTGCTTTAAGTTCAAATTTTATTATGTTTTTATATATGTTAGAAACCACTCAGAGTGGCTGGGGCATCCCAGTGAGATGGGTGGGGTATAAATAATAAAATTATTATGATTGAAGGGGACATCCCTATTTATATTGGAGAAATGTTGGAGGGTATACTTTTGTTTCTACACTTTGCTTGATATGCAACCTCCTGATTTTTTTGCATTCCCAGGCAGGTGGCAAAACGAGGCTGTTTACAGAGTCCACGACTGGCCCCTGTATTTGGTTAATAAGCTGGGTTTATCTTTGTCTGCAAGGCTGCTTTCAAGATGTCCAGAAAGTGGGGGCTTTGCAGAAGAGGCAGTAGGGTGCATCTCATGACCCGCTAGGCAAATTGTGTTGGTCGCACAAGCTAAACACGCACACACACAAAGATTGCAAAATGCAAGGAAACATTTAACAGATGTAGGAAGGAATCGGTTACAAAGGCATCTATTGAGCAGGAACAGAATGTGCCAGAGAGAGAAGATAAAGCTGCTCTAAGATGTGCTATCCTCATTCCAAGGTGTGTCGAGGGCGCTCTTGAGTTCAGATGTGAGCATGCACCAGGGGAGATGGGGAAAGGGGTGGGCGCCAAAAATGTCTGAAGGGTGTATGAAGGACACGCGTCACGGGAGGCGTCCTAAGGAAAACGCAGGACATTCCGGGACTGAATCAGAAACCGGGACGGCTTCTGTGAATCCGGGACTGTCCCTGGAAAATAATAATAATAATAATAATATTTATTTATTTGTTTGTTTGTTTGTTTGTTTGTTTGTTTGTACCCCACCCATCTGGCTGGGTCCCCCCAGCCACTCTGGCCGGCCTCCAACAGATATTAAAATACATTAAAATATCACAGGTTAAAAACTTCCCTAAACAGGGCTGCCTTCAGGTATTTTCTGAATGTCAGAAAATTGGGACACTTGGAGGGGCCTGTTGAATGCTGGATAGCCCTGGGGGTGCTCCTATTTCACAGGGGGGTTGTTGTTGTTGGGGATGAACAGAAGAGAAAGCTGCAAGAAGCCTTTGCTTGCAGGGAGAATTTAGAATTTAGGGGTGGGGCATCTAGCTCTTTTCCTACACAACTGGGGCAGAAATGTTTCCCGCAAAGTCCCCCCCGAGAGGATAGGGTGGGGAGAGCCCTTTCATGCTTTCCCTGTGACGCTCACATTCCTGTACTCGTCTCCCCTTGGGACTTTTGCCTTCGACTGCGTGGGATGGGTCAGCTCAGGGTGGCTTTTCATTCCTGCCGAAAGGCAGGCCTCTCTCAAGCTCTCTCTCCCCCAATATTTCTTTGGTTGCCGGGGCACCCCCGGGAGAACCCTGTACAGAGATAGCACAGGTTTGCTGCATTCTTTCCACATCTTGTACATGAAAGTATGTGGGGAATCTGGATAGACCCCGCCTCGGCGAACAGGGCGAAGTGGAAACTGGGAAAGGCTGGGAGCCCTGGACAAATGGCCTTGTTTATTTGGGAGCGTTAGCCAAGAATCCGCGTTCCTGTGGACGGGACACTCCTCTGACCCCTGTAGCGTGGTGTGCGGTTGTGAGCTTTCTCCTACAACAGGGTGTTAGTCCAGCATCCCTGGGCAAGGCTTCTCCAACCTGGTGCCCTCCAGATGCTTTGGACTACAACCCCCATCAGCCCCTGCGCTAGGTGCTCTAGACTGGGGGTTCCCCAACTCTCCCCACCTTGCACTACTTGAAAATGGCAGAGCACTTAATGGTTTTTCTATTGCATTTCTATTGCTTCTTTTATTTAGTACTAGTGGACGTTCAGCCCGTTAAATTAACGGGCGCTAGAACATATGTAGTCAAACATTTGTAAAAACAGCACTTATTTCCCTCAGGTAAGTGGGTTTAGGACAGCAGCCTTCAGGTAAGGCAGCCGGGCCTCATCCTGCGGCGCGTCCGAGAGAAGCTGTGAGGGAAACTGGCGGCGGCGGCGGCTCCTCCTCCCGCCGCTGCCTCCTCCCCTTTCCTCGCCTCCTCCCGCCGGCGGCGGCTACCCAGAGCGCTGCACAGCCACGGCCAGGCAGGCGCGAGGAACGGGCCTCAACCGCCGCTTCCTCCTCCTCTTCCTCCTCCTGCAGGCCCGAGTCCACCAGAGGCTGTGGGCGAGGGCGACGCTCCATCCCCGGCGGCGCGGCTACAGCACCCACTCCTCCTCCTTACCCCTGGGCCCCGGCTGAGGAAGCGGCGCCGGCGCAGCCCAGCATGCGAGTGTGAGATGTTTCGCCCGTCGGCGGCGGCAGCGGCTCCTGACTGGGCCCAGAAGTCTCTGCGCTCCAATCCATGTGTCCGTGGGGCACATGCGCAGTAGCGCAATCCCACGGACACAGGGACACGACGCAGAGACACTTGGACTTTATTATATAGGATACGGTATTCTGTCTTCTTGTATTAGAATCTGCATTCTGTAGGATTTGAATGGTAGAGTGCAATGAAATGCAATATTTAAAAATTGCAGTTAAAAATCAATGTGGAGGTGGTTGGGAACCACCTGGATGAAGCCCACCGATCCTTTGCTCTAGGCTAGAGGTGTCGTGTTCTAGAGGGCTTCGCAACCACTGGATTTTGACGGCAAAGCTTGATCCTAAGTGGCAGCCCCTCCAACAAACCTAGGGCTCTGAGTGCATCCACCTGACCCCCTCATTCATTCATCCATCCATTCATTTTTATAGTCATTTATTTGACCCCGCTCGTGAGCCATAAAGGCTTACAATGATCGGGAGTAAGACTGCCCCTGCCGCTCAGGCTTGCTGTCTGAAAAGACATGACACGAAAGGAAAGGGGATAGGGAGGGGGGAAAACCTCCAGCATTAGTTAAGAGTTCTAATGTGTCTTATTTCTAGCAATGAAGGGTGAAGTAAGTTTTCTACAGCAGCTGCTTCTCTGGCCAATGGTTAGTGTCCCCCACCCCTTGCCATGAAGCCCCCTCAATGGTGGGCAGCCCCTTGGTCAATGAATGGCGCCAAAGTGCGCAGCCCCGAGTTTTTAATATCTAATGCTGTATTGTGTTAACATTTGATTGGGAGCTGCCCAGAGTGGCTTGGGAAACTCAGCCAGATGGGCAAGGTACAAATAATAAATTTTATTATTATTATTATTATTATTATTATTATTATTATTATTATTATTCCAGAGAGTGCTAAACGTAGAGGCACATAGCGGCACCACTGGCCTGTGGCCCTCAGAAAGTTGTCCCAGGAGGGCATATGGCCCTCCGCCCCTGCCATGGGCCATTAGGACTTTGCAGGCCGAAGCCTGGGTGAGGCCTAGCTGGCACAGAAGCCTGCCTCCCTGACCGGGGGCCCCAGGAGGGACTTTAAGAGAGTTTGTGATACAAATGGGAGCGGGAGAGAAGCCTCCGCCAGTCGTGTGTCTGTGGGAAAGAGCAGGCCTTGCGCCATGGCAACGGAGCACACAGATGATTCACTTGCGAAACGCTGAGGAATGTCTCCTGCATGCCAGGGACGGAGGAGGAAGGGCACAGTTCCAGGGCAGCACAAAGCGTGCACATGTGTAGATACAAAGGTAGTAGTAACTAGGAAACTGGGTGGGCCGAGCAAGCACTGGGATTAGCCTGGCATGCAAAACAAAACGCACGGGAAGCCCTCTGTTGCAAGGCCTTCTTCCCCAGCTCCCCTCGTCCTCCGGCTGGTGTGCTGCCTCTGCTGACCACTCTCGGGTTTCGTTGTGTTTTGATATTTGCAGCAGAACGAGGTGGTGGAACAGACGTTGCAATGCAAATTATACAGAAATCGAAGTACTGTAGTGATAAAAATTACAAGCCATGCAATGGCAACGGTGGGCAGAAAAATCATTAAGTGCTTCCGAATGGCCCTTTGCAGCAGCCGTTCGCCAACTTGGTGCCCTGGTGGCACCTTGCGCTACAATTCCCAGCAGCCTCACCAGCCAGCATGCTGGGGCTGATGGGAATTGTAGTTCAAAACATCTGCAGGGCACCAGAAAACCGGCATAGCAGACAAAAGCTCTGAGCTACTACTTTCATCTTCCTTCCTTCCTTAATTATTTATTGCATTTCTATCCCACCTTTTTCTCTCCAAGGAGCTCAAGGTGGTGGCCGTGGTTCCTCAGTTAAGCAACAAAACAACCCTGTGAGTCAGGGAGGGAGGCCCAAGGTCACCCTGTGAGCTTCATGGTCGAGTGAGGATTTGAACCCTGGTCTCTCCCAGGTCCGAGTCGAACACTCTAACCACTGCACCACACTGGCTCTCTTTTTCTGACGCGTGCTAACTTTCTGCTTGCAGGGAGATAATAATATTATCAGTATTACTGTTATTTTCCTACTACTGTATGATAGCCCTCCACAATAATCTGATTCTGAAGTGGTGGCACATTCCGTTTGGCGACCTCTGTCCCAGCTCATCCTCTTGAACCTGCCCAGCCAAACTTTGCACAAACATGTTATAGGCAGGCCGGAACAACGCCACAAGTTCCATTTAAGAATTAAATGCTTGCATCCAAAGTCAGCTCCACTTCAAATTTGGTTGGCGCAACGGCTTAGTTTGAAACGGAGCTCCCTTTGAGTGCAAACCTTGGTTCCCAAATGGTACGTGAGATGGTGCTGATAATAAAGAGGGGGTGCTTCTGAGCTTGTGTGGAGTACACCTCCCTTGCTAGTGAATTTGTGTATGTTTAGGATTGGCAAGCAGGGCTTCTGAGCTAGAAAGCAGGCCTTCCTCGAGCCCCAACACCCACTCCTTTATGTTTGCTCTTGGGGGGAAAAATCCCAGCAGCCAGTAGCTATCCCGACATCATCTAGCGGCCTAACTCAATGCTGCAAAACCTACCACTGAATTGGATGCACAGTCCCCCAGCCATGCATGGTATGACATTCTGCAAAGCTCAGCAAACCTCCAACTGGGGGGACCTCAGAAACTGCAACTCCCTAAAGCACCAAAATGCACGAGGTTCCTGGGCTGCTTGCAGCTTACAACTTACACAGGCCTAGATTTCACCACAATAAAAGCACGGGCCTCTTGTTCTCTGCCTTCAGACATGAGGAGCTGTTAGCATTTTTAAATCTTCCCCATATATATCTCAATTGCGGATCAGGACAGATTTCTTCCCAACGGATGGTGAAAGTTTCTCCTTCCGTGCTATGGTTTTGCCAGCCTGGGCCTGTCTAGATTCCGCCCTGCTCCTTGGCTCCTTCTCCTGCGCACAGCCAGGGATCCATGGGATTCCTGAACAGAGAGGAAATCCTCACAGCGAGTCGGCACAGGCCAGAGTCAGCCGCCTGCCCATCAAAGTGAATTACGCCGCTGCCTCTGCCAGCCTTCGCTCAAAAGCTCCAAAAGGCAACAATTTGGCTTTGGAAAAACACCTGTGGGCTTCATAATCTTTCTAAGATTCAAAGATTCCTTTTTGTCTGGCACCAAGGTGCAGGCTGCGCACGCCCTGTACACTTAAAGCACATTTAGTGTACATGGCTTTCCCCCAAATAACCCTGGGAGCTGTAGTTTACTCCTTGCGGAGCCACTGTTCCCAGCACCCTTAGCAAACTACAGTTCCCGGGATCCTTTGGGGGGAGTCACGTGCTTGAAATGCATGGTGTGTTTGCGCGGCCAAAATATGGGTTAAGGCAGTCTTTGCTGCAGGTTGGGGTGCCCTCCTACTCATTCTGCTAACTGGGGGCCCTGGACTTCTTCCTCCAAATCCTGGCTCTCCCTGCACCACCACCATCACTAACAACAACAGTTTATTTATGTGCCACCCATCTGACGGTTACCCCAGCCACTAATTAAATTAAATCACAGTATCAGTGATTGCACAAACCAAAGAAAAATGCCTTGGAAGAGCAGGGCTGCTGCATTCCTCCTTATCTTTGTATAAAAGTGTGCAGGGTTCCCCCTCCTCCTCTGCTCCTCTTTTGCACAGCAAAACAACTCTCTAGATGCAGCAACAGCAATAAAAGCCAGGGGGGGGGGCTCACCACCATCCCTCTCTCCAGCCCACCCACCACATTCCACACTCCCTCTTTCTCTGGACACCCTTCCCTGTTCAGTTCAGAATTTGCTTGGTATTTCTTAAGCATCTTGGTGAAGGGAAACTCACCTTTCCCCTGCTAATTTGGCAATCTAATCCACACTAGTTTTAGCAAGCCATTTGCTGGCCCATGCACCAATGCTAACTGGGTTTCCCAATCGGGGTTTGGATTTGTTCATTAGCAAAACCCAGTGAGACACGACGCCACGATGCAAAACCACAAGCTTCCAATTATAACCGACGCAAATCGATTGGTTTATCCGCACAACAGTGCTTTGTTTCATGCACAAAGTTGCACACAGGAAGCTGGTTTCTGCTGAGTCAGTATTTCCTAGCATGGCTTCTCCAGGATTTTAGGAAAGGGGCATTGCCAGCCCTTACCTAGAGAAAAACTACTTCTGCATGAAAAACGGATGTTCCGCCTCTGAGCTATGACTGATGCGCTTTGGCCCATCGTGGCTGCTCTGCTGGTTGCTGAAATTTGCTGTTGTTGGCGATTCCACAGGCCTGGCAGGGTCCAGATTATTAGCATTTTCAAGAGTTCATCCCAGCAGATAATGTTAGTGCCTAAAAGGACCCTGCTGGATCAGGCCAATGGCCCATCTAGTTTAACATCCTGCTCTCACAGTGGCCAACCAGAGGTCTGTCGAAAGCCCCAAACCAGGATCTGAGCACAGCAGTACTCTTCCTCACCTGCAACTCACAGCAAATGATATTGAATGGTGCTGCACAAATGCACCTTACGGCATTGACTCTTAGGAACTATAGGGCGCCCCTTCCCTTCTCCCGAAACAACGAGCCTGGAAACAAAGATCTGGATGGAGGGCAGTGAGAAACAATGGGAAGAGCTGGCCCATATTGAGAAGATATTTGCCAAGTCAAAAGCTGATCGGATACATGATCTGGTCACATAATCTTACAGTGAACAACGAGAATATCATCCAGAGCAGCAACGCTCAGTTTGGCCGCACCCACGGAGAATCTTGTTGTACCATCTCAGTTGGAGAAGACCTCAGGGATGCGGTGCTCGGTTTCTAAATATAGCCATACCTCAGGTTACAGACGCTTCAGATTGTGTGTTTTCGGGTTGCGCACTGTGCCGAACCCAGAAGCACCAGAACGGGTTAGTTGCGGGTTTCGATGCTCACGCATGCGCAGAAGCACCGAATCTCGACCCGTGCTGCGGGTTACGAACGCTGCGGGTTGTGAACATGTCTCCTGCACGGATCACATTCGCAACCCGAGCGTCCACTGTACACTTGTTGTTGTGAATTGGACAACTTATTTGTTGCATTTGTACAGTATCCTGCTTATTTCTCCAAGAAGCTGAAGGTGGCATAGATGGTTCTCCCTCTCCTCACTTAACCCCACAGGCCTGTGAAGTAAGGGAGGCTGAGAGGAAGCGACTGGTCCAAGGTCACCCTGTGAGCTTCGTGGCCGAATAGGAATTCGAACCCTAGTTTTCCCAGGTCCTAGTCCAGCACTCTAACCACTGCACCATACTGACATTTCAAACCAGGCCATTCCGAACTTTAGCAGCACCTCTGCTTGAAACTATCTGGCTATGCCGTAAGCTGCAGGGGCACTGCCCACCAGTCCGTGGTGCATTGAGTGACCCTGAAATCTCCAACTTCCATGTACAGGAAAGCAAATAGCCTCACATCTCGCACCAGGAGTCATGCATGAGAATTCTTGTGCATCTGGCAGCACTGGGTGTGTCTGTCTGGTCAGATTCCATTGTGTCAGTTACATTTTGCAGGAAAGACTTAGAAACATTTGTTTTCACACCACCTCCTCTGTTTTACTAAATAAACCAGGGGAAGGGTGGAAATTCCTTCTCTAAGGCGAAACATTCACTCCTTAAACACCCACTGTTCTCCTGGGCCAGATCCTTCTTTGCCAGCCACAGGCTGCTCATCAATTGGGTCTGGATCCAGCCAGAGCCCTGGAGCCTGCTATCACCCAGAGGGCAGGCGCTGGCATGGGCTGCCTGCCTAGAAAGTTGGCCCCTTATCACTGGCTGAATGGTGTGCTAATAAACCAGAAGGGGGAAGGAAAGATACCTGCAAAAAGCCGCACTTTGTAAACTCATAATTTGCAGGCAATCTCGATATATGTATATATTTTAATCCTGCTCTTGTGTGCAAGAAGGGAGAATTTATGTGGCTTGTAAAATTCACCGGAAATGCAGTAGCTGACAAGGCCAACGAGGGCCCATTAGCCATGACTGTCAATTTCCTGCCTGGACTCCCATGCTGCAGTAGTTAATTCCTTAAATACTGGGGCAGCCCCCCCCCAGCCCAGTACAGCCTGGCTCTAGCTGCTCATTGGCGAGGCAAAATGCACTCTGCACACACTCAGGGGCACTTTCACCTTTTGTTATTGTAGCGCATATTCCAGGGGGCTGAGCTGCGGTGTTCAAAAAGGGACCCTGCGCCTCCGCCAGAGCTCACACGGGCTTAAACCCTGCCCTGTCATCCTTTCCAGGCCTGCCCTGGGGGCAAACCAGGGAGCAGAGAATGGTTCCTTTGTCTTGACCTTCTGTATCTCTGTCTTGTGACACCAATCCGGAGCAGCATATTCCAGATCCTTCAACTTGGGCAATGCATGCGCAATCGTTTGGGTGACCTCTGGCAACCCCTTTTCCCGCCGGTGCTTCTCTAAGATAAGGCTGCGCGGCCGGCCACCCCTCCCTCTTTTATTTAGATCTCCCATCTTTATTATTTTTCTTTAATCGGTCAGAACAATGAGGGCTATTGCTCAGACTTTCCTATGGAACGGCTCGGTTTCCTTTTTTGGTGCTGTGGAACAAGCCCTTCTGAACTTTGGCTGCCAAGAGGCGGGTGAGAGAGACTGAGAGGGGTGGCTCTGATCCAACAACTACGAATGCTGCGGAGCTTGTTTAGATTTGGCAGGGATGGAGAAGAGGGAGGGGGCTGAGAAGGAGAGTCCAGTACAGAGGCGGGGGGGGGGGACTGCTTTTGCTAGACAGGAAGAGGGGCACCCAGGTTGCTGGGAGCAGGGGACATGACTGAGGGGTATGTAATTGTGCACAGATAGATTTATCTCTATATTATCTTATCAAACCTTATCACACATATTCTCTACTCAATGTCTATCTTATCTTATCTAATCATGCATCATATTTTCACTTAATCATTCTATGTACTATTCTGTAAATTACTCTTTCTTCCGGCATTATCTTATGTCTAAATCTTGCAAAGGTTTTCTCCCTCTCTCATGACCTTGGAATTCATGGACATCAGAGGCGTCTTTCCCATAGGGCTTAGTGGCTCATTGCGCCAGGGCGCCGGCCTCTCGGGGGCGCCCCAGTGACTGGGGGAGATGCGCGACTTTGCCAGCGGCCTCCCCTTTCCCTCCTGCACACCGCCAGATGGTTGGCGGGGCGCAACGAGCCACTAAGCCCTATGGCTCCGCCGCCGCCACCTCCTCTCCCTCGCCCTGATTGGCGCGCGCCTCTTTCCTTCCTACCCTCCTCGGCCCGCCTCCCCTCTGCAGGCAGGAGTACGCGTGGCCGGGCACGTTTTTAAGCAGAGGGTGGATGGCCATCTGTCATGGATGCTTTAGCTGATGTTCCTGCATTGCCGGCGGTTGGACTAGATGACCCTTGAGGTCCCTTCCAACTCTATAATTCTGTGATCTTCCTTCCACACTCGCAGCTTCTTTTGGGGCTCAGGGACTAGCTTCAATCACATTTCTTGGAACCAAAAAACTGAGGCAAAAAAATCTGTTTTTGTTGGACAGGAAAAAGGGCATCCTGGTTGCTAGCGATAAAAGCATGTTCCTTGTGAGGCATGTTTTATTTTAATTTGTTTCTGCTACTGCTTCTCCTCCTCCAAGCTAATTTTTGGAAGTTATTCACCTGTTCAGTCATGAACTGGCTGAGAAATGGGAGAGGGGAGACATAGGAGAGGAAGGCTTTGTAGTCATCTCCAGCTAGAAATGGAAGAATGTATCAACTGTGTCTCTCTCAATCTCTCATTTTTCAAGTCTTAAATTCAGCTCTCTACACTTTACAGCAATCGGTAACATTTTAAAATAAAAATCCTCCTGAAATTTCATTAACTTTTCAGTACAAATTTCTTCTAACAAATACATTTGAAATTATTACTATTATTTATTGAATTTATATACCATCCTATACCTGGTGGTTTTCAGGGCGGTTCACAGAACAAAAAACATTTTAAAATGCAGTTTTGGCTAGTGTACCCATTTCTGCAAGACGTTTCCCCTAAGATAATGCATTTTTGCATGCAATCATCACTATCATCTTTACATATATGCATTTTTGTAAACATAGGTTGGAAAAAAAACGCATTGCAAAATTCGGATAATTGCAAATTTCAAAGGATGGCTGTATTTGGTTCTTACATGGGGTTTAACCACACTTACACTTGTCCCACTTTCTCCCAGGGAAAACTGCTCTTTAGTGCTCAATTGAAGTAAACGGCAATTCAGCTGTTCTGATCTATCACTAAAGAGCAGGTTTTCCCTTGGAAAGGAGTGAAGCAAGGCGGAAACCTCTCTCTCTCTCTCTCTCTCTCTCTCTCTCTCTCTCTCTCTCTGTGTGTGTGTGTGTGTGTGTGTGTGTGTGATTGGCTTCTTTTGTTTTTGTAATGTATTTTGTGTTTTCATTTTGAATCTTTATGTTTTGAACCACCCAGAGATTACAGATGAAGAGCGGTATACAAAATTAAAAAATAATGATCATCCTGCAGGGCTTCTCCTATACTTAATTGTGCTGGCATTACCCCTCAGTTCACTTTAGATCAGGGGTAGGCAGCATGGCGGTGGTGTTAAGACTCCAAATCCCATCAGCCCCAGCTAGCATGATCAATAGGGATCATGGGAGCTGTAGTCAAAAGCATAGGGAAGGCACTAAGTTGGCTACCCTTGCCTTAGGGCCTTGGCCAAGGGGAACAAGACTGGCAACTTTCTGTCTGTGGTGGTGGTAAACACCAGCTAACTCCCGAGAACTTGCCACTGAGTGAGTTCAACCCATTTCATACTGTAGTATGAAAGAGCAGTTTGGCACGCAATGCAAAAATCCTTGAGATGTCTTAATGTTTACAGTCAAACCCTAGATTCTAAATTAAGAAGCTTTATTAAGAGTGAAGACAAAGAGCGAAGGGGAAAAAAACAGAGGGCCCCCAGATTTGATCCCCAGCAGCTCTGGGTAGGGTGTGAAAAGACTCCTATCAAATCCACAGCCAGGTATTTTGCAGACAGTAGTAAGACAACAGGCCATTGGTCTGGCAAGATGCAGATCCACACCATAGATCTAAAGCACATTCAATGCACTTTTAAAGGACATGGCTTCCCCCAAAGAATTCTGGGAACTGTAGTTTATTAAGGGTCCTGGGAATTGTCGCTCTGTTGAGGGGCAAACTACCATTCCCAGGATTCTTTGGGATAGTCATGTGCCTTAAAGGCACAGTCTGTATGCAACTAAAGCTTCAAAAATGGCAGCAACCCTTTTGGGAATTATAGGGACAGAACCACCTAAATTGTATAGAAATTTATTTATGTGTGCTACTACAGCAGCAAGAATGCTACTTGCCCCAAAATGGAAAGATGCAGAAGTCCCAGCAAAGGAGGAATGGATACAAAAACTTGTGGAATATGCAGAAATGGTGAAGCTTACCAGAAGAATAAGAAATCAAGATAACAAACTTTTTATAAAAGAATGGAAACGGTTGATTGAATATTTACAGATAAATTGTAAACGGATAAGAACATTGGCAGGATTGTTGTAATAATCTGCAGTTTGATGAGTATATATTTAAAGCAGATGAATGAGCAAATTAAGTTAATTTTGTATGCAGAAGATACTAAATATAAATTTAAGGAACCACAGAAAGAGGGGGAAGGAAGTTGAGTTTTGAAATGTGAAAATGATTGTAAAATTTGTGAAATGTATAAACCTGAAAAGCATAAATAAGATTTAAAAAAAAAAAATGGCAGCAACCTCCCTCAAGCTGCTTCTTTCCCTGAAAGTGAGCTAAGATGCCGTTCTACGGGGGGGGGGGAGTGTGCAAAATAGCCTCTTATTTGTGGGAATGTTCAGGGATGCAGGAGAGGATATATTGTTTGATTATATCCTTTCCAACTTGTGTTAATAAGTTGTACCTTCCCCTTTTTAAACTTGCACAGCGGATGCGTTTGCTCAGGCTCACTAAAGCCTCTAAAATAGGTTACCTGGTAATTTCCCCTTTAGTCCCTGAAAAAAGAAATAGACACGACAAAATCTTCTATAAAAGTATAAAAAGAGTTTACTCACTCACTCATTCTGTTCACAGATGGATCCCAGAAGGCAGACTTAAGTTACAAAAGTAATATACCTGGAATCTATCCCATAAAGAGATAGTCCCTTTGTCCTCTCTTGGCTGGAAGCCAAGAGAGCATCTTAGGCTAAGCAGATGTTGCTTCTTCGACAAATGTAGTCAGAGAGAGAGAGCGGCCAGTCCTATGCTTTTGTTACCTGCACAGGTGAGGCCACGCCCACCTCTGGTCACATGTAGAGGAAATCTGTCCCAGCCTAGGAGGAAACAGGAAGTTCCGACTGGCTGGTCCAGACTTCCCCTTTTTATGTCCACTCTAGGGATGTTGTACTTGACTGCTCTGTGTTTCACATCCCACATTATCCCACAAGGCTCTCTCTTCTCCTCCGCAGGCTACGACTTCCCGGCGGTGTTGCAGTGGTTTGCCGAGCGCGTGGACCTCATCATCCTCCTCTTTGATGCCCACAAGCTGGAGATCTCAGACGAGTTCTCGGAGGCCATCCGGGCCCTCAAGGGCAACGAGGACAAGATCCGGGTGGTCCTGAACAAGGCCGACATGGTGGAGACGCAGCAGCTGATGCGGGTCTACGGCGCCCTCATGTGGTCGCTGGGCAAAGTGTTCAACACGCCCGAGGTGCTGCGTGTCTACATCGGGTCCTTCTGGTCGGAGCCCCTGATGATCTCCGATAACCGACGGCTCTTTGAGCTCGAGGAGCAGGACTTGTTCACGGACATCCAGAACCTGCCCCGGAATTCTGCCCTGAGGAAGCTTAACGATTTGGTCAAGAGAGCCCGTCTGGTCAGGGTGAGTACTTGGGCGGCCACAAGGTAGACAGGGAAGGTCTCAGCGGTGCCTAAGGAGAGGAATATCCTAGGACAACAAGGAGACGTTCGGTAGATAGGGGCTGGGGAAACCTGTGGCCCTCCAGATGTTCTTGGACTCCAGCTCCCATCAGCCAGCAGTCATCAAAGGTGATGGGAGTTGTAATATGACAACATCTGAAGGCACACATGTTCCCCACTCCCTGCAGCAGGTAATGCATTGCGATGGGTGTCAAGTTATGAGAAAGGAGGTTCTGACTAAACATCAAGAAGAGCTGCCATAGCCCCGTCCGTGTCCTATTGCTGATCAAGAAAGGGATAGGAGTCTCCAAGGAACACTTGTCTGAGAGCAGAATCTACATATGAAGTCAGGGGACCCAGAGGTCAGGGAATCCAGATGATCATAGAGACAAGGGTCTAGGCCAGAGGTCAGGGAATCCAGATGACCACAGAGACAAGGGTCTAGACCAGCCTTTCTCAACCTTGGGTCCCAAGATGTTTTTGGCCTACAACTCCCATCATCCTTGACCACTGGTCCTGCTACCTAGGGATGATGGGAGTTGTAGGCCAAAAACATCTGGGGACCCAAGGTTGAGAAAGGCTGGTCTAGATCAGGCATCCCCAAACTGCGACCCTCCAGATGTTTTGGCCTACAACTCCCATGACCCTTAGCTAACAGGACCAGTGGTCAGGGATGATGGGAATTGTAGTCCAAAACATCTGGAGGGCCGGAGTTTGGGGATGCCTGGTCTAGATGGGGAGCAGGAAAACAACAAGGCAGGGCCAGGAACCACAGGCGTTGTTTCCAGCATCTGACTGCTGCCGAGAGCTCTGCTAAAGAAGGCTGAAGCCAGCAGGTTCTCATCAGTGCCTTCTCCTGTTCTTGAAGGCTGATCAGCTGCAGGTGGCATCATTCCGCCTTCTTCTCCTTCAGGCTGCTGTTCAGCAGGTGAAGCTGACTCCTGACCCATGACAAGAACTTTCAGCCAGTAAGAAGTGTTAGGACAGGTGGTGGACTCTCCTTCCTTGGAGGTTTTTAAGCAGAGGTTGGATGGCCATCTGTCAGGGATGCTTTAGTTGAGATTCCTTCATTGTAGGGGTTTAGAACAGATGAACCTCAGGGTTCCTTCCAACTCTATGATTCTACGACCCAGTAGTTGGTCAATGACAATAAGCTGTTGGTCAATGACAGTAAGATAATGTTCTGTTCTGATGGTTCCCAAACTGCCCTCGTCCCCCCAAAGTGTTTGAAAATCGCTGAAGGTCTTGGCCATGGGTAGGCAAACTAAGGCCCAGGGGCCGGATCTGGCCTAATCGCCTTCTAAATCCAGCCCGCGGATGGTCCGGGCATGTTTTTACATGAGTAGAATGTGTCCTTTTATTTAAAATGCATCTCTGGGTTATTTGTGGGGCATAGGAATTCGTTCATTTCCCCCCAAAAAATATAGTCCGGCCCCACACAAAGTCTGAGGGACAGTGGACCGGCCCCCTGCTGAAAAAGTTTGCTGACTCCTGGTATTGGTGGACACTTATTAATTTGCCTGCCTTTTGTAGCACTTGTCATGCACTGCACTAGATGTTGTATGATCTTTAATTGTATTTTTACAGGCCCACTCCAGACCACCTGAATGATGCTCACAGGCCACTGGTGGTCCATAGACCCCAGTTTGAGATGCCCCGTGGACCTGTTCCATTAGGAGGAAAGGAAGCGCAGCCTCTGCCCATTTCAGGGGCACTCCATTGCAGCCGTGAATGCTCTGTTGCAAAACATCCTTGGCTGGCGGTGGAACATTCCCTTGCAATGGAATTGGAGGGCAAATAGGCACTGCGCCTTGAGAGAGACGGTTTCGCTAGGTTGTGAAAGGCGAATGATCCCAAAGGGAGATTTGTCGCAGGCAGGGATCTTCTCCAACAGGAGAATGCGGCATGCACTCCCGCCAGGAGAGATGTCCCATTGAAACAGGGGTAGGTGCAGCAACGGAGCTGGGGTGGGAATTCTGTTGTAGTCACCCGTAGGATACAGTCGCATTGAAATGGGACTGGAAAGGAGAACAGGAATTGCCCACTGAGAGAATGTCACGTTGCAAGAGACCGTGATATGGCTGTGTTGTGTGAATGAATGGCACAAGGGGGGTTATTCTTAAAGTGTTCCACTGAGGTGGGGGTTGAAGGAAGAGCAGGCATTATCCCAGTGTGTGTGTGTGTGTGTGTGTGTGTGTGTGTGTGTGTGAGAGAGAGAGAGAGAGAGAGAGAGAGAGAGAGAGAGAGAGAGAATATATTAATGACTACAGAACTGTTGGCCAACGGGGTAATTTCCCATCACAACCACATATAGGTGGAGACGGCGAGCATTATTGAATGGAAGGATATTCCAGCATTGCAGATGTGTTTGTGAATGAAGGAAGGGCTTGGCTGATGCTCCACACAGTGAGAAAATACGGGGTTTTAATGGGGTTGTGGGGTGAGGACATACAATGGCAGGCTTTACCCGTCAGGCTAATGTACCAGATGCATTACTGAACTTCTCTTCACCCATACTGAGGATGGACTCCCATGCCGTGGTTCATCATACAATTGCCCTCCTTCCGCTGTCTCCAACTACACTGCTTTTCCTTTTCAAAAGGATTGACCTTAAGTAATAGGATCACACTTGCAGAGGAGCTCTTCCACTACCACCCCCATTCCCCTTTTTCTCCATTGCAGGAGACCGCGGCTTGTCCCGACGCCCAGTTTTTAATTGCTGCTTTTCCTGTTCTCCGGAGCAATTGGGAAGGGACTTCATTGCGCCTCCCCCTCTGAACAATGGCCCCGTCCCCGCAGAGGAAGCCCGTATTGTGCTTCAGGGTACAATGTGTTTATGGGCTCGGCCACCCCTTTCCTATTTCCCAACGCTTCCCTCTGTGTTTTGCTCTGGTTTTCTCGTTAAGCACGTTCCTGATGAGGTGGCATCTTCCGCCTTCTTAATTAGATGAATGACGCCGCCGCGTTTCTCTCCTCTCGGGCCTGTTGCTCTGGGTACGCAGAGTAGCGGAGATGGGTAGAGGAGCCTGGCCTCGCCCAAAGATCCGTCCTAGCCATAGATCAAATCCTGGCTCCCACTTCTCACAAACAGCAGCAGCTATTTTTTGACCCATCAGAAAGACAGTCTTGTAGCAAGCCAGGCATGGGTCTGAGTCCCTGGAGACTGCTCCATGAGGGTGTGGGGGGCCAACCTCAGCCTGCCCGCAGCCAGCCCCACACCTCTCTGCCCTCTTGCTTTTGACCAATCCAGAGAGTAGCACAGCCTGTCATCTTCTCCCTCCTCGGTTTCAGTAGAAATCGGCAGAGAAGATAGGGACCAATCTAGAACCGGCTGCTTCTGCCTGTCACTGGCACTGACTCCAACTGCTGTTGGCGTCCCTGCCTTCCGCCTTACCGTTGCCGAGATAGAGAGGGAAAGGGCAACACACCTTTTCTGGTTTGGGTCCTGTCCCCACCCAGTTTTGGACACTGCCTAACCCACTGCACATTCTCTCGCCATCCACTGTTGGCATCCAGTCGCCAACAGATTAATTCCAAGGGAACACTGCCTTTGAAAGGAAACAGCAGCAGCAACAAACCACTGTTGTAAAGTTAGTGAGGTGATGGATGTTAGATTCCAACTCCCATCAGCCCCAGCCAACATGGTAAGCTGCAGTCCAAAATAACTGCAGTGCGCCTGGTTGGGGAAGGCTGATTGCAGGGTGTTGGACTAGATGATCCTTGGCGGTCCCTTCCAACTCTACAATTCTATGATTCTATGTTTCTGTGATATATGGAAAGCACTTTAAATGCCTGAAGGCTCTGTACGGACCTGGTAAGTGCCCCTACCAAATTACTTAATTTTCAACTGGTTGACAGCCCTAATATTCATATTATAATAATAACTTACACAGTTCTGTGTGGGATCCTCATCTGACAGCATCACCACGTCTTAAAAACAATGGTTTGCGTGGGCACCTCTGGCCAGTGAAGATTTGGAGGGACGAGAGGGCACATAATCACATGGATAATTAGCTGCTTGCTGGCCTTAAACGGCCTCCCCAAATCTGCCACCTATAGTGGTCTGCCTTGCCTTGTCCAATGACAGGGCCGGCCCAGGCTTCAGCTCTTTAATGTTCCCCTCTGTCGGCATACATAGCTGACTTAGGTCATGTCTGCACTGTGCATTTAATACCACTTCAAGTCATGGCTTCCTCCAGCGAATCCCAGGAACCATAGTTTGTTAAGGGTACTGGGAATTATAGTTCTGCATGGCTAAACTACAGTTCCCAGGATTCTTTGAGGGAAGCCAGATGCTTTTGATGTATAGCGTGGCTGATGTGACTTATGGGAAGCTGCCGGCGTGATTTGCTCTTAGGAAACACTGAACAGATTAATTCTAGCCAATCTATTCCAGCAGCAAAGAGGCAATGCTCCTTCTGCTGGCTCCTCCATCTCTCTCTCTCTCGAAGAGATTTGCAGATTATTTACAAGGCTCTTCAGTCGCCCAGAAACGAGCCAGCAGTTACCCAAAAGTTCAGGAAGCTTCTGTTTTCGCCCCCAGATTTCTCAGCCTTATCTTTTCCTGTCACCTGTAAGGATGGGTTTGTGTTACAAGGGCCCTCCAGTGGCAATTTCCTCCTGGCTTTGGAAAAAGAAAATAACACAAACCCACAAAAAAACAGCTGGGTGGCTGTACAAGGAAGGACGTCAAGGCCTCTGCGGCAAATTTTTCTCCAGTGTCAGGCACACCAAACCCTGGAGTTGAGGACTGAGGATACGTCCAGACAGCCCTTATTTCGGGGTGCGGGTTCAGTCCCATGCTGGCAAATTCAGCCTGCACGATCGAAGCAGATTTGGTGCTCCTGAGCAGCAAAACCTTCCCACTAAAAATTGGACTTTTGGCAAGGAGGGAAGTGTAGGGTGATAGCGCTTGCTTTGACCCAACGTACTCACTGTGCCTTTAAAGCACACAAGACTCCCCCCCAAAAAAAAAAGAATTCTGGGAAGTGTAGTTTATTAAGGGTGCTGAGAATTGTAGGGCCCGATATCCTTTGCGGGGGAGCCATGTGCTTTAACTTTGCGGTGCGCCTGCAGCTGTTAAAATCCCTTCCCCGCAAACTAATCAGGATGAATAATCAACAGATTTCATAGAATTGCAGAGTTGGAAAGGACCAACTTCCCGCTAAAGAGCGAAGGCCGAAATAGCATTGAAACGGGATGACGTTATAGCTGCCCTCTCACACCACCGTGAGCACAAATCATCATGGATGCACAATTCGAAAGGACCCTCGCTTTATCCATTTCTCATCAGAGGCCCAGGACAGGATTTACAACCTGGCTCCTGGCTCCCTCTCTGCGGACGTTTCCTCGGCTCATCTTTTTCCTACAACCCCTGCATCCTGTCTTGCCTGGGCTCCTGAGCCTCTCTCACGCCCCAGACGTCAGCCGCTTCAGCTTGGCTGCCACCTCAAGGGTTGATGAGCCGAGCCAACGACGCGGAGATTTCCTTATTCTCCAGACAATGAGCTGCGCTGCTTTGCACAGGAAAATCCTGGGCCATAAATCCAGCCGGTGGTTGGGGAAGCAACCCCAGCACGGCCAGGAGGGGTGGCACCCAAGTGGTTGGAATCCGCCTTCTAGTAGGAGGAGAGGCTGCAAACCCTGCTTTAGGCAGCTCTCGAATGCCAGAATCTTCTTCAGTGCTGCATCACTCAAGTCCTGGAAGGAACACAGTCAGTTTTCATGTGCACCAAGTTGGGGAAACGCGGTGACGCTTTTGCTGGAAGCCTGAAGCTAGCATTCCAAAGTGGCGTCGGTGACTTTCTACCATCTCAAGCTTCCTGGCCCTTTCTGGCTCTGTAAAAACACCTTTTCCTGGAAAGAACACCCTGCCTAGCACGAGTCCAGGATATCTGCCTCGGCACGTCTTTCTATTCCCACCTACAGTGAGGGGAAAATGTATTTGATCCCCTGCTAAATTTGCCCGTTTGCCCTCTGACGAAGAAATGACCAGTCCATAATTTTAATGGTAGGTTTATTGTGGCTGTGGTGAGGGACGCGGGTGGCGCTGTGGGTTAAACCACAGAGCCTAGGACTTGCCAATCAGAAGGTTGGCGGTTTGAATCCCCATGACGGGGTGAGCTCCCGTTGCTTGGTCCCAGCTCCTGCCAACCTAGCAGTTCAAAAGCATGTCAAAGTGCAAGTAGATAAATAGGCACCGCTCCGGTGGGAATGTAAACAGCGTTTCTGTGCGCTGCTCTGATTCGCCAGAAGTGGCTTAGTCATGCTGGCCACATGACCTGGAAGCTGTACGCCGGCTCTCGGCCAATAATGCGAGATGAGCGCCGTAACCCCAGAGTCGGTCACAACTGGACCTAATGGTCAGGGGTCCCTTTACCTTACCTATTGTAGCTGTGAGAGACAGAATAACAACAGGAAAACCCCCAGAAACCCAGAAGACAAAAGTCAGAGATTGATGTTCATTATAATGAGTGAAATAAGTATTTGATCCCCTATCAACCAGCCAGATGTCAGGCTACCTGGTATCTTCACTGTATGTAACGAGCTGAGATTAGAAGCACTTGCTGTAAGGGATTACAGTACCTATAATCCCAGCTCGTTACAGTACCTGTACAAAAGACACCCGTCGACAGAAGCAATCAATCCAGCAGATTCCAAAGTAGCCACCATGACCAAAACCAAAGAGCTGTCCAAGGATGTCAGGGACAAGATCAGGGGGCAAACCGGCAAATTTAGCAGGGGATCAAATACTTTCCCCGCTCACTGTACTGCCTTGACTTCTTTCTGCATCCTCTTCCTGTTCTCTTTCTTCAGCACCGAAATGCTCTGCCTGACATCACTTTAACCTTTTGCTTGTCTCCATGCTCCCCACTTGGAGGGCCTGCGGACATTCCATGACATCACGACAGCTCAGCCACTCAGGGCCGGTCCTACCGTTCGTCGGAGTAAGGTGGCAGGTGCCGGTGTGTGGGTGTGTGTGCGCGCACACAGCTAAACAATGTTGGGGGGCAGTCGCTAGGTGTGTGCCGCAAAGCCTGCCACCCTCAGGTGCGGTGGAGGACAGGTTCCTGTCATCAGTGCTGAAGGAACCTCCCCCTGCCAGCTTGATCAGCTTCTGAGCATGGAATAGGAGGCAGCGCTATCTTGTCCTTAGCCTCAGGTGGCAAAAAAGCTTGGGCCAGCCTTGCAACCAGGGGTGAGCAAAGAGCAGGGGATGAGGGAATGTATCTTTTTTTTGGAAAAAAATATATTGAAGTTTTCACATTACAATGGGGGGTGGGGAAGGACCCAAACTAATCTACAGGAAATAAAGAAAAGAAAGATACCGAAGAAAGAAGGAACAAGGGGGGGGGGGAACTACAATATACTCCCTCAGCACTGTATCTTAACTTTCATCCTGAACAGGAGGGTTGTATCCAAGATTAGTCAGAGAAAACCCATCAAAATAGGCACAGCTCCCATTAATTTCAATGGGCAGTATCCAATGCATTCATTTTCTTCTTCTTCTTCTTCTTCTTCTTCTTCTTCTTCTTCTTCTTCTTCTCCTTCTCCTCCTTCTCCTTCTCCTTCTCCTTCTCCTTCTTCTTCATTACTTATACCCTTCCCATCTGACTGGGTTGCCCCAGCCGCTCTGGGCAGCTTTCAACACAATGTAAAAACATAGCCAAACATTAGATATTAAAAATTTCCCGATACAGGCTGCCTTTAGAAGTCAGATAGTTGTTTATCTCCTCGACATCTGATGGGAGGGCGTTCCACAGGGCGGGCGCCACTACCAAGAAGGCCCTCTGCCTGGTTCCCTGTAACTTCACTTCTCACAGGGAGGGAACTGCCAGAAGGCCCTCGGCGCTGGACTTCAGTGTCCGGGCTGAACGATGGGGTTGGAAACACTCCTTCAGATATACAGGGCCGAGGCCTTTGAATGCAGGGTGTGAATGTGGCCTGACAGACACACATGCTGCTCTTAAGAGCCGATCTTCATAACCTGCTGCTTCGGTCCCCCCAGGTGCATGCTCACATCATCAGCCACCTGAAGAGAGAGATGCCGTCCGTCTTTGGCAAGGACAACAAGAAAAAAGCGCTGATTGCCAAGCTGCCCGTCATCTTTGCCAAGATCCAACTTGAGCATCACATCTCTCCGGGCGATTTCCCCGACTGCAACAAGATGCAGGTGAGGGCAGTTTCCTTGTCTCCAATCGCACTCATCTGACGCAGCCATGATAGGCAAAACAACAAAGTTTCCCTGTACTGTACTAGATCCCATCTCCTTTACTTTTTTGCCATGGTCCTCACCTCAGGATCAGGAGTAGGGAATCTGTGTCCCTTCCAATGTTGCTGGTGGTGTGCAGGCAGAATCCTCACCTAGTGTCATGGGCTGCTTGGGTGCAGAGAAGTGGTGGGAGGCACCAGCTGGGGAACCCCCAGGGGAAGAAGGCTCAGAGCCAGGGGATGAGTGGTGGGATGACAATGAGTGGCCAGAGGGAGAAGACAGGGAAGAGGAGGTGTCAGAAGCTGAAGAGGTAACAGGGTTTAGTGAGCAGGAAGAGGCTGTGGCAGAGAGCAGTCCAGATTCAGAGGCAGAAGCAGAGGCTGGAAAGGAGGGAGGTCAAGAGGCAGAGATGAGTCAGGCTGCTGAAGAAGCCAGGGGGTCTGCCCCTCCTTCTGCAACAAGCTCCCCTCTCTCCGGGTCCCCCAGAACCAGAAGAGGCATGAAGAGGGCAGAGGAGAAGTTAGCTTCATGCTGGCACAGTCTCAGATTGCTTGGGGAAAGCCCTGGAGAGGAGGGGACTTAGGCAGCTGTGAGAAGGCCTTCACTCTCAGCAACTGCTTCATGTGGGCAAGACCTACTGGAGATGAGTTGCTTTGGTCATTAGGCCTAGCACTCCTGTGCAGATCCTGTTTTTGCTAATAGTTAACTCCGACTTGCTCAGTGTGATTTACTGCTGGCTTGCTCCTGTCACCCAGCTTCGGGGGTTCAGCATCACTTAATGTATATAAGAATATAGCATTGTATTTTAGTTCAGGCAGGCAGGAGTGCCACAGGGCTAGTCCCATAAGCTATGTCACTTCCTCCTCTCCCAATTCTTTCTAGGAGATGCTCATGGTGCACGACTTCACCAAATTCCACGGGCTGAAGCCACGCATGGTGGATGCTTTGGACGATCTGCTGACTCTGGACATTGCCAAGCTGATGCCCCTTCTGCGCCAGGAGGAGGTGGAGGTCCCCGAGCAGATCGTGCAGGGCGGCGCCTTCGACGGCACCCGCAACGGCCCCTTCATCGAAGGGGCGACCGAGGGGGCCTACGAGGGCATGGACGACGACGAGTGGGTTGTGACCAAGGACAAGTCCAAATACGACGAGATCTTCTACAACCTGTCTCCTATGGATGGCAAGCTGAGCGGCACCAAAGCCAAGAACTGGATGGTCACCACCAAGCTGCCCAACTCAGTCCTCGGCAAGATCTGGAAGCTCAGTGACGTCGACCGCGACGGCATGCTGGACGACGAGGAGTTTGCTCTTGCCAGCCACCTCATTGAGGTCAAGCTGGAGGGCCACGGCCTGCCCTCCGACCTGCCCCGCCACCTTGTGCCGCCCTCCAAGCGTCGGCAGAAGGGGTCGGCAGAGTAAGGAATCTCCCCAGGCTGGCCTCCATCCCTACACCAAGCTTGAACTCCGACTTTTTGTTTTCCGCCCATATCTGGCTCAAAGCCCTCGTGAAGGCCTCGTTCTCGCACAGCATAGCAGATCCTGCTTCCTGCTCCCTCCTTCAAGCCAGTCACCACTTCTGCCTTCTTCTTTGTCCCTACCGGACTCATAAGAAAACTAGAAAAGTTCCAGTAGGCTTCAGTTCCTCACATAGGCCTTAGTCCTCCAAGCATCGTTTCAGCTACTTCAGTTGGTCTCACGGTCCACGTTTCCACTTCCTTCTCCCAGGCCTAGTTGGGCCAGTGGCCGTTGGTCTTCACTCATGCCAGACTTTCCCAGGAGGTCCTTCTGTCTCAGAAAAAGGGCTCCCTGCGGCCATGCTGCAATAGTTATCTCACGCTTGAGCTACCCGCTTCCTCGGCACCAGCCTCAGACTGTTCTCTTGCCGCTCGCAAACGAAGAGAACCTTGACCCAAGAATCTTGACCTTTTTTCACTGGGTTTTGGCCTTGTTGCCAGCTCAGACTCCAACGTGTGCCCTTCTCATTCCTCTGGCTCCATTAGAAACCTTCTCTACGTTGAACCTCCCTAGCTGGACACCTCAAGGCTGCTCGGGGACATTATTCCGGCAGGGCCTTATGGACAGCGACTGTCGAAGGTTTCCTTGGTGGCATCGCTGCCGCCATTACTCCTTGCTGGACTACATAAGTCAGGGTGGGGGGCGACGTGAGGCAGGAAGACCGGCAAGGAAAAGGACAGAAACATCAGTCCACACTCAGGTCCATGTGCAAACCTGACCAGGAAGCCTTTAAAGAAATCAGGGAGAGAGTACCCATTGACCCACCCTGGCCTACTGCCACCAGTAGGTTCAACTACAGTGTCCTCTTTTTGGAGCAAGCTTCACAGAATGAATGCTCACCTAGCAACCCTTACATGCCAGAGTACAGGACCCTCTAGGGAAGGGCTATAGCTCAGTGGCAAGGAATCTGCTTTGCATGCAGAAGGTCCCAGGTTCGATCCCCGGCATTTCCAGGTGAGGCTAAAGAAATGGATGGGGCTTGTCATTTCACAAATAGCGTTGGTGGAAGAAGAGAGCTTTGCCTGTGTTTCTTTTCCATCCTTGCAAGTGAAAATTACCGGTATGCCTTGGGTGTTTGTTGGCTTGGGAAGGCAAAGTAGAAACCACGGGCTAGATAGATAAACCAAGTTAAAAGAATTCCCTTCTTTTGCATTGGAGGGATGCCCCTCACAGCGAGAGCCTGCCTGGAATGTGCAAAACCCTCAGGGAAAGCAAGGAGAGTTGGGCCAACAGGAGACCAACAGATGTTGGAAGTGCCCCCTGGCACCATGCCCCCCCGGGTGGCAGAGAATGCTTGAGGTGGCGGCGTTTCAAATCCAGCCTTTGAGATGGCCCTCTTTGCAGACCAGGGAAGCAAAAGCGTCTTCCACCTGGAGACGGGATTAAGAGCGCTCGCCTCAGTGCAACAGGCATTTTCCCCAACCACCCCACTTTCTGGAAAGACGTTGGCAGAAGCAAGAGCTTATTAGGAGCCCCTTCCCAGGTGTTATGGGGCAGAGCCCTCCTTCCCATAGGGCTTAGTGGTGCGTTGCACCAGGGCGCCGGCCTCTCAGGGGTGCCCCAGCAAGTGGGGGAGCTTGCACGGCTTTGCCGGCGGCCTCCCCTTTCCCTGCACGCCCGCCAGCTGCGCCCCGCCAACCATAAGGCTGGCGGGTGTGCAGCTTCCTCAAATCCCTCCCAAGCCTCTGTGGGGATCGCTCTCCTCTCGTGGAGGCTTGGGAGGGGCGCAACTTCACTAACAAGCCTTTGCAGGGATCGCTCTCCCGCAGCAGCATGGAGGAGAGTTGCGCCCCCCCATGGCTGGCAGTGCGCAGCTACGGCCACCCCAACACTATCTGTGGTAATTTGGGGGCGCTGGGCGGATAGTTGCACCCCGGCGCCGCATCTGGTAAAGACGGCCCTGTTATGGGGTGTTATGGGGATATGGGGTGGAAGCTCCTACACAGGAACAAAAGAGGTGGCGAAGGCCACCAACCTGGGTGGCTTTAAAAGAGGAGTAGACAAATTCATGGATGATAACGCTGTCCATCCCCCTCAGCCATTATGGCTGTTGCTACCTCCCCTCTCAGAGGCAGTATGCATTCAAATACCAGTTGCTAGGAATTGCAAGTGGGGGGGGGGTGTGCTGTTGCACTCAGGTCCTGCTTTTCAGGCTTTTCATCCGGTTGGCCACTGTGAACCCAAGATGGCCTACTGACCTGATCCAGCAGGACTCTTCTGATCCTCTTGGCAAGCTCTGCTTTAGCCCACGTTTGCTGCGTTCAAGCCCTACCAGTAGGCAAGGGGCGGAAACCTGGCCTTCACGTTCACAGGCCAGATTTCGGGTGGGTACCACTGAAAGGTGTCGTCATTTGCTTCGTTTGTCGTTAAACTTTTTATCATCCCTGAGGGAGGCTGCCGCTCTGTTTTCTCTGTCTCAGAAAACCAAACGCCTTGGAGCCTTCTCTGGGCTCAAGTAGGGTCGTTCCCTACGGAGGCCTGCAACACGGGGAGGAAGTTGCTGCCGTCCCATCCACTCCTCAAAAGCCTCTGCTGGCTTTTGAGAAACCACACCCCAATTGCTCTGGCTGCCTGTTTGTGCTGACTACTGAAATAGCCTCCATTCCTAGGCCTGAATACTGCTGGAGGCCACACCCTAAGCCCTCCTGGGATTTAGCTTCCTCCAAACATCATGCTTTTTCTACTGGCCAAAGGCCAGGTAGAGGCCTGGGTCGACCTCACAGCCAAGAAGATCCATCCATTTGCAAGGGTGAGGTGATTGAGAAAGTTGAATAAGGGTTGATGCCCAGATGGGCAGTCTATGGCTTGAGGCTTGCATTGGACTAAGGCAGCCACTAAGTTAGGAATCAGGGAGCAATCTGCTTCAGCTTGCACTTAAAGATGAACTTACCTAATCTGCACGCCCCAAAACAATCTGCAAACCGAAAACGCAGCCACCTTTTGAAATTTGCACTTTTCTGTTCTCCAGCCGAGTAAAAAGATGAACATGTTAGCGGAGAGGCTGTATAGAAATGCATATATTACTGAAAATAACACACAAGACATATTATTTATATCAGGGGAAGTTGCTTGCAAAACAATTGCGCTGGCTTGGCCTGATGGAAGTTGTAGTTCAAAACATCTAGAGGGCACCAGGTTGGCAATGGCTGCAATTACGCAATTAACATTACACTGGGTTTTTGTGTTGCGATTTCGAGAGGGCTGTCTGAGTTACCCATCTGTTGCACCAAAAGCAAAGATAGAATGTTGCACCACACCTGAAAGACCAACTAATGTTGTTATGGCACAATGGCTCCTTTCTGGAGTCATGAATTTGTGAGTCTCTAAGGTGCCACAAGGCTCTTGTGTAAATTCCATCCACAGGGAAGCCTGACACCCACCCCAGCCCCAACCTTTATTGTGCTCCCTCCAGCTCACTTCCCCACCAGCAGCTGCTGCTTTTTATGTAACAAAAACCATGCACATTAATTGCTTTCATGCAATAAACTTCGCTGTCTTGTTTGGTCCTCAGTCCGTGCATTAGCAGTGCCAAAGTTTTGCATTTTTATTATCCTAACACTGTGCCTTAGGCTCACCGTCTTAAAAGGGTGATGCATCATAGCTGCAGCCTGGATCTCTTCTGCAACTGATAGGAAGACTGCCCTTTGGTGCTAGCTCTGATCCGAGGGCCCTCTTTCGTAACACTGTCCAGACCTCACCTCCGTGCCATGCACCTCTGCAAGCCTTTTCCCTTGCTGAGAAGATCAAAGTAATGTTCTGCCCACACTCGATGCTTCCAAAATGCTTTTGACCTGGGAGTGTGTCATAATGACCCCACCTAGAACATATACCTGCTTTGGATTGTTGGGGTTTATACTATCCTGGCTTCCCTGCAAAGGGTTGTCACTTGCTTAAGGTGCTGAGAATGATCTCCTTAAAGATCCTGCCGCAGACCTACAGTTCCCAGGGCGAGAGGAAGTGATAGGTAAACCAGTTCAAGCCTGTCGTGTAGACGTGGCGTCTGTGTCTCAGTCAGTAGGACTAAAACCGGAGAACCACCCATAGAGGCAAGTAGGGGGTGCATGGTTCCTCACCCCCTTTCTTAGGTGCTGCAGAGCAGCTTGGCAGCTAACTCCACTATGGTTCTCCGGAAGACTGTGAAGCACTCCCTGGCAGGGCTGTGCATGTTCCATGTTCAAAATTCAAGATTTGCACATTCTGCCTTTGGAATATATTGCGCCACACACTAAAGAGCTTACGCCATGGGTGACCAACCTTTCAACGTTATAATATCTTTGCAACTATTACAGGAATTGTAAAGGATGCTTGTCCCTGCAGTGTTATCCAAACTTTTAGAGCTTCAAGCTGGACCTCCTGGTCCCCCCCCCCCGTGCTGCAATTAAACTTGTAGATGTTCTGATGTTGAAAGGTTATCCCCCCCCCTTGACCAAAACATTGGCTGTCAGCTGTCTGCGAGCCCCCTCAAGTACCTTGGCTGAGCTGCTGTGATGTCACAGAATGTGCATGATCATTAGTGGTTAGAGGGGGCTATTTACAATTTACGTGGTTCTTTTGAGAGAGATGTCTGGTTCTGTGGAAAGAGTTGTGGGAATGAGGTTCAGAGGAGATGTCGATTCCACATATCGCTTCAACATACCAAGTCTCTGCAAGTTTCTAATGATGTATATTTGTATATGCTTCCATACTTTTTCCTCCTGCTAACTGATTTTTCCCCCTCCCTCCCAAATCATTGGAGTTCAAAAGAAGAAAGTTAGAGGGATGAGAAAGAACATCAGGAGGCGAAGAGACTCGGAGAAGTTTCCAACCATTTTTTTTTTCCAAATTCATGAGGTCTAGCAACTTGCTTTAAAACAAGTACACCAAAGAATCGCGAGGTTCTCAGATGTGTAGCTCTTTGTTGGGCAGCAGATCCTTTGCTGGCATCTCATCCTTTGGGCTGGGTGGGACACAAACAACATTCCGTTCATTCATTGCATTACTTGGTCAACAAACTTTTGCCAGTAGTCCTGGAGTTCAAATCTGCTTCCAGGCCTCGCCAGCTGTGTTTTCGCAGTAGCGCCGTTTCAGGTCAAGTTTGTTCTCATGTGAGCACTGTGTGTAGGGAGTAACTGTCACTTTTATTCCATCTGCATTGCTTCATGCATACCTGCTGGGCTCAGATCCCTCCCTCTTTCACTGTATTCCAGCTGCACACTCAAGCTTGTTCGTTCGCTCCATTCAGCCTTATTGCTACTATTGCAAAAACCATGTGCATATTAATTCACATTGGAACAGCAGCATTTATCTGCCTACTTCGCTTGCTGTTTGCTTTAGGAGTGACTTGATGCTGACTTTGGAGATTTCTAGATTGGGTGAAACAGACAGGGACCAGAGGGCGTGTAACTGACATTCAGATGGCCTGGTTCTTGCGGAAGCTGTGTGGCACTTACAGGACCAAACAGATCCCTAGAGTGCTCTTAGAAAACCCCTTAGCCCACTGGTAGGCAGGGCTCTCACCCCTTTATTCTTAAAATGCCAACATCTGCAACCAAAGACTCCAAACTCTGCACCCAGAATAGATGATGCAAGCCACCTATACAAAATATGAATATCCTTGCGCGTGTGTATATACCGTTTCGCCCAGTTCATTCTGCTTTCAAACTTTTCCCAGCACCCCTGCATTTGCAAGGTCATTCCTAATCACTTTACTGCAGAGGCAAAGGCTCTGCCCCGCGTCCCCTGGGATGTAAAGGGAAGACAGCTCCACATCCTCAGGATCAAGGCAATAAGTTTGATTCCAGGTTGGGGGGGGGGGAATCTAAGGAACCAACAGTCTTCACTGTGACCCCTCTGCTGGTTTTGATGCGCTTCCTTGGGAGACCCAGGTGTGCAGAGGACCCCCTGCTGCTTCTGCAATGTGCCTTTGTCACTGTAACAGCATTTCAGCCTAAATAAAACATGTTGTATTTACCAGCCGGAGTTTGGCCTGTTTTTCCCGGGATCTTGGCGCTGTGTGTGTGTGTGTGTGTCTAGCATAGGGCTTACGGCTATTCCCTCACATTGGTGTGACAGTTTAGCAGTGTGGTATTCATTTTTTCACATTTGTATGATACGGTGCGGCAAGCTGTGGCCTGGGGAGAGTCCCAGGAGCCATTATTGTTGTTGTTGTTGTTGTTGTTACCCCACCCATCTGGCTGGGTTTCCCCAGCCCCTCTGGGTTGCTGCCAACAGAATATTAAAAACACGATAAAACATCAGACATTAAAAGTTTCCCTAATCAGGGCTGCCTTCAGATGCCTTCTAAAAGTCAGGTAGTTGTTTATTTCCTTGACATCTGAAGGGAGGGCGTTCCACAGGGTGGGTGCCACTACTGAGAAGGCCCTCTGCCTGGTTCTCTGCAACCTCACTTCTCTCAGGGAGGGAACCGCCAGAAGGCCCTCGGCGCTGGACCTCAGTGTCTGGGCTGAACGATGGGGGTGGAGACGCTCCTTCAGGTATACTGGACCGAGGCCGTTTAGGGCTTTAAAGGTCAGCACCAACACTTTTAATTGTGCTCGGAAACGTACTGGGAGCCAATGTAGGTCTTTCAGGACCAGTGTTATATGGTCTCAGCAGCCCCTAACAGTCATCAATCTAGCTGCCACATTCTGGATTAGTTGTAGTTTCCGGGTCACTTTCAAAGGTAGCCCCACGTAGAGCGCATTGCAGTAGTCCAAGTGAGAGATAACCAGAGCATGCACCACTCTGGCGAGAGAGTCCGCAGGCAGGTAGGGTCTCAGCCTGCGTACCAGATGGAGCTGGTAGACAGCTGCCCTGGATACAGAACTGACCTGCGCCTCCATGGACAGCTGTGAGTCCAAAATGACGCCCAGGCTGCGCACATGGTCCTTCAAGGGCACAGTTACCCCATTCAGAACCAGGGAGTCCTTCACACCAGCCCGCCCCCTGCCCCACCCCAAAACAGTGCTTCTGCCTTGTCAGGATTCAACCTCAATCTGTTTGCCGCCATCCATCCTCCAACCGCCTCCAGACACTCACACAGGACCTTCACCGCCTTCACTGGTTCTGATTTGAAAGAGAGGTAGAGCTGGGTATCATCCGCATACTGATGAACACCCAGCCCAAACCCTTCATAGATGTTAAAAAGCATGGCAGAGAGGATGGAACCCTGAGCAGAGTCAAAGGGCGCCGCTGAAACTTGAGAATCCCAAGTCCACCCCTATTTCCCCAAAGAACCCTGGGAACCGTAGCGGAGCCCTCCCAGAGCTAGAGTTCCCATCAACCCTGAACAAACTCCCTTGAGGGAGCATCATGTCTCTTCTACGGCTGCACCATTCTCTTCCTTGAGAGAAACCAGAGATCTGCAGGACTTGTCCAGTACAAAGCCTTGGGGGGAATAAATTTTGGAGACCCACGTAGCTTTTTTCCCTCCATTTGGCAGGGCATGGCAAGTGTCCCCAGCCCATGAGTCACCCACTGGGCCCCGGCCAGAACACTCCTCGCCAGGCCAAAGGAAACTTTCACATTCCTCTCTCTGCTGCCAAAAAGAACAGGCGGTACCAAGCTGCTCAGTACATGGAGATTCCATGGTGGGGATAGCGCTGGGGCAAAGCCCCTGTCCGACTAAGGAGGGCAGAGTGGGTGCGGTTTGCTAATTTAAGACTAGGAGCCCGTCGTATTGAACAGGGGCAGCTCTACAGACGAGTTTGCATGACTTTATTGACTTAATAACCTCGTAACTCGGAGCTCAGGAGCCTTCCTGCTCATTCTGCTGAGTGGGGCTCTGGATAGGTGCCCTAAAATCCTGCCCTGAAGCCTCCACAAACCCAAGACGGCCCCTCCAGATTGCAGTGCTATCAGGCCAGCATTTGCAAGCTCAGTGGCCAGCCAGTGTATCCCACCTGGCAGCCACTTCTTCCCTATGTCCAATGGGAGGACCGGGAACGAAGGCCAGCACACACATTGGCCATAAATTTAAAGGGCACACACAAAAAAGAACACCAGGAACGGGAGCTTGTTATGGGTGCTGGGAATTGTAGTTCTGTGGAGCAGTTTTAACTGTGTAGCATCCCCAGAACAACAGTGTGATCTGAACCACTGAGCCTCTTGGACTTGCCGATCGGAAGGTCAGTGGTTCGAATCCCCACGAAAGGATGAGCTCCCCTTGCTCTGTCCCAGCTTCTGCCTACCTAGCAGTTCGAAAGCACACCAGTACAAGTAGATAAATAGGTATCACTGCAGCAGGAAGGTAAACGGCATTTCCGTGCACTCTGACTTCCGTCACAGTGTTCCTTTGTGCCAGAAGCTGTTTAGTCATGCTGGCCACATGACCCGGAAAGCTGTCTGTGGACAAATGCCAGCTTCCGCGGCCTGAAAAGCAAGATGAGCGCCACAACCCCATAGTTGCCTTTGACTAGACTTAACTGTCCAGGGGTCATTTACCTTTTTACCTATAATCAATATAAAACAATTTATGCTTCCACCACATTCAGAACGGTAAAAACAAAAATGAACCCTAAAACCCAAAACAACTATCAGCTGATTCCAGCTAATTTCCAAAGATCAGCTGGAATAAAAGTGTTTTACAGCTTCTGTGCACTGAGAGTTTCGTAGAAAGAACTCGGGATTCCTGGATCTGGACCTTTGATTGTAAGGGTTAAATCCAACCAAGTGAGAGTGGATTCAGTGAAATTAAACCAGAGCCTAGGGCTTGCCAATCAGAAGCTCGGCAGTTCGGATCCTCACAACGGGGTGAGCTCCCGTTGCTCAGTCCCTGCTCCTGCCAACCTCGCAGTTCGAAAGCACGAAGTGCAAGTAGATAAATAGGTACCGCTCCGGCGGGAAGGTAAACGGCGTTTTTGTGCACTGCTCTGGTTCGCCAGAAGCGGCTTAGTCATGCTGGCCACATGACCCGGAAGCTGTACGCTGGCTCCCTCAGCCAGTAAAGCGCGATGAGCGCCGCAACCCTAGAGTCGTCCACGACTGGACCTAACAGTCAGGGGTCCCTTTACCTTTATTAACCCCAATTCAGTGGTTATCATCCGACCTGCTTAGGAAAATCTGCTTTTTGCAGCACAGCATTCGGTCCCCCTTAATAAAGGATTTCCCTTCTTTCCTGCGTTGTTTCTTAAACCCTGCTCTGTCCTGCTTCCCTGACTGCCGTTTCCAAGTCACTGCTTTTGATTTTGGAACAGAAGTGGAGACGGAGAGCGAGCGGCTCCCAGCCCTTGCTCTGGGTTCTACCCACGCATAGAAAAGGGGTGCGAACAAGGTCGGAGCTGAGCATTTCAGGGGTCAGTGGAAAACAGATGGCGGGGCAGGAACGGGGGGGAAAGGAGTGAGTCAGAATTAAAAAGGTGAGTCAGAAAATTGTGGAGGGAGCCAAGTACATTTGTGCGTGCGTTTCTATGGAAAGTCTGTGGCCGAGCGAGGGAAGGGGACACAGGGAATGCCAGCTTCCGCACTTCTAGCAGAAATAGAATCATAGAATCCTAGAGTTGGAAGAGACCACAAGGGCCATCCAGTCCAACCCCCTGCCAAGCAGGAAACACCATCAAAGCATTCCTGACATGCAATAATACGGCAGAACCTGGGAATGAGGAACATATTCCAGCCTTCCAGGAGCCACATAGCAACGGTGGGCGGGGCCAGAGGCAAAGTGGCAGAGCTACAAGAGTGATGCCAACCTTTGCAAGGTGAGCTAGTTTCTGCACACGCTCCGCAAGAAGCACTATCAGCATTCAAGGACTCATTCCAGCCAGATTTTGAAAAGGCACTTGAAGACGGGGGCTGTGGAAGGCTGTGGGGCAGGAGAGAGTGGGGCCTGCGGAAGAGTCCTGTGGGAGAGATAGGCCCAGGCACCTTCATATATGAAAGCTCATATATAATGCAGAAATTAGCAGTTAGGGAAACATTGGGGAATAAACTGCCATATGAATAAAGCCAGGGTAACTTTTTATTTTTATTTTTTGCTTCCCAGTTCCCCAAACACTAGGAACCTCCAGGCAGCGTTTAGGGTAAGTTGCACTTGGAGAGAAGAGTCCTGGACTTTTACAGTGGCTTTAGGATCTTGTATTTATTTATATGCTGAGCGGAAGGGTGCAGGGACAAGAACACACGCCTGCTGTGCAAATCTCAAAGCGACATCAGGACTCTATGAAATTTGCCAAAAAAACACTGCATCTCCCAAGGAACCTCTAGGTTTTGCAGGATTTGTGAGGCCGCACACTGGAAGATATTCATGCATCGATTGTCGAAGAGCACACTGAAATAAAACAGGGATAAAACAGCCACGGGTGAGTCTGCACAGAAGATACGCTAAATCTTATCCCTCAGTGCAGCAAGATATAGAGAAGTCCCTCCAGTGAAGTCTTCAAGCTTTTAGTCCCAAACTATTAGTCCGGCAGTCAACCCAACTTGTCTCTGCAATGGAGCACGATTCTTTTCCAGATAATGAAAGGCCTCAGGAAACTTGCACCATATTGCAAAAAAATAAAAATCTGTCTGGAGTCTCCTTCCCACTCTGGACCAGTAAGGGATGATAAATCAGATTGCAATAATCCATAATCCATACATTTTGGTATCGCAAGTCCAAGTAATCTCTTCCATTTCTGCAAAATGCACACTTGTCCCCTGTAACTAGTTGCAGCTTTCACGTGTTTCTCATTCTGTGCAAAACAGAGAGCGCAATTTTTGAGGGGTGTGTGGTTTTTGTAGGGGTGGCTGCCATTACGTTTAATGCCCCTTCCCACCCCCATCCCCTTGACGCCACGGGGATTACTTTTGATTTAAGCAACAGTAGGGAGCCTGTGTCTTCCAACTGGCGGATGGTGCGGCATGAATACCGAGGGGAAACATCCGCCAGCCCTCAAAGTGCTGTGAAAACAGTTAGCAGTGCTGGAAAAACACACTCACCACCCTGGCCTTTGCCAGCCACACCCAGCACCCGGCCCCTCCAGAGCCCAGATGGACTGGGACAAGCCTGTCCCCTAGTGGCTGCATGCAAAACTGACAATGGACATACATATGTGTGCATACTTTGATTGATCATATGCCTCAGGAGTAGGGAATCGTAGAATCATAGACTTGAAGAGTTGGAAGGGGTCACGAGGGTCATCTAGTCCAGCCCCAGCCCCACATATTCTCCTCACCCCTAAAGAAAGAACAACCCTATATTTCTCCAAACACATAAAACAAAAGACCAACCCTCCTTCCCCTTCCCCACTGTCAGTAGCCACTGAGAGCCCTCTCCTCCTCCGTGAATTTGTCCAGTCCTCTTTGAAAGCCAACCAAGTTGGTGGCCATCACTGTCTCCTGTGGCAGGGAGTTCCACTGTTACAACATTCCGATTCAATCGTCGTCCAGGTCGAAGCTCCAGCGTTATGAGAGAGGGAGGGAAACTCTCCTCCATCCACTTTCTCCAGCCCGTGCATAACTCCATGCACTTCTAATCATGCCATTTCTTACCCGCCTTCTCTCTCTAAACTCACAAATCCCAAATGCCGCGTCGCTTTCCTCAGGGGGAAAGGGCAAGCCCCACTCCCCATCCTAAGTAACTCAGCGACCTCCCCGCTCTGCCTGCATACATTCCCCGAGACCACTGGGGGTAATAAATAATTAGACGATACTGTAATTCCTATTACTTAATGACGGCTGCTGGGATAGCTCATTCAGTAGAACATGACACTCTTCTATCTCAGGGTTGTGGGTTCGAGTTCTGCTTTGGGCAAAAGATTCCTGCGTTAGAATCATAGAAGATGATGACGATGGGAGGACGGCGCCTTTAAATTTAATACCGGAAGTTGACCTCACCTGTCCCTCTCCACTCCCCGCCCTCTCTCTTCCTATCGCGCGCGCCTCTCCCAAAATGGCCGCCGGCGCCGGAAATTGCCTGTTCTCACTTCCTGTTCCGCGCAGAAGGAAGCGACACACTCGACTCGCTCTTTCTCGTGGCCCAAGATGGCGGCGGCGGCTCCTGTTGGTGCTGCTTCTCCTCCCGAGGCGGCCTTCCTGGGCTTCGGCCCCAGCTCGCGTGACCCGGGCCAGCTCCCTTCGCGGCGGGCGGGGGGCCTGGGCGCCAGGAACCGCAAGAAGGGCTGGAAGCGGTGGCGGGGGCCGGAGGCCAAGCTCGGCCGGGAGTTGGGAGACTGGCTGGAGGAGAAGGCGGCCGATCTGAGGCAGTTGGGGTGAGCCTGGGCCCGAATCTCCGCGGGGGGGGGGCGGTCGAAGCGTGGAGCCTCCAGGTTCAGGGGCAGGCTATATTAGGGTTGGGGGGCCCTCAGCATACCCGGCGGGGGCGAGCCTGGTTTGCCTCTGAATGGAGGGGCCTCTGGCCATGACCCAGCAGGGCTCCTGTTGGAAGAGGCTGACAAACAGCCCCCCAGCTGGATCAGGACCCAAAGGCCCGCCTCGCCCAGCACCCTGTTCTCACAGGGGACAGCCAGATACTGTAGTGGTTCTCAACCTTGGGTCCCCAGATGTTGGACTACAACTCCCATCATCCCTGACCACTAGTCTTGCTAGCTAGGGTTGATGGGAGTTGCAGTCCAAGATAGATAGATAGATAGATAGATGCCCACAAGCTCTTCTTCTTTGGCGATCCCTCGTAGCCGAGTAAGGTTGTTTTCCATAAGCACGGTCTTAACCATGAGTCTGTAAGTGAGAGCCAGTGTGGTGTAGTGGTTAAGAGCGGTGGTGGACTCGTAATCTGGTGAACCGGGTTCGCATCTCCGCTCCTCCACATGCAGCTGCTGGGTGACCTTGGGCTAGTCACACTTCTTTGAAGCCTCTCAGCCCCACTCACCTCACAGAGTGTTTGTTGTGGGGGAGGAAGGGAAAGGAGAATGTGAGCCGCTTTGAGACTCCTTCGGGTAGTGATAAAGCGGGATATCAAATCCAAACTCTTCCTCTTCTACTGGAGGCCAATTCTGGATCCACATGTCCACAGTTTCCGGGTGGGAGTTGATCATGGTGAGGATTAGCACTTTTCTCCCTTGCATCTTGAGTTCGAGTGTCTTCAAACCCACGACACCCTTGGTAAAGGCTGTTCTCCAATTGGAGCACTCGCAGGCCAGTGTTTCCCAGTTGTCAGTCTTTATACGACGTTTTTTAAGATTTGCCTTGAGACAGTCTCTAAATCTCTTTTGTTGACTACCAAGAAAATTCTGTACTTAAAAATTGAAAGCAATATTGCTGGTGGAACCCTCCCCACTGGTGATTCCCAGCTTTTGGTATTCAGGGGCTCAATGGAGGGAGAACTTGTTGTCATGGCCACTGATAGCCTTGTGCTGCGTGAGTTTCCAGCACTTTTTTTTTTTTTACAGCCATGTAGGTTGGTGCTGATATAGGAAAAATAGGGGTGGTTGGTGCCCAACTACCCAAGGGACTGAGTCCCCGAAGTCCATGATCGGTCAGATGGAGGCAGGATGCAATGAAAGCAAGGCAGAGCTTTTTCTGTTGCAACAGAGTTCCCTCCCCTCCTAGCAAGGAGGCAAGAGAGACCCATTTTTTAATGGGTATTAAAGGTATCTGAAGAAGTGTGCATGCACACGAAAGCTCATACCAAGAACAAACTTAGTTGGTCTCTAAGGTGCTACTGGAAGGAATTTTTCCATTTTTTAAGGGTTTCCATTTTGGCGTTTCGCATAGTTCCAGACACAGTTTACACAAAACATTAGCATTTGATAAGACGGGATGCCCATCACACATCCCTCAGTGCAGAGCATCTGGGCAAGGAAGCAATGACAATACAAAGGAGGTTCATACCGGTAGATATAGGAGAGGAATCCCTTCAGGAACTTCCCCTGATTGCTGTCTGCCTACGTGTTTTGTTTTGAATACGGCAGACCAACACGGCTACCTACCTGTAACTGGAACTATTTTAGACGTGGTTTATATACTTATGAATGTGTGTTTACCTTGTGCAATTATCAACATTTATTCTATATTTGAGACCTTAGAATTCCTATAACGGTGCCCATCCCTCCATCTTGTGGAAGTGAATTCTGCTGATTAGCTTTTTAAAAAATTAGTTTTATATACCGCCTTTTATCACTATGTATTGTGTGATGCAGTTTTTCACTTCTCAATCTCCCACCTATCAGGCTTCATTGGATTGACCCCATAGGGTTCTAGTATTACAAGAGGTAGCAGAAACAACCTCTCTATCCACATTTCCCATGTGTGGTTTCATGCACCTTTCTTGTGCATGAAAGGAGAGGTTGAAGATAAAATAAGCAGAAAGGGGTGCTGAAGGACTGATAGTTCTGGGAAGAGTCAGTTGCAGAAGTGCGGGGAGATAATTACTAGGGAGTACACAGTGATGTACCCACAGTTATGGGGCACTGGTGTGCAGCAGACATTATGGGCTGGGGTAGAGCCCGGCCCCCCTCCAGGAGGCTAAATCTGTGAGAGGAAATGTTTTGTTGGCGCAAATAGCCAGTGTGGGTGCAGATCTTGAGGGCATTGTGGAGTGGCCTGAGATTTGGATAATAATTAATAACTTGGATTTGGATAATAAAAAATAATTATTGTTGCATTATTTATATATATGCCACCTGAGGAGCTCAAGGTAATGTACTTGGTCCCCCCCCCATTTTATACTCACAACAACCCTGTGAGGTAGGTTAGAATGAGAGATGGTGACTGGCCCAAGGTTACCCATTGGTCTTCATGACACGAGTGGAGATTCAAACCTTGACCTCTTGGTGGGCCGGAATGTGTGTGCCCGCACATACGCACACGCTATTTCCGGTGCACTTCTGTGACAGAGGAGCGCCCATGCGCGCACGCTATTTCTGGTGCTCTTTTGACCTGGAAGTTGGTCCCTGCAGCGAGAAAAAAAATGGTGCCTCGAAAAAAAGCACAGAATCCCCACGCCAATCCACGGAACGGCCATGGGCCGGTTCCAGGAAGCTCATGGGCCAGAAGTGGCCCATGGGCCTTAGGTTGCCGACCTCTGTCCTAGTCCATCACTAAACACTATACCACACTGGCTCTCGGTGTTGTTATGATGCAGGAGCAGAACGGTAGCTGTTGGCTGGATATCTGGGACCTGGAGAATAGTCTTGCTGTAGTGGTCCAAATTTATTTTTCCCTTCTCTCCAGAGGACCTGTGTCAGAGAAACCCAACGAAACCCTCTTCTTTGTAGACACTGGTGTTCAAGAAAAAGGTAAGAGGCTGCAGTGAACGAGAAGACTCAACTTGAGTCGTGAATACCAGAGAAATTGGAGCCTGGATCAAAGTGTTCCTGGAGTGGGTCTCGCGACTCCTACTCTCAACTTACTTCATCATGCTGTTTGTTGGCTCTGCCTCTGATGAATCCTTGGCTTGCATTTTCCTTCCAGGCCGAAAACAGAAGTGTGGCAAAGAGAAGCCGTTGAAGATCGACTTGATCCTGCAGCTGGATTCCAAAGTGCCTCCACCTAAAGAGTAAGTCTTCTTCTGGGTTGTGCAGAACAAACTGTAGGAAACCCCATTGCCTGTCTGGTGCTCTTGATATCCCCCATCTTAGCCCTGAGCCTTTGAGCTTTAGGGAGACAATTAGAGGCAAGAAAGGGAGGGTGCGGCCAGGCAGGATAAGTTGTAAGTTTCAGAGCGCCAGCACTAACTTGCATCACATCCAGCAGACTGCCCTTCGCGCGGTCTCTTTACACAACTTGATTCACTGAACTACTTGGGAGCCTTTTTCTTAATCTACATATGACCATACTGCAGGTACTCCTCCAGGAGACTCTGGGAATAGAAATTCACAGTAATAATTTCCTTCCATTCTGTTTCCTGTCAGATTCTCAGGGAAGTGTGAGTGTTTCTCTCCTACTTTTTGACCTTTTCAGTATTGGGAATTTTTCAGTATTTCTCCTCCCCACAAAGTTTAGTTCAGCTGCTCTTTCATCATAATTAGACTTAGGATTAGACCCTTTAGGATACACTCCTTACAGCTCTGTGGCTTCCTTTCCAGCTGGTCAATGTCCTCCTTCGAACTACCATTCTCTTGAGGTAGCTTGCCTCCCCAAAATCCTATGGGCTTCAGAGGAGGAGGCCCTGTTCTTGCTGCCATGAGACTAAAGTTGCTGCTGCTACAGCAGGGGTCAGCAAGCTTTTTCAGCAGGGGGCCGGTCCACTGTCCCTCAAACCTTGTGGGGGGCCACATTATATTCGGGGGGAAGGGAATGAACGAATTCCTATGCCCCACAAATAACCCAGAGATGCATTTTAAATAAACACATATTCTACTCATGTAAGAACACCAGGCAGGCCCCACAAATAACCCAGAGATGCATTTTAAATAAACGGACACATTCTACTCATGTAAAAACACGCTGGTTCCTGGACTGTCCGCGGACCAGATTGAGAAGGCGATTGGGCCAGATCCGGCCCCTGGGCCTTAGTTTGCCTTCGCATGTGCTACAGTATCAGGAAGTAAAGTAAGGGAGCAACTAGAGCAGTGATGGCTAACCTTGATACTCCAGATGTTTTGGAACTACAACTCCCATCATCCCTAGCTAACAGGATCAGTGGTCAGGGATGATGGGAGTTGTAGTCCCAAAGCATCTGGAGTGTCAAGGTTAGCCATCCCTGAACTAGAGGGTTTTTCGAGTTGCTACGTATGATTCACGAAGTGGGGGAAAGGGCGGGTTCGGGTCCTCTCGATAAGAAGCTGCCTTGTGCAGTATCAGACAGTATTTATCCATTTACCTCGGAATTGTCATCATCAGCTGACAGCGGCATCGGCTGACAGCGGTCCTGTTTGACCAAGAACTTGTCTTTATTCTCCTTAGCATCCTCGCCCACCAGGTTCCCAACGGCAAGAAGCTAAAGAGGAAGCAGCGGCTTTGGGAGAAGTTGACGGAGAAAGGGGTGGTGCCACGGAAAGAGCGCCTCCTTCAGGAGAGGTTGCAGAAACCCCCAGCGGTGAAAGCTGCAGAAGCGGGCAGCGGCATCGATCCTTCCAGGGCGTTCTATGACATGTGGTCAGACTCAAGTAAGTTGAGATGGCAGTCAGGTGCAATAATTCTATCCCTAGCTCTAGAAAGAGGGATGAGTCTTGTGAGTTACAGTTAGGTGGGTGGGACTTGAGAGTTTCACTGCTGCTACCCCACACCCTTTTATAAACAGGTGGGGTAGAGTAGAGGTTACATCCTTTTGGAAGGTCCAGCAGGTGAGCATAGCCTCATGCTTTGGTTATAAGTCAGCGGCTAGCAAGCCAGTTTTCATGGGATATTGGGCCTGAATGGAGTTCCAGTTCTCCTGAAGGGTAAAAGCTAAATAACCCCTGGACGGTTAAGTCCAGTCAAAGGCGACTATGGGGTTGCCACACTCATCTCGCTTCAAGCCGAGGGAGCCGGCGTTTGTCCACAGGCAGCTTTCTGAGTCATGTGGCCAGCGGGACTAAACCACTTCTGGTGCAGCGGGACACCATGACAGAAGCCAAAGCACACGGAAACGCCGTTTACCTTCCCGCTGCAGCGGTACCTATTTATCTACTTGCACTGGTGTGCTTTTGAAGTGCTATGTTGGCAGAAACTGGGACAGAGCAACGGGAGCTCACCCCATCATGTGGATTTGAACCACCAACCTTCCGATTGGCAAGCCCAAGAAGCTCAGTGGTTTAGGCCACAGCACCACCCATATCCTGAAGGTCATTCTGTGTGGCACAGCATCTCATGTAAAACATCACCTAAACTACAGGCCTTTGCATGTATCTGGAGGGAAGCTCTAGTGGCACGTGAGGGCGTTGGTGTCCGGCTAATACAATAGGATGTTGGTCTGCGTGGAACCCTATATGGATGCAGGCTACTTTTGCCCCCCAGCATCTCAAATACGTTTGCCCTAGAGATGAAGGACAAAGTTGTGTCGCCCTTCCACATATCTAGTTGTCCCTGGTTGCATTGCCATAGCTGACGGGGGCTGAGAACACCCCAGAGTAGTTGCTTTTCCTGGAAACATTTGAGAGTCATGCAAGTAACAGCTGGTGCATTTTGCAGCAGGTTGTCCTCTTACCTGTAGCTCCTTGCTCTGCCGGTCATGTTTTCTGCGGCTTATCTTTCCTGCTCCGCGTCTGCGCTTCGTGCCTTGCCATGAATGGCATGGGTGAAACCTTCTCGAGGAACCCAGCCACCTAATCTGACACTTACTGAACCCAACTCCACTTTTCAACGATGCCATTTAAAAAAAAAAAAAAAACCCACCCTGGCTTCCCTCTTGAGACTTTTGCAACCTGGTTGCTGGTGGAAGTTATGTTTTGTGGGTGGAATGTGTCTGATTTGCAAGGACTGAACAGAAGCTTAAAGGCAGCGGTTTGAAATGTCATCTCCTGCTTGGTGTGATGCAGGTGAGCTACCACTTGCTGTACCATCTATTCACTTCCTACTTGTGCAGGTTGATGTAGGTGTGCCTGTTACCTAGATGGCCGTCCTTTGTGGTCTTGGGGCGTGTGTGTGTGTGAAGTTTGTGTCTCCTGTGGACATGCGCTGTACATTCCCCGCTCCCCAACATGTGGTTGAATCCCTTTATCTCTAGCAGACGTACCTGTAATCACATGCGTCTATCGGCTTCCTTGTTTTGTCTTTATCCCCTCCGCCTTTTCTACGGTACAAGATGTGTACCTGTTCCAGCTTTTAATCTCTTCCAAGTTGGGAGGGGAAGGAAGTCAGTGGGGCCTCTGGATTCTATCTAGGTCATGGCCCAGTGTCATGCTAGCTTTCTCCAGGAGAGGTCAGCACTCATATAGCGACATGCTGAAAAGGATCTTTTTTAGGAACCCAGGGAAATGTTTTAGGGGTGGAATCTCTGCTGCATCTCTTTTTTTCCTCTGTCCCCACTTTTTTAAATAAATCCTGGCTGTTTTAAGAATTTTCATATCTTAAAAGTTACAAGGGCTTCCGGTAGTTAGAGGAGAGATGCTGAGAGCTATTCGTCTTGAGTTCCTTTTCCAGCTTTGGCTGGGAAGAGGAGGGGAGACGAAGAGAGCACAAGCTGGTCTCTGGGACTCTCTTCTGTGACCCGGAGACTGAAAAGGGCAGCCCGATGGCAGAGGGAAGCATCTGCTGGGTTGGCTCCCTAAGCAGACGTACCCAGTTGGCCAGGCTGGCCCTGTGGGATTTCCCCTTGCGGGGAAACCCTCCCACACGCTCCGCATGTTGCTTCCAGCGGGAGTTGCCTGGCGCTTCTGGCTCAGCGAACAAGGTGGTGGGCGGTGATTGGCATTTCTCTCCATCCCGGCTGACACTCATTCAAGCAGGTTTAAGCAGCTACAGCCCTCCCTCGCTCCCCCTCCCCTTTTCTCCCCTACCTTCAGGTGCCTGTTGTGTTTATCCTTCCCGGCTGCTGCTGCTTCCGCCTTCTCCTCTCTTCCTGACCCCCTCCACCCACCCACCTCCCCTATCTGCTTGGGGTCAAAGGTTCAGGGCTAATCTAAGTGCTTCGGAGCACAAAATGACCTCCTTCCAGGCCACTGTCCAGTTCCCGTGGGTGGCTGGAACGTGACTGCCTGCCCACAGGCAACTTGCCAAAGCAGAGCAGGCCAGTATGTGTGCTGATGGGAGAATTGAGTGGCTGCAGCCCCAGAGGCTGCATCTCACACCTCGTTCAGAAGAAGCACAAGCTCAGGCTCTTGCTGGCCTAAATTATTATTATTATTATTTTTAATGTATCTTTATATTTGTTGGAAGCCGCCCAGAGTGGCTGGGGAGACCCGGCCAGATGGGCGGGGTACAAATAATAAATTATTATTATTATTATTATTGTGACACGGCTCTCTTTATCCTCCCCTCCCTTTTTTGTCTTCCCAGACCCGCTGGACAAAGCCCTGGCTGGGAAGGATACCTGGTTCCTGGAGCAGACCAAAAAACAGCCCGTGAAGGTACACGGGGGGCCTTCGCTTTTGAGCAGGGGCGGTTGCGTGGGGAGCTGGGGGCCGCTTCAGCCTCTCTTTTCCTTTATCCTTAGCGCCCGGAGCGTCTGCAGAAGGCTCGATCTCAGCTGCCAGCCGTGGAGGTCATTCCCCCAGGAGGGTCCTACAACCCCAGTTTCGAAGCCCACCAGGTATCTGCAAGCCTTTCCACCTGTGGGGATGCGGCTGCGGCACTGCTAGGGATTGGGAAAGGAGCCATGGTTAATGGGACGGGGCATAGGCAACGGAGGCGCCAGGGGAACACATCACACTTTTTTTGAAGTGGGGGTGGGGTACCGTTTTCAGTTCAAGGACCACATTTCCTCATCAGCAAGCTTCCAGGGGCCACATGCCAGTGGCAGGCGGGACTAGAGTCAGATTTGCACAGCGCAGAAGTTGTGACTCTCAGCTATGTGCAGCAGGCTAGATTCAGTTGGAGGTGTCTATGCACATGCACACATTATTCTTTATCTGTTTTATTACATTGATAAGCCACCTTCACCTTCCAAGGAGCTCGAGGTGGGTTAGGCTAAGAGGTGGTGACTGATGCCAAGGTCACCCAGCATTGGCTGAGTGGGGGATTCGAACCCTGGCCTCTCCCAGGTCATAGTCCCAGCACTCTAACCTTTATGCCACACTGGCTCAGCCAGCCAGGCAAATGAGTGATACCGCAGTTTAATAAAGCATTGCAGCCAGGGAACAGCACCCAGGGAGGGTGTGGAGCAGGGCTGGCGAGGGACGTAGCTTGAGAAGGATCCTGAGGGCCAGACGGAGAGGGCTGAAGGGCCACATTTGGGCCTGACTTGGAAGAGAGCGTTCTGGGACGAGTGAAGCAGTCCCTTACGCATGACAACTGAGGTCCCACAAGCGATCTCTAGGCCGGTTCCTCCGCTGCTCACGCCCCTCCCTCCCCCGTCTCTAGGCCCTCCTCCTCCAAGCCCACGAAGCCGAGCTGAAGAAGCAGAAGGCAGCAGAGCGATTGGAGCGTCAACTGAAGTTCCCCACAGTGGATGAAGCCCCCACCGAGGTGAGCGTTTGACCCTGCAGAAGGGAGTTCCACTGCTGAGGCTGTTGGAGAATTGACCTGCGCCCTTGCTGGCATTCTGACCTTGTTCTTGGGAGGGGGGGCGGACAAAAACAATAGCTGGAGGAACAGAGGTGCTACCATTGAACCAGAGGACTGTATCAAGTGAAGGCTTGGTCAGCATATCCTGGGGCAGGCTTCCCCAACCTGGTGCCCTCCAGATGTTGGACATGGACTCCAGTCAACCCCAGACCATTGGTTAGGGATTATGGGAATTGGAGTCCCAACATAATAATAATAATAATAATTTATTATTTGTACCCCGCCCATCTGGCCGGGTCTCCCCAGCCACCCTGGGCGGCTTCCAGCAAATATTAAAAAACAAAACATTAAAATATCACAGATTAAAAGCTTCCCTGAACAGGGCTGCCTTCAAGTGTTTTCTAAAGGTCATGTGGTTGTTTATTGCTTTGACCTCTGATGGGAGGGCGTTCCACAGGGCGGGCGCCACCACCGAAAAGGCCCTCTGCCTGGTTCCCTGTAGCTTCGTTTCTCGGAGTGAGGGAACCGCCAGAAGGCCCTCGGCGCTGGACCTCAGTGTCCGGGCTGAACGGTGGGGGTGGAGACGCTCCTTCAGGTATACAGGACCGAGGCCGTTTAGGGCTTTAAAGGTCAACACCAACACTTTGAATTGTGCTCGGAAACGTACTGGGAGCCAACAGTGACGTTCTGGAAGTTGCCAGGTTGGGGGGAGGCTGTCCTGGGTTTTTTCTCGGCTCTCAAGGAAGCAACAGTGTGTCCTGTTTGTGGAAAGAGCGCAGAGGGCCGTGTCTTGGATAGAGTCAGTCCAGCTCCTTCTCCTAAGAGCACATCATTATGCCATCCCTTCCATGTTTGCCAGGGGTGACGGTCCTTTGACACTTTAGTGAAGGCCCATAAAATGACAATGGCTCATCTTGGCTGGAGCTTTTCAAGCTTTCAGTCTCAAGGAAAACTCTTCCCACATTTCTATCCCTGCTAAGTTGCATCTGAGGGACGCGGGTGGCGCTGTGGGTTAAACCACAGAGCCTAGGGATTGCCGATCAGAAGGTCGGCAGTTCGAATCCCCGTGACGGGGTGAGCTCCCATTGCTCGGTCCCTGCTCCTGCCAACCTAGCAGTTCGAAAGCACGTCAAAGTGCAAGTAGATAAATAGGTACCGCTCCGGCGGGAAGGTAAACGGCGTTTCCGTGCGCTGCTCTGGTTCGCCAGAAGCGGCTTTGTGATGCTGGCCACATGACCCAGAAGCTGTACGCCGGCTCCCTCAGCCAGTAAAGCAAGATGAGCGCCGCAACCCCAGAGTCGTCCACGATGACCTAATGGTCAGGGGTCCCTTTACCCTTTACCTAAGTTGCACCTGTGAATTACAGGAGGAGATTCTTGGGGTTGGTAGAGGGAGGAGTTTTCAGGGCAAGCAGCACCTGCAGCTGCCCAAAGTGAAAGGAGAGTTTGCAGAAGCTCACAGAAGCTGCCTTTTCATGGACACTTTCCTGCTGCTGCTATTGATCTTCTTGAGAAGCTGGGATAAACTTCCTAGGGACGCAGTGTGAGAATTACAGGTTTAGGTAAACACATTGACAGTTCAGGTGCTGCATGACACGATCACAATTTGTCACTTCCTGGCTTTTTAGTGCTTTTTAGTAGGTGTGAGCTGTGGTGTCGCAGCTTGGCAGTAAGAAGTCATTGTGCTTATGTAGATGAAAAGTTGCCACTCGGTGGCTCTCAGCCCCTCCTCGCTGAATCCTCTTTTGCTGAGGACCAGGAAAGGGTAACGTGGCCGCTTCGCCCGTGATTAGCACCCGTCTCCCGCTAGAAGCAAGCCAGTTTCCTCACTTGGCCTGAGGAGAGCGTATATTTAGCCTCCTAATAGGCCTTAACCCTACAGCACTGTATCAGTTTAAAGGGATGTGCCGGCCTCTGAGAAGCTGTAAATAATCCTGCCCAGAGGTGCCAGGGCCTGGCACTGAGCAGCAGCAGCAGCCTCCCACCAAACAGCAAAAGCCCCCACGCCTAGGGAAGGAGCCAGGAACCAGCCTAAGGCTTCCAAGAGCCATGCAAGAGCCTGTGTCCTGGGTCTTTCTGTATGTCGAATTTAAATGCAGCTGAGGGCTTTTAAGTGTTACTTTTTGGAGTCAGAGACTCCCTTCAATATGAATGCGTTGATATGAGGTATGTGCTTTTCCCATTTTGGGCGCCATGCCTTGGCAGTGATCGGCCTTCAACTAAATCATTGCCATAGTCAAAACAAAATAAAAAAATTCCTTCCAACTAAGTTTGTTCTTGGTATGAGCTTCCGTGTGCATGCACACTGCTTCAGATACCACTGAAGAATCATTGCCCGTGGGGTTTGGGCAAGACTTGCTGGAGAAACCTAGCCAGATCCAAGGTTCTTGTGTTGAAATACAAAGCCCTGGTCAGCGTGGTTCCAGGATAAGGGCCCCAGAGCCCTTTTATCCCTGCTCAGTCACTGAAATGCAGAGGAGCATTGTGACTGTATTACTAACTGCTTAGATAATGGTGATGCTGCTGCGGGGAGGTCAGAGGGAACCTCAGCATCCCAATAGCCTAGGTTGTATCCAAGGTTAGTTACACTCAAAGTAAACCCATTGAAAGTGAAGGGGATCATTGGATTGTTTTGGTTTTACCATGTATTTCATATTCTGTTTTTCTGTTGTGAACTGCCCTGGGATCTTCGGATAAAGGGCGGTATTTAATAAACGATAGAGCAATAATAATTGTTAGCTGTCCTTCCATGTACAGAAGCCTGATTGGCCTCCACTAGAAGTCAGCCATATAGCATCGCTAGGCCCTTGCAATGGAACACTCTTCCAGCAAAGATTTTGGTTTCTTTTTGACCTTTAGGTATCTGTTACGAGACCTGTTCGTTCCAGCAGGCCTTTTGAAGCTGCTCAATTTTACTGTATATTCCTGCGTATAAGACTACTTTTTAACCCAGGAAAATCTTCTCAAAAGTCGGGGGTCGTCTTATACGCCGGGTCATATTTCTTATATGGCGAGTATATCCCAAACTCTATATTTTAATTGGAAAAGTTGGGGGTCGTCTTATACGCCGGAATATACGGTAATTTTTTTAAATGATTACCTGCCTTGTTCTTTATTTTGTGTTTCAGTGTTGGACACTGATATTTTATGATACGGCTTATGATTCTATAGGTAAATGAAATAAAACCACATGGGGTGTGCTGTACCCCGTCCAGCTCTGCTGGCCCCTTTCAAATATATCAATGTGCAGGCAGAAGGTATCATGCAATGGGAAAGAGCTTTTTTGCCTTTGCAACGGCCTGCTTCTCCCTAAGAGAGTTGGCACATCCTTTGAGGAGACTTGATCGAACGCGACCGGCCATTGAGAGAAGACGCAGCCCAGGCAGGGTGTGCGATGTTTCTCTCCATCCCCAACCCATTCCTAATGATGCAGCTTACCTCCACGCTTGCAGGAGACGGTGTTCCAGGAGCAGTGCGAGGGCCTCTTGGAGGAGGAGTCGGACGGCGAAGGGAGGCAGGAGAACCCGCTGGAACCTCGGGAGGGAGAGTCGCAGGCGGACGCCGCTCCCACACCTCATCGGCCCCGAGCAAGAGAAAAGAAAACAGAGCAGCAGCGGAAGAAGGAGAAGGAGGCCAAGCGGAAGGTGGGTTTGTCCTCGGTCTAATGCAAAACTTATACACTGCCCCAGATTTGTGGTTGCGCCTGAGCCCCTCCCTTATATCTTAGAACCATAGAGTTGTAGACTTGGGAAGGTCCCTAGAGTCATCTGGTCCAACCGTCCTCCTGAAACGCAAGAATTGCAGCTAAAGAATTCCATACAGATGGTCATCCAACCTCTGTTTAAAAACTGAGGTTCCCCCTTACATTCTGAGATAGTCCGTTCTGCCGTGGAACAGCTCTTACCCTCAAAGTTCTTTCTTCCGGACGTTTAGTCGGGAATCTCCCGTCGTGTCGTTTGAATCCATTGCTTTGGGTCCTACCCCCTGGGGCAGCAGGAAACAAGCTGGCTCCACCTTCCATATAGCAGCCCGCCGGGTACAGCCGTGCCTTGGAAGTCAAACAGAATCCGTTCCAGAAGTCTCTTCGACTTCCAAAACGTTCGGAAACCAAGGCGCGGCTTCTGATTGGCTGCAGGAAGCTCCTGCAACCAATCGGAAGCCCCGTATGACATTCGGCTTCCAAAAGAACATTCGCAAACCAGAACAGTCACTTCCGGGTTTGTAGCATTCGGGAGCCAAAACGTTCGAGAACTAGGCTGTTCAAAAACCAAGGTATGTCAGCTCTCTGTCCTCTGTTAGGCTAAACACATCCGACTCCCTCACAGCTCTTCCTCATAAGGCTTGGTTTCAAGTTTGCACCTTCCATCTTTCTTTCGTTTTCCAATTTCTGTTTATTCATTTTTCATTTTACAAAGAGAAAGAAAAGAGATCACAAAAGAAAAAAAGGGCAAAAACTAACGAACACAAAAATACATAAATGTATACATAAATACATAAATAAAAAATTATTATGCATGTCTACACAGATTTCTTCATAATACATTGGATTCTTTATCTCCAGCAACTAAATAATAGTCTATAAACAAACCAACTGATACATATTTTTTTTCAAACTTAATTTTGTGTAGATTTTGTATCTAAATTGACTTCCCTCAACTAGCACTCCATTGCTTCACATGATAACTCATATGTAATATAATATTCCAATTCCAATTACCATATTCCTGTTGTTGTTATTGTTTTCCCTTTTTTTTAAAGCTCTGAAACCAAATGTTAAAGATCCATTCGATTGGTATTTATTTTGCTTAAAAATTAGTTTTTAATTTTCTGCAAGAGCTATTGCAGAGCATGTAGCCTGTTCAGGTCACACCTCTTTTTTTAGATAACCCAAAAATTTGCCCCACTCTTCAGCGACCCTACTTCTGGGATTTTCTTTAACCTTTTCCGATAATATAGCTAATTCGATATAATCTATGACTTTAAAAAGCCATTCTTTTTTGCTTGGTAGCTTTTCACTTTTCCAATACGAGGCTACCAGAACTCTCGCCGCAGCCGTGGAGTACAAAAAATAATAATTCTAAATTCCCTTGCACCTTCCATCTTGAATCAAGTTCAGCCAAGGATTCAGGCGTGTTGTTTTTCTAGAGCAGGGACCCTTCAGGGGATGTTTGGATTTCCAGCTCCCCATTAGCCCAAGGCAGTGTGGACAATGGTAAGAGGGGATGTAGCCCCAACAGAAGGCCAAGGGTCCCCTGTCCCTGTTGTGGAACATGTCTTGAAAAAAATGGTCCGTTGGTTGAAAAACTTAAAAGTTGCATATGTAGAATATCAAGCGGGGGGAATTCCAGTTGTGGTCCCTCCTCCCCCCCAAAAAATTATGCACCTGGGTCTTTGTGTGACGTTTTCTTGGTCACATCTGGGTCATTGCCTTTGGGGCCATGGGTTGATTTGCACCAGGACTTTGGTCTGGGACTCCCTTTCAAATACTGTGATGGATTGAAGGCAGGTGCACCTCTTTCCCTCATATTCACAAGAATAAATGCTTTATTCTTAATGTTCATTATTAAAGAAATTAGCACTTCTTCATAAGACCTTGTCCCAAAGACTGGTATTAGCCTTCCCCAGCTCCTACGTGGGACTGAAAAGATAAGGTTGCCTTTGGTCAACCGCTATTCTCAGACTGTGCATGCCATACATTGGAAACACACGTGTGACCTTCTGCAAAGGATCCTGGGAACTGAGCCATGCGCAGAGGCGGCATTTGAACTGGGGGCCCCTTCCCTCACAGCTCAGACTCTCTTCAGCACTATGCTACAATAACTGTTGTTGTTGATATTACTATTACTATTATTTCTATTCCGTCCTTCATCTGAGGATCACAGGGTGGTTTACAATATAAAAACACAAAAATACACAACAAACAGTAACAATAACACACACACCCCAGTTTAAAAGGCCACAGATAGTTTAATTAGGTAAAGGTAAAGGGACCCCTGACCATTAGGTCCAGTCGCGGACGACTCTGGGGTTGCGGCGCTCATCTCGCTTTATTGGCCGAGGGAGCTGGCGTACAGCTTCCGGGTCATGTGGCCAGCATGACTAAGCTGCTTCTGGCGAACCAGAGCAGCGCACGGAAACGCCATTTACCTTCCCGCTGGAGCGGTACCTATTTATCTACTTGCACGTTGATGTGCTTTCGAACTGCTAGGTTGGCAGGAGCAGGGACCGAGCAACTGGAGCTCATCCCATCGCAGGGATTCGAACCGCTGACCTTCTGATCAGCAAGCCCTAGGCTCTGTGGTTTAACCCACAGCGCCACCTGGGTCCCTGATAGTTTAATTAGCCAAAGGCTAATTACAGATGAGTTACTATAGCCTCCCTCGCCTCTGAGATGTGGTTATGGGCTGTTTCTCTGTTCTCTCGTCCTTGGAAGTGAAGCTCGCTATAAGCACAGCCACAAAACGGGCTCGTGGTTGCATGGGGCATGGCAGGTTCCCACAAGGCCTCTGATGAACAGGGCTGTCTGTGCGCACCTTGATCCTGCTGGAGCACAGAAAACATACAAAACGGAATAGCGAAAGGATTCGGCTTCCTCAGTACCTGCCTTTCCTGTAAAATTAAACACGACATTTCTGGCCCCGATGGTTATGTGCTTGAAAGAATCTTGACATTTCTTTACTGAAGTCTCAGAAACCAGTGGGACGTAGCTTGGTAAAAAGCAGGGGGGGTTTCTCCCATGTATAGCTGCTTCCTCCTCTTAAGCTGCAATTTTTTTAAAAAAAAATAAGAGTGTACTCAGGAGCCAAACCTCCATAGCGCATACAAACTGTACGGATCCAGCTTTTCCTCGGGGCAATGTTTGGTGCAAAATGATAGTTCTAGTGCAGGCATGCACAGACCAGTCGCCCTGTGAGTGCGTAAAATGCCCTTTTGTTTTTTCCCCTCTGTGTGTGTGTTTCTACACACGCCCGTACTCCTTCCTGTGCAGGCACCTAAGCCCCTGCCATGGCCTTGCTCCCTGAGCTGCCCTTGAGAAGCCGTGGCAATCGGGGCTGCCTTCTGGGCCGCCTGCCAGAGCGAGCCTGATTATCCTCTCCACCGATGATGCTGCGGCTCGCGAACACGCGGCCATCTGGCCGAGCCTGGCGCCTGCCATCTGCTCCCTGCAGGAGCTACGCGGGAGCAGGGAGGACGCCAGTTCTCGGGGACGACCACCTCTGAGAGAGAGAGAGAGATCCAGCGATCCTGTGCTGGCAAGAGGGAAGGGGTTTGCCCTCGGCTACAGAGCGCACGGTGGACAGCAAGGGGCAAAGGCGAGGAGGGAAGCCATTCTCTCCAGAGCTGCTGCCTCATCCTCTCTCTCTCTTTTCCCCCTCTGCACACAGAAAGCCCGGGAAGCACTCGAGAAGGCGGCCCGGCTCCGGCGGCAGGAAGTGTTCCAGCTGCGCACCATCCGGCTGCAGGTGAAGCGGAGGGAGGCGGAGCTGATTCGCCGGAAACGAGAGCGGGAGGCCAAGCGCAAGGCAGAAGAAAACAAGCCCAAGAGGCTGGGCAAGCTCAAGTAAGAGCCTGTTGAGGTGGGCGCAAGGCTGGCAGGAGGAGGAGGAGCTTGGCTAAGAGACACCACTGATAATGTCCCCATTTTCTCCACCCCTGCCAGGAAGGGAGCTCCGAAGCAGAAGGTCCGGTCCTTAGTCTCACACTTCTCAGCAGTGCTAGAAACTCAAGATATATTAGCTTAGGTGCCAAATGGCTCCTTGAACCAAGGTTTAAGGAATGTCTTGTTGCCGTTTTGGGGCAGGGCTGCAAGTCTTAATTTTCAAATGATGGACTGACTGCGATCGATTCTCAGTTAAACATCTGGCCAGTTCAGTTCAGGGCCACCTTGAGCTTTGAGAACTTTAGAAGAAAAGTCACTTGATCCAGGGACAGCCCACATATATATTGGCCCATTCCGACCTCTCTTTCTGTACGGTGACTGCCCTTGCTCAGAAAAAAGCGTTTTCGTATCCTGAAATTCATCCTGAGTGTGCAGATAAATTATAACGGATAGAATTCCACGTGGTGGGGTATTAGTGTGTGAAAACGGGCACCTTCGCTTGGTCGCAAGCAGCCAGTAGCCAGCTGCAGAATGTGCCTGGCTAATTTCGAACACTGCTTCTCAGCAGCCCCCTTTTGTTTCCCCCTCTTGCGTGGCAGGTATGAAGATCCTGACCTGGATGTGCAGCTGAGCGCTGAGCTGGCAGAGTCCTTGAGGACGTTGAAGGTGAGCATTTGCAGGACGGGCAAGAGGCAGTATTCAGCTTCCCATCAGAGTTCCCTTGGTCCCGTCACTGCCCCCCTCCTCCACTTCTCTGCCGCCTCTTTGTTCTCTCTGCGCCGCCTTCTTGGGGTTGGCACGACCCTCGCTGCCCGCTTTCAAGCCAGCCCTTTTCAGAAAGGCAGCTTTCTAATTAGGCCGCCCACTCCAAAGATGGGCAGCCCGGCCTTGCTGGCGTTTGGAGGGGCTGCTGAGCGGAGTTAAGGGAGCCCCTTTGGAGTTGAGGGGTGGTCCGTTCCTCTCCAGGGGCCTCTGTGCTGTGCCCCCCCCACCTGCCCACCCATGCCTGCATTCTTCCTTCCCTTGGTGTCCGATGATGAGACCCATCCTTGCGCTCGGAGAATTTGCAGCAGTTCTTGCTGGGAATGTGAAGTTCCCCAGGGGCTCCCTGGCCCTGCCGAGCAGGCGAGGACTGGGGAGCTGAGGCGCCCAAGGAAGAGTCTCCTTTCTTCTCTCTCTTCTCCTCCCCCCCCCCAACCACTTCCCAATTTTGGAAGAGTTCCCCCATGTCTGGGTACTGCATGACCAACAGACTCAGAAAACAGCCTCTCTAAAGGTGTCCTCTCAGAGTTGCTTACTGCCAGCGTTTGTGCCGCCTCTCTGGACCCGCTTGGGTCAGGGAGACCCACAAATTCATTCCGGGATGTTGAGCTCTCAAACTCCTCTCCCCCCCTCCACACAATTTGGACCAGCGGCTCCCAAACATATTTTTTTGGGCCGCTGCCCCCTTGCTTCCATAAACGCATCCCCAGTGGCTCCTATAAAAAAGGCATTTTTGCAGCACAGCAGTTTGCGCAGCTTACTAAGGAGTTGCAGGCATGGAATTGTCGAGTTGGAAAGGGACCCCCAAGGGTCATCCAGTCCAACCCCCTGCAATGCAGGGGTCTTGACTAAGTCATACACAACAGGTGGCCATCTAACCTCTGCTCGAACAAAAGAATAAAATTCAAAACAGTATCAGTTAATTGCGCATTTATTCAAAATCCAGTTAGAACAATTTAGTTTAATTATTTCTGCAAAATTGGTGAACTTGGTCCTGTGGTGCCATTTTTTCCAAAGTCACTTACGCCTCCTGCTGCCACCCCCCTTGCCCCTTAGTGGCCCCCCCAGGGGCCAGCAGAGCCCGCTAAGGGGACACCTGCTCTGGACAGTGCTGACTTCCTCTTCCTGCTGGGTGTGACCTTCACCTTCCTGCATCAGCTGACTACCATGGAGGGAGGAGGTGCTGCGTAGACATCCCAGGATGTTCTTCAGCATCAAAATTAACATGATAGATGGATCTTTCTGCATTTGACTATCTGAGAATGCCACAGAGGGATTTCATGTCAGTAGAGAGGCTGAGCTTCTGGCTTCTGTGGCCCATCCTTGCGCTCGGAGAATTTGCAGCAGTTCTTGCTGGGAATGTGAAGTTCCCCAGGGGCTCCCTGGCCCTGCCGAGCAGGCGAGGACTGGGGAGCTGAGGCGCCCAAGGAAGAGTCTCCTTTCTTCTCTCTCTTCTCCTCCCCCCCCCCAACAGGCCTGTTCTGCCTGTGTGTTGACTAACCTGATCAGCTGAAGTAGCCACCTATGCATGGTAGCAGGGTATTCCAGAGGCCTGTGGTGTGAAGAATTGACTTCCTTTGGCATTTGTCTTGGCTTGGTTGCCTCTTAGTTGTGGGGAGCACACGTTGGGAGGTCTGTGCTCCTGGCCCCCCACCCAACCCCATCGGAGGGCTTGTCTGCATCCCCCTATTTCACACTGTCCTTTCAGCATCCCTGCGATTGGCGAGCTAGTTTGGGATTGCAGCTTCTCCAGCGCCAGCCAATGAGCTTCGAGGCTAAGAAGGCTTTGGAGGTGGGCCTCCCCCCCCCACCCCTTGCCGAATGCTCCGTTCCCTCCCTCCCAGCTCCTCACACCTCCCCCCTCACAGGCAAAACTCCCAGAGCTCATGCAAAACACCTCCATCCCAGGGAGCAGGAAGGCACCTAATGAGTGTACGTGAGGAGTTGATGTTGTGCGAAGAGTTGCGCTCCCGACACCTGCAGTGTCTCAGCTCGAAGTGTTGGTGCAAAGAGGGGAGGGCTTCGTACAGCTGTTTCTCCCCCCCCCACTCTTCACTGCAAGGAACACTGCTGAGACGTAACTTTCTGGTGCAAAAGGGAAATTCTCCAGCCGATTGTGTTGTCGGAAACGGTTATGATTTCCAGGAGACCTGGCGTGGGGAATCTCTGGCTCTCCGGATATAATACACGAGGGCCAACTCTCAGCCCCAGTGATCAGGGCCGGGGAAGAACATCTGTAGAGCCGCAGATACCTCCCCAGAACCAGTCTCTGTGTTTGACTGTTACGGGCAAACTTGAATGTTTGTGGATTCGGGTTTTTTAAATCCCCAACTGTGTGTTTAATTTTGGGTTGCGTGTAAGAGAAGGTGGGGTATTTTGTTCAAGGCAAACAAACCTTCACCGTTTCGACATTGGCAGTGGGTTTTGGGGGAAAGAGGTGTTCTGAACCGGGCACAGGGATACCAAGGACGTCAAAAACACGAGTGATCTGATCTAGTGCTTTATTAAAGAAAGGTGCAGACTTGGAGCAAATCGGCCTGCCAGTTCTCCTAGCCTTTGCAAAAGCAGGATGGAGACCACAGCAGGGAGACGGGCTTGTCTGTGCCCAAGCAGTCACACATCCTTTATGCACAAAGCAGCAAACGTCACTTTGGCCCGGACTTCCCATCGCTTCACCTGCCCAGGTGACTGCATAGGTGGCAAATACCCAAGCATTACCCCTTTCTGGTCTCAGAGCCCAGCACCCCAAGCCCATAAATAAGGATAGCATCAGAGCAAGTGAATATAAACATATATGAGCTCGTTGCTGCAACAACTACCAATTCATTGTGGGGTTATCTTGACTACCAAGATGGCGCTTGCAGAGCCTCCGGAACAATTCGCCTTTGGTTCAGCATATGAGGGCATCCAGGCACAGTTACTTCTCTTCGTCTTCTCCCCCTTCTCTGACAACCTGGATGTTGTGCCTTGTGAACCAGTGAATCCAGGTGTTGGCTGCATTTCCCCGGAGAGTAGCCCTGATCAAGACTGCATGGCACATAAACGGGTACTTGGCTAGGAAGGCTCTCCTGCCACAGCAAGCCAGACTCTTGGGATACCACAGGTCTCTTTGTGCTTAACATGAACCCAGATCTGTCACGAGTTCTGTTTCTGCTTCTTCCTCCAGCCCGAAGGCAGTATCCTGAAGGACCGGTTCAAGAGCCTACAAAAACGCAACCTCCTAGAGCCCAGGGAACGTGCAAAGTAAGTGGGATGGCAGCGCCGGCAGGCGGCGTTCCTTTCCTAAATGACAGTCGGGGTGGCTCTTCACCGTTAACACAAGGATCCCACTTAATTTATGTTTCTTAACTAGTCTCCGACTGGAAGAAGGCAAGCCAGGGTCAGCAACTCCTGCAGAGAGATGGGGGGTCAGCCTCCTCTGCTTGGTTCTTTAGGCCGCAGGGAGTCTTTCACTGGAAATACTTGCTGGGCAGCCACCGGTCCAGGGATTCTGTGGTCGCATCCTGCATTGCACATCCAGCATGGAGCTGGAGGGGAGGAAACGAGATGACCTTCCAACTCTGTAATCCTGAGTCTCTCGTTTCTTTCTCCAAGTGGTTTAGTAGTTCTCTGATGCCACAGTGGCGTGACCAGATGCAGGTATTAAAGCAGTAAATTACCCACGGAGGGTGGGAAACTCCCTACACCTGTTGCTGGCTGTGGCCTGTTTAAACTACGGGATATCGTGGGATTATCCACACTTGCTTAAACCTCTGATAAGATTTGCATGTTCCAGAGAGGAAGCTGAGATTTCAGTGAGTTGAGAGAATTGGCAAGGTCAAGGGGGGTCTCCTCTTGCTCCTCTCATTCATACAATATAAGCAGCAGCAGGATAATGCTGGTGTCTGTCTCTTCCTCCATAGAACTGCCCCCCCCAGCAAAGATTCTTGCTTATTCATTCAATTTATACACTGCCCTATACCCGGAGGTCTCAGGGCCATTATGTCGTTGTAAAAACCCTGGGAGTTCTGTGTGGATGTGGAATGGCCTCTCCCAACTCCCATGTCCACCAGCTGGGCTGGGCTGGCTTGCGGCCGATGTGGGGGGGTTGTAATCCAAAACATTGGAAGGCCGCCACTTGCGGAGAGGGCGGGTGAGGCTGATGCGTAGACCCTTTCGGCTGGTTCGCAAAGGTGTGTCCAACGCTTGGGTTTCTGTGTGTGAAGTGGCAAATCAGAGAGCCTTTGATTCCGCTTTGCAGCAGCTCAAAACACCGGTGTTGCCTCACACCTTTAAGCGGTGAGTCACAAAGTGCAATAGTCGCAGCTCTCCTGAGGACTTTGGGAAAAAACGTAATCTCTAAGCCTTGGTTCGGGAGGGAGGGAGAGAAACCTTTCAAGGGAGGTGGTGTGTGGCCTTTGGAGAGGAGATGTCTCTGCAGCCATGGCGGCTTGCCTCCCGAGTTGGTGTGCTTGGCTCTGGGCTGGTGTATTTAGTAGTTCCTCTCTTTGAGGACTGTAAAGTCCCTAAACCTCTTGTGTCTTCCTTGCCAGGTTCAAGAGGAAATACCGCGTGAAGTACGTCGAAAAGCGCGCCTTCCGGGAGATCACGTAAGTAGTGGCAGCGCTTTGCCTGATAGTGACAGGCTAATCAGTTGCTCTTGCCCCCTGCCCCTCTAATCTTGCTTCACCGTCCTTTTATTTATTACTTACTTATACAGAAATGCGGGCGCGGGTGCGCTGTGGTCTAAACCACTGAGCTTAGGCTTGCTGATCAGAAGGTCGGCGGTTCGAATCCCCGCGACGGGGTGAGCGCCCGTTGCAAGGTCCCTGCTCCTGCCAACCTAGCAGTTCGAAAGCACGTCAAAGTGCAAGTAGATAAATAGGTAGCGCTCCGGCGGGAAGGTAAACGGCGTTTCCGTGCGCTGCTCTGGTTCGCCAGAAGCAGCTTTGTCATGCTGGCCGCATGACCTGGAAGCTGTATGCCGGCTCTCGGCCAATAAAGCGAGATGAGCGCCGCAACCCCAGAGTCGTCCGCGACTGGACCTAACGGTCAAGGGTCCCTTTACCTTTTACCTTATACAGAAATGCAGAGTCTGCCCAGCTCAGCTGCATCGTTACTCAGGTTGATAACAACTGGGGCAAGACAGCCAAAGCAGGGGCCACATATATATATTTTTAAGAGCAAAGCAGTTGGCACATAAGAGGGAGCTGTGCCCTTGTGTGCTACCTTTCTCTTTGCGTGGAGTCATTTCCATATGGGGATGTTCGTGAGTGGCACCCCCACCTCTAGTTTTGGGGTGGTTCGGTCCATTCTGCCGCTGCCACCTCCTTCCTGCCTCATACTGTGGCCTGCCTCAGGTTTGCAGTCTGCTGGCCAGGGTGAAGGTGCGAGGAATCCTTAACAGGCATTTGAGTCTATTTGGGGGATCAGGCTGTTCTTCTGGGAGTGGGGCAGGGGCTCCATCTAGAAGCCCTTGCATCTCTGGCTAGCATATGAACGCCCTTTCCTTAGCCTCTGAAGCCATGGGGCAATTGACAGTGGAGTCCTTTCTAGGAGCCAGGGTGCACAATGCTTCCGGTGGTCTATGATTAGGGCCAAGCTGATCTTCCCCTCCCTGCTATGTTCTTCCTCCTTTTGCCCAACTAAACAATCTTGATAATTCCATGCACACCATATGTGTGCCTCCCCCCTAGAATCCTGGGAACTGTGGTTTGCTACGGGTGCTGGGAATTGTAGCTCTGCGCGGGCAAACTACAGTTCCCATAATTCTTGGGTAGGATGTGCTTCAAGTGCATGGTTGTATACACAGCGCAAAGCAAGTCTCATCTTTGCTTGGTTCTCTCGGACCCAGTTCAGCTGGTTTTAGCATCTCCCAGCTAGGCCCCTCTCTGCCTCCCAAGCTTACGCTGTCGCCTCTTCTTTTGAGAGAGATCCAGTCGTCCGCTCCTGGTTTTGCTTCTGACTCCCCCAAATTCATTACTGTTCTCTCTTCTCTCCCTCCCCATTCTGCAGGTTATAGAACACGGATTACACCAGAGCATCCCAGCAACTCACCGTTTCCCCATTCTTTCATTAAAATTCCATAAACGGCACTCAGATTGTACCTATTCTCTCTCTCTCTCTCTCTCTCTCTCCTCCCCACCCACCCCATGTGTCTTGAGTGTGCAGACACAGGATGTCACCCTTCTTGACTCATTGTGGAAAGGGGCCCAATCAGTCACCCTTAAGTCCGTTACTGGCTCACAAACAGGCAATCCTTCCTACGTCTGTACGCTTTCTGCTCTTAAAAAAAGGAAAAAGGGAAACTTTGGCCTGCACAAAGTTCCTCTGCATCCCATTTTCATCGGACACTTCCAACAGCCACATGCCAACTCTGCACAACTTGGGTCTCCTTTTTGCCCAGTTTTGCAAGAGGAGGCGAGTGGACACTTGCCACTCGCACCGCAAGTCCTACTCGGCTGCTGCCCCCTTTTTCCTGGTATCTGAAGTTTTCACAAAGCACTGCGCACAGCAGGGACCCCTCAGTAAGTAGTTTTAGAAATGCAGGCGATTTCAGCAGTATATAAATACAAACTTCAGCAGCTACACAAAGTCCTTCGTGGGCTTATTTGAGTCATGTTTGCTGAGCAGACTCATTGAAATCAGTTATCTAAGCCTGGTGATATTCAGTGTGCCCGCTCTGAGTATTCCTATTTTTTGGCTATCGCCCTTTGTATTTAGAACTGGGAAGCGGCAATGGGCATGTCCATCTCTACCTCTTGTCAGTCAGATCTCTCTCCCTCCTTTCCTTGTGCCTGCTTGAGGTGGCCAACTAAGCTTTGAAATCTCTGCAGTTACACTCGGCCAATAGGAAACTAGGAGCTGGCTCCACCCTCCGCTGCTACCAGTGATGGGTACCAGTCAGGGGGGGCCACATCTCAACCAGCTGCCTTTTGAGCCTCTTCCCCATCGCCAGCCTTGTTTCAGGAGTTTTATCCTGACGTTGAAACCCCTAAATCTCCTGCTGTGCGGTGTCCTGTCACTGGTTCCTCCTTGACTTCATTCCGGTGGCATCCTTTTCAAACACTAAAACTGTGCATCCCCTCCAGCCCGGAGGAAAGAAGATTAAAGACACCCCCACTTCCTACGAGAAGAAGCTCTCGGGGATTTGGGCTTTCATTACCTCCGGAGCTCTCCTCCACCCTCCGCATCCTTTGTTGATCTCTCTTCCCCACCTGCTGCCAGGATGCCGACAGCTTGCAGGTGGGGGAAGAGTCCTCCGAGGCCGCTTCCTCTCTGCTGAGCGATTTGACGCCAATCTATTGATGTTGCAGAAATATGGGTCACCTATGTGCCTTTGGGGGAGGTAGCAACCTGTCCGGTTCCTCGCCAGCTGCCGGCAGAGGTGGCTTGGAGTGCACCTTGGTTGTCTAAACCGACTGTCGCCGTGGGGTCTGGCTTTTTTGTATGTGTGTGTGTGAGAGAGAGCACCACTGGCATTTCATGCACCTGGCTGAACAACATCTGGCTCCTTTTTGTCTCTGCTCGGCCCAATAGCCTCTCTTCTCTCTTCCCATGGCCCTTTCTTCCAGGCCTCGCGTCTCCTCTCCCTTTTAACTAAAGGCAGCATTGCTTTCCCCCTCTCTCGCTCCCTTTTCCGAGTGCACCTGTGACCTAGTTTGGCACTAATGCCATTGCGCACCGCCTGTGACCTACTGCCCTGCAGTGATCACCTGTGCCCGCACACCTGCTATTCCTGTTAGCTGCCGGTTCCCAGCTCCTCAGCGCTGTGTTGCCACCTCTTGCACAGGTTATCGGGATGGCAGAGTGGAAAAGGCCAAAATGGGGGAAGGGATGATGAGTAGCACCGCTCACTGCTGTACTGTTCCTCCACTGTGCACGCGAGATTCTCATTTGTTGTGAAAGGCCAGTCTTCCTGTGAGGTGAAGCGCACCTCTTCCCCCCCCCCCCGAAGTGAAACGGAAGCTGCACTTCACTCAGCCAACATGAAAAGCAAACTGATCTTAAGCATATAAAGTTCAGATCGATTTACAGGAAAACAGATCAGACCAGTGACCCACCGTAGAGCACAAGGTTCATCTAGTCCAGGCATAGGCAAGCTTGACTCTCCAGATGTTTTGGGACTAAAATTCCCATCATCCCTGACCACTGGTCCTGTTAGCTAGGGATGATGGGAGTTGTAGTCCCAAAACATCTGGAGAGCCATGGTTGCCTATGCCTGATATAGTCCAACCCCCTGCAATGCCAGAATCTGCCCAGCGTGTGACTCAAACCCGTGACATTTAGATTACGAGTCTCCTGCTCTGCTCTTGTCCAACATCCTGTTCTCACAGTGGCCAGCTTGAAGCCTATGGGTGCGTGCCAACGGGGTGGGGGGTGGGGAGCCTGAAAGAGTGGCCTGAGTGTAACAGGACTCCCCTGTGGTTTTCAGTATCTGATATTCAAGTAGGACATAACCACCAGAGTTGGTAGCCATTGATATCTTCATTCTCCATTTGCCACTGCAATGTCCACTGTTTTAACCATGCGCTGTGCAAAAGTACTGTGTCTCTGCCTGAGTGCCTGTTCTGGAGGACAAGAGAATTATGAATAGGCGGATCCAGTCACACCAGGTGCAAGCATACAGCAGAAGGTGCTTCCTAGTGTTGGGAAGGAGGCATCAGAACAGGGCATCATTCAGAACTGCAGCAGAAAGAACTATGCGTATTTTTGGTTCACAGTAGTCTCAGGCCATACAGTTTAGGAATCGCAGTCTTGAGTGAAAACATGGTGGATGAGGCTTCCCTGCTGAGAGCTGGCACCAAATTTATTGGCTTTCAGGCAGCGGCAAAGCTGCAGTGAAAAATAGTAGGATCTCTCCCTCTACAGAAAGCGGGAGTGTTTGCCGTTTCCTGACTACAGGCGCCAAGAGGCTACTTGGGCAGTTTCATAGTACGGAAAGGTGTTCCTTGCTTAAAACTTTACAATAACGCTGTAAAGTCAGCCATTGTTCTCCCTGCATATTCCACAGAGGAGAGAGAGTGTGTAAATAAAGTAGGCTTGAGCCACTGTTGGCATGCCTTCCGGTGCCCGGCTCAGAGCTGCCGCCTTGCACAGGTGATCTTACCTTTGGCGCCGCACCTGCCCACAGACAGCTTTGCAAGGTAACCTTGCCGACAGCCAGGTCTTGGCCTTGAGGAACAAGCAGCAGAAATTTGAGGGGGGGAGAAGAGCCATACAGGACAGCAGGGAGGAAACTTTTCCTCCAGAGGTTGGGTTACGCCTTCCCCGACCCTTGTCCCTGCTTGTCTCTCGTTACTTGGACGGACGTTGGGTTTTCGGTTGTTTTGAATAACTGATTTCCTGCCGAGTAGCCCCAAGAGACTCTCAAAGCGGCTTACAAAATACTTGCGTGGTAGCAAACGCATTCGAGTATAGGAGCAGGAACAGAAATAACATGGTGTCCACGTGGTGCCAGGATTATCCAGGCGGCATTTGCTCTCCCCACCCCTTGGTCTTCCCTGCTTAGGATCTTTCAGACAAAGGAGCGGGGCTGAGCAGCCAAGAACCCATTCAGCCCACGATGGAGGCATATTTGATTCAGGGAAGGTCTGTAGCTTCAAAGAGTTGGGAATGTCTCTCGTCTGAAACCAAGGAGAGATTCTACCAGACAAAGTAAACTGCACTAAGCTAGATGCTCTGTGCAAGGCAGCTTCCAGATTTGGCACAGGACTTCTCCTTGGGATAAGAGCATCCAAGGAGCATTGGCTGGATCCGGCCAATATTCCATTTATATTCCACACTGCCTTGTCCCGAGTGGTACATGCTCTGTAGTTATCTCCCGCTTACACTACTGCAATGCTCTCTACGTGGGGCTACCTTTGAAGGTGACTCGGAAACTACAACTAATCCAGAATGCGGCAGCTAGACTGGTGACTGAGAGCGGCCGCTGGGACCATATAACACCGGTCCTGAAAGACTTACATTGGCTCCCAGTACGTTTCCGAGCACAATTCAAAGTGTTGGTGCTGACCTTTCGAGCCTTAAACGGCCTCGACCCAGTATACCTGAAGGAGCGTCTCCACCCCTATCGTTCAGCCCAGACACTGAGGTCCAGCGCCAAGGGCCTTCTGGCGGTTCCCCCACTGCGAGAAGTGAGGTTGCAGGGAACCAGGCAGAGGGCCTTCTCGGTGGTGGCGCCCTCCCATCAGATGTCAAGGAAATAAACAACTAGCTGACTTTTAGAAGACATCTGAAGGCAGCCCTGTTTAGGGAAGTTTTTGAATGTCTGGTGTACCGTGTGTTCTTTTATCCTCTGTTGGAAGCCGCCCAGAAAGGCTAGGGCAACCCAGTCAGATCAGTAACAAATTATCGTCGTCGTCATCCGAGCGCAACAGCCCTCTCCCCCAATTTCAGCTCCCCGCAACTGACATTCTGATGCATATTGTGAGCGGCGGTGGAGGCAGAATTCAACCATCATGGCTAGTAGCCATTACAGTCCTAGTGGCGCAGCAATAAAACTGCTAGCACATTTTCAAAGCTAAGCACGGTCTGATACGGTTTTTCCTGCATTGCAGGGGGTTGGACTAGAGGACCCTTGGGGGTCCCTTCCAACTCTGTGATAGCCTTGCCCTCCTCTATCTGTTTAGGAAAAGCGTTCAGCGGCGGTAAGAGTGCCCCTGCCATCATGCAGAGCGCTTCCTCCCTCAACCTAGCCGCAGCCTTGCCCAGCTGGGGATTACAACGCAGGGTTTCTAGGTCAGACCATGTTATATCGGGCGGAAATTTCTTCGGAGGGATCCAGCAGCCTCCGCTTGGAAGGAAGGGAGGATTTCAGTGTCCTCTTCCCCAGATGTCTGCAAGGCTGGTAACAAGCTGTTCTCCCCACCCCTCCCTCCCCGCCCTCTTGTGTGGAGCAGCGAAAGCTCTGGAGGAGGCAGGTGTTGCAGGAGAAAGGAGGGAGAGGCGAGTCAGGAGGGGGGGGTGCATGCTAGGATCCTGTGTTTTTTCACACACACACATTTGATCCCTTTCACTGCAATGGCTGTCCCCCCCTTCCTTCCCTCCCTCCCAGGTCCCTGGAGAACGTGCGGCATGTTCAAGGCTCAGCGGCACATTAACTGGCTGCCATACATAATTCACACCGGATTGCCACAAAGCCAGCCTCCCTCCCTCCCCGTTCCCAGCTAGCATCTGGGAGTAAAAATAGCAACAAAGCCTGGCTAAGAATAGCATCCAACCCCACCCAGCTCCTGTGCCCCGGGAGTGGGGAAATGGCAGTACATGGGAGTGGGGTACGGATGCGTCCTTCTCCCGTCCCAGCGCCTCTTTTCCCAGGTCAAGGATGGGGTAGACCTCTCTTGTCTTCCCCAGCCAGGACGACCAAGGCTTTTCGCCCCCTGGCTGTGCTCCTCTGGTTTCTGAACGCCAGTTGCGGGGGAAAACAGGAGCAGAAAGAGCTCAGGTTCCCCACGCCCATCTGGTTGGGCGCTGGGCAAGATGGGCCACTGGGCATATCCAATGGACTCGTCTTATGTGAGGGATGATGGGAGTTGTAGTCAAGCAGATCTTAGTCTAGATGGCTGCAAGTTCTCCATCCTTGAACTAGGTCAGGGTTTCCCAAACATGGGTCTCCCGGTGTTGGACTACAGCTCCCATCATCCCTAGCTAGCAGGACCAGTGGTCAGGGGTGATGGGAATTGTAGTCCAAAAACAGCTGGACACCAAAGTTTGGGAAGCCCTGAGCTAGGTGGAGACCAAACCACCAACCACAGATTGTATGTTCTCCTGAGTCTAGTAGGTTCCTGAGGTGCGAAACCTGTGTCTAGACCATAGCTGTCAACTTCATTTTTTTGCGGGAAATTCCCTTATTCTGAATAGGATTCCTCCTGAGAAAAGGGAAAGGTTGACAGCTATGGTCTAGACTCTGCCAACTCAGGCTTGGTGTGGGGAGGGCTCCCATAATGGAACAATCTTCCATATAAATAGGCATACCCCTGCATATAGAAAGCTAGCATGCCATGGAGAATGCTGACCTAGAACTCTTCCAAACGTGCTAATTGTCTGTGTGCAGGGATTTCTGTTTTGGTATGAAGGATCTCTAGCTTCACTCTGAAGCAATTTGACCCGGTCATTTTTTAACTACTGAAAACTAGGCTCAAGGGTGACCAGTTGTGGTAGCAGATGGTTTTCATGTGCCCTTAATAGCTGGGTAGAAAAATTTGGAGGGTGCACCATAGCTGTGGATGTTGGTTCTAGGGCGGGTGAGGTGGAATCAAAACTTAGCGTATGTTTGCTGAGACTCTGGAGCACTGCATTTGTGTCAGGACTAGGATGCATTATTGAGGTAGCACCGTCTAGATTTCCCAGCGATTTTCTGTTTTAGGATTAAATAAACATGTATTATTCGCAGCATTTAAGTGCAAACCAAAAGCAAAAATGTGAAAGCACGTCCCACGTTAGGGGGGGTTAGAGGAAGAGTTTTGACCAGTTGAAAACCACCAGTGAAGGAGGAGAAGTCTCTGCAGCTGCATTGCCTTTCCACGGGGCTTCAGGATACAGCCTCTTCCACTTTTCTGCAAGCATTAAGATGGTTGGGGAGACCTGCTACCCAGAGCCAGAGCCCAACATCATTGGGTGGGCCACAGGTTCTTGCATCCTCCCTGCTGCGTCAAATGTGACCCTGGTGGTCCCAGCTCTCATCTTCCTCGCTCCCCATCGTTTGTGGAATGGGGTACCAAAAGTGCTGGGCTCCCCCAAAGGTAGCCAGCTTCCTAGCAGTCTCTGTTCTTGTGCCTTGAGCAGCCTGACAAAGAGAAATTAAACCAGCTGCTAAAGCTTTTTCCAGCTTCAAGCGATGCTTCCTCGCCACCAGCCTTTGATTTCCGCACACAAGGTGGCTGTTTACAGGCCCGGGGCTGCTTTAAAAAGTTGGCAGCCCTCTGTCCTCTTCCACACCTGTCTCCTTCCCCTTTCTCTAACCAGGGAACCACTTTTTCTTCCTCTTTTATCTTCCTAGTGAATGGGAGGAGGATGCAAAGCAGGGATGACACGTTGGCAGCTGTTAGAGCCCCGCCAGGCACAGGGCACTATTAATAGAGATATACATATGAATGAGATCTCACCTCATTCCCAGTGCAAATGAGCAGGCAAAGGGCAGGGAGGAGGCAAGGCTTCTGCGACTTTGGCCACCTCCATTCAACTCAGTCAAAAGCCTGCACAGACGAGGGTGGCCAGAGGCAAAGAGAGGGCCAGGGCTGCCCCCGGCAGATGTGCAGGAGAGGCAATTCCTGAAGCCCTGTGATGCTCTGCTCCCACGCCAATCCCCCCCCAGCTGCAGGGACCCTCTTTCTCTCTGTCCCCCTCGAGAGCCAGTGTGGTGCAGTGGTTAAGAGCAGTAGACTCATAATCTGGTGAACCGGGTTCGCGTCTCCACTCCTCCATATGCAGCTGCTGGGTGACCTTGGGCTAGTCACACTTCTCTGAAGTCTCTTAGCCCCAGAGTGTTTGTTGTGGGGGAGGGAGGGAAAGGAGAATGTGAGCCACTTTGAGACTCCTTAGGGTAGTGATAAAGCGGGATATCATATCCAAACTCTTCTTCTTGTGAATGCTTTGGTGGTTTGCTTAGGGAGCACCGACTTGCAAGGACTCCCTTGTGACCTTACCTAAGGTTAGTCCTGCCAGCAATGTCCCGACCACTGGAGAGAGCAGGCGAGAGAAAAGAACAGTTGGGAGAGATCTGGAGAGGACTAAGGATTTCAGCTGAGTGAGGGGGCCAGATGCAAAGAAACAACTGGCCTAATTTTTTTTCTCCTTCCAAAACCTGGGAGCAGATTCTGTGCTGCAGGTTGGGATTAAAGTGGAGCGGGGAGGGCAGAAGGCTGGGAAAGATGCTCTACTATTATATATAACCACCTCAGAGGGAAGGACACTAGTTCAGGGCTTTGCAGGCAGAAGATCCCAGAGGCATTCCTCAGCATCCCCAGGTAGAGACCTCCCTGCCTGAAACCCTGGCGTCCGTGCTGGCAATGCCAAGCGAGATGCCCTGACTCTGTGTCTCCACAGCGGAGAGGGAGTTTCAGGAGCAAAGGGCAAACATGGGTTGTGCCTGAGAGCCGCCCCCAATTTCAATGCTGTGCCCCACCTTGGGCAGGCATAGACATCCAGCTCTCCCCTCTAGTAAGCTCCCTCCCTCTCTCTTTCTCTCTTTTTGCCTGAACTCCTTTGCTCATCTGGTTGGGACACCAAAGAGGCTTAGATGGGGTTTAGGCTCTCTAAGTGCACCGCAGGGGGCAGAGGGGGCTCTGGGCGGAGGGGCTGCGCAAGAGCCGCTTAGGGGATGGGGACAACGGGAGGCCGGCGGTAGGAGGGACGGGGGATTAGCAAACGAAGAGAAGGAGACCGGTTCCGGTTCCGTCCTTCCCCTTGCTCTTGGGAAGCAGGTGGGGGAGTCGGGAAGCGCGACGTCCGTCCTTCCCATAGCCTGTGGGGCAGGAAGGGACTCTGGTTCTCCCCGGTCGCCTCGCAGGCCTCTTTTGCACCACGAGATCTTGGGCCTTCGCTCAGGCTAAGCCAGATGGTGCCCAGTTAACCCCCTTCTCCGCTTTAGACCTATTAGAGAGCAGATTAAGGGATGAGAGGCTGCTGCAGCCGACCGGGCTGGGAGGGGTCTGTGTACATGTGCGGGGAAGGAGAGGGGGGAGCTCTGCGTCTTGGGCCCAGGCAGTCAGAGACACACGCACACCCCACGCCGCTGCCGTCCACAGCAGGATGGCCTTGGGAAAGATGTGCCAGAGTAAGAAGGAACAGAGGTTTGGAGAGGTGCCCACAGTAGCAGTGATGGAGGCAGGACTTGGCAGTGGCTAGGACAAGGCGTCTGCTGCCGTTTTGAACAGGCTTTCCCTCCACTCCGTTTTAACAGCAGCCTGACCTGCAGAAATCAAGCCAGTGCAAATTCATTTCTCGTGGCGAGACAGCAAAGGGGAACTTGCGTCCACTTTGCTTCCACGTGCCCGGCTGCTTTTGAAAGCCCGGAAGAATTGAAAAACAACAAGAATTGAAAAACAAACAAAACCGCGTGAGAGCCAGTGTGGTGTAGCGGTTAAGAGCAGTAGACTTGTAATCTGGTGAACCGGGTTCGCATCTCCCCTCCTCCACATGCAGCTCCTGGGTGACCTTGGACTAGTCACACTTCTCTGAAGTCTCTCAGCCCCACTCACCTCACAGAGTGTTTGTTGTGGGGGAGGAAGGGAAAGGAGGATGTTAACCGCTTTGAGACTCCTTCGGGTAGTGATAAAGCGGGATATCAAATCCAAACTCTTCTTCTTCTTCTTCTGCGTGTCCCCCCCACAAGCTGCGGCTGGGACAGAATGGTGATCTGGTCTTCTCCCCATACCCTTGGGATTTATGGAGCGTGCACAGACATCAACCCGGCCCATCCATCCTCCCAACCCCGTCGCCACCGATTCCCCCAGCACCAACAGAGAGGCTGCCAGGAAAGAAAATGGGGTTCTTTTTTATTGCATACCTTATCTTTTTATATAAAATCACACTTGCTCGTTCACTATTTACATCACGGCAGATGAGAGAGAGAGAGCCGGTCGTGCATGAGGGGAAAGCCCCCCCTCCCCTCTCCCTGTCTTTCTCCTGTTGCTTCCTTTAAAAAATACACGCACGCAAGCAACGTTCCCCCCCCCACAAGCCTCCCCACACCCACCGCCGATTCATGCGTTTTCACCACTGTCCGTAAAAAGGAGTCGTAGGCACAAGTTTCCGCAAACCGCACCGTTTTGCTTGCACCATTAGTTAAGTGTAGAGAAGAGAAAATATTCGATGGGAGCCAGCGCATAGGAGGAAGGGGGAGCAAGCCTCTTCCTCCATTTCCCTCCCCCTTGCTCCTGCCCCATGGCTCCTGAGGGGCTGGGTTTCCCTAATCAGCCCTTAAAGCGAACGTGTGAGGCCCTGTCCTCTGAAAGCGAGGAGGGCGTTTTGTTTTTGAAAGCACCCACTGAATATTGCATGGTGAACCTGGGAGGTATTGTGGTCGGCTCAGCAGATGGCGTTCTCCGTGCTGCGTTGGCGGCGTCAGGCCCGCCGAGGCCCCGATCCCCCGCCCCAACCGAACAGGGCCGGGAGCGCTCAGACGTAGGCGGACTCGCTCGACTGCGTCCGTCCGAGCGTAGGCACTTGGGCCAGCGAGGAGAGGTCCTTCTTGCGCACCTCGCAGATGGATTTCCGCCTGGCCTGCACCCCTCGGATGGCGGTCTTGATCTTGCGCCAGCCGAGGTGGTTGAGCTCGGCCAGGTTGAGGAGGACGCAGATCCCGCTCACGGCGAACATGAAGACCAGGAAGACGGTCTTCTCCGTTGGCCGCGACACGTAGCACTCTACCTCCTTGACGCACGGGTAGCGGTCGCACTCGAAAATGGCCGGCACGTTGAAGCCGTACAAGAAGTACTGTCCCGCCAGGAAGCCAATCTCCAAGGCATTGCGGAAAACCACCTAAAGCAGCGGGGGAAGAAAGGGTCAGGGGTTGGCAGAGAGCGGCCTCTACCTCCAGATGCTACTGAACTACAGTTCCCATCATCCCTCACCACCGGCTGCCCTGGCAGAGGCTGATGGGAGCTGGAGGCCCAGCAATATCCAGAGAGCCACAGGTTCCCTTTCCTCTATAGCAGGCATAGGCAACCTTGGCCCTCCAGATGTTTTGGGACTACAATTCCCATCATCCCTGACCACTGGCCCTGTTACCTAGGGATCATGGGAGTTGTAGTTCCAAAACATCTGGAGAGCCAAGGTTGCCTGTGCCTGCTCTATAGGCCCTTTGGCGATTATCCTCACACTCATTTTTATTATTTTTTAAATAATGACTCGATGGCTGATATTTGCTGGACGCAAATCAGCAGGCTGAGAGAGGTTTGCAGGGGGTCGGAGCGGACAGAGTAAGGAACCTCCAAACTTTCCCTGTGGTATCTGTGCTGACCTTTCCTGCGATCCAGTTACAGGTAGGTAGCCGTGTTGGTCTGTCATAGTCAAAACAAAATTAAAAAAAATCCTTCCAGTAGCACCTTAGAGACCAACTAAGTTTGTTCTTGGTATGAGCTTTTGTGTGTATCTGAAGAAGTGTGCATGCACACGAAAGCTCATACCAAGAACAAACTTAGTTGGTCTCTAAGGTGCTACTGGAAGGAATTTTTTTATTTTGTCTTTCCTGCGATCTTAGCTTTCGCTCCCTGTCTCCTCCAGGTCCTCTTGGGAGAGATCAGCCATCCGATCTATATGTGCTGAAAGCCAAGGAGCAACCATGGCCCCCTTGGATCTTCAGCGTGGTAGTTAGCTAGAACTGGAGAACCCTTCCCTACCCAAATATGCACTTCTTCCTGAGTTTTCCATACCAAGTGTCTCTGTTTGAGGGAGCGACAAGGCAAGGCTGCTCCCCCAGCAAGGACCCGCAAGGACTTGGCTTCCAGCCGTGTGCTAACTTTGCATCATCAGCCAGCAATAGCGTTCCTCATTTGCTGCCAGGGTCCCATTGTTTGGCTTTTTACTTTTTTTTTACTTTTTACCTTCTTGTACTCATCTGCTGCCTCATGTTTGGTGGAGGGCGTTAGCTCCTTTGTTCAGACTACAGTCAATAAAGAGTGGGAGACAGAACGAGGGAGGGAGACAAAAGCAAGTCAGGGGCTTTGGGTGGCTGCGAGCTGGAAGGGAAGTGACTCAGAAGCCGACACCAGAGAGCAGATCTTCCCACGCTGCTACCCGGAAAAGGTCAGGCAAACCCTAGTCTGAAGAGGATTAAGCCCAGCAGCTCCATGCAAGGGGGAGCATTCAAGGGCACACCTCAACCCCAATGAAACTTAGGGGGCCTGAACCGCATACAGGTGTCACCCGGTGGAATCGGTACGCCTAGGGTCCCAGGCTCGGTTGTGAACCTTCTGCTGGATGGTGGGAGTTGTAGCCCAACTGGAGATCTGAGTTTGAGAAACAGAGCCCTAGAGGGCGCTGAGTAGGGGTGGGGGCCCAGTGCTCTAAAATGAAAAAAGGTGCCCTTTTAAGCCCAGGTGGCGCTGTGGGTTAAACCACAGAGCCTAGGGCTTGCTGATCACAAGGTCGGCGGTTCGAATCCCCGCAACGGGGTGAGCTCCCGTTGCTCGGTCCCTGCTCCTGCCCACCTAGCAGTTCGAAAGCATGTCAAAGTGCAAGTAGATAAATAGGTACCACTCCAGTGGGAAGGTAAATGGCGTTTCCGTGCGCTGCTCTGGTTCGCCAGAAGCGGCTTAGTCATGCTGGCCACATGATCCGGAAGCTGTACGCCGGATCTCGGCCAATAAAGCAAGATGAGCGCCGCAACCCCAGAGTCGGACACGACTGGACCTAATGGTCAGGGGTCCCTTTACCTTTACCTTAAGCCCAGCAGCAGAATTTGGATTATTGAATGGGACCAGCAGCTTCAGCTGGAGCTGACCTTGGTCCTGAGGCGTTCCTGTTTTCTGCTTCTAATTTTGACTTGGTCTTCTCTGCTGCCTGCTTTCAATACATCTGCCTGGCTGTGTTCAGTGGGGGAACCCTCTCCACACACACCTGCCCCAAATCCAGAGGACGCCCGACCCAGATCCAGCCCCAAATCAATGTGGGGCGGGGCTAACGTTTACTTTAAAAACCAGAGTTTCTCAAACTTGGGGTGTCCTCCTGTTTTCGAACTACAACTCTCATCGTCCTTGACCTCTGGTCCTGCATAGCTAGGGATGATGGGAGTTATAGTCCCAAAACAGCGGGAGGGCCAAGTTTGGGAAACTCTGGTTTTTAAATCCCAATTTAAAAGACAGGAGGGGGCGCTGCGTCACCTTTCTTGCTCCCAGCAGGTAAGGAGCTTGCGGGACGCTAAATGACAATCCCAGTTTGAAAAGCTGATATCGCCGCATCAAGTTCATCAGTTTTGTTGAGTTGGTTAATTAGACTAAATCGTTTCAATTGGATTCTGAATAAATGGACAACTGGCCGTTGCCGTTTTGAATTTCATTGTGTTCTTGTCTTCCTTAGCGAGTTGTGCAAACCGCTGTCACGAATGGTGCTTTTTATAGGGCATGGGAGCTGAGGTTATGGAACCAAGCGGGTGGCAGCCCCACCCACCCACAAAAAAAGCTTGGGAACCACTGCACTGGTACGTTCCCTGCCGGGCACCCCACCCTCTGGCAGCCCAACGCACAAAGATTTGAGGCTGCTTCCACCCAACTGGGCTGCAGGCTGAATCCGCACCCTGGCCAAATCAGCCTGAATCACGCGGTGCGACTGCCTGCTCTTAGCCCTATCCTTGCTGCTAACCAGACCCCCCCCCCACTCCATCCCAGAGAATCCGAACTGGTCATTGACAGGCCCCACCAGAGCCGGACAGCATGGGAGCTGTCTGGGGCACCGGAAAGACACATGGAAGAGGTGTCTTGTGCTCGGAGATGGTTGGATTTCTCCAGGTGGTGCTGCCACAGCCTGAAGCCCCAGCGCCACTCCTGCCTGCTGCCAACGCTGCCTCCCTTCTACACTCGTTCTCGCCCCGCACGTCTATAAATAAAACAGATGGTCACCGTGTTGCCGCCAGACCCTCGTGCCCTTTTCTCTCGCGTAGGCTGCTGGGAAGGAAGATCAGGACGGCGCTTAAGAGCCAGGGCTGCACATTCTCTGCGCTTAGGAAAAGGATCTGCATTCTGCAACCCGAATGCCGAAGTCGTCGTCTCTTCTTGTTCCTTTTGCATAAGGCTCTATATATTCCTGCTGTTTCCAAGGAAGGGGGAAACCCCTTTGTCCCCCAATCCCTGGCTCACCCTTGGAAAAATCCTGCTCATCACACCCAGCCAGATGTGCTGGGTATAAATATTACAGTTATTAAATTACTATTATCTTCCACCTAAAACTGGAGCCAGGCGGTTTGCCCACATGCCTCAAAGCCTTCTTCTCATAGAATTGTAGAGCTGCTAGGAAAGACCCCCCCAGGGTCATCTAGTCCCACCCCCTGCAATGCAGGAATCGCAGCTAAATAATCCCCAATAGATGGCCACCAGCCTCTGTTTAGAAACCTACGCAAAGCTGAGTCCACCACCTTCCGAGGGCATCCGTTCCACTGTCAAACGGCTCTAACCGTCAGGCAGTTCTACCATCAGGAAGTACTTTTTCATGTGGAGCATAGTTAAACTGTGGAACTCACTGCCACCAGAGGCAGCGATGGCCACCAGCCCGGATGGCTCCAAAAGAGGACAAGACAAATTAATGGAGGAGGGGGCTACCAGTGGCCACCAGTTCTGGCCTCACAGCCAGAGGCAGCAATGTCTCTGAACAGCTGGGGACCACCGGAGGGGAGAGCTGCTGTTGCATCTGGCTGGCCAGTGCTGGACCAAACAGGCCACAGGCTCCTCTGATGTCCTTCTGTCTGCCAGAATGTTCCAGTCATTGGCAAGCTGGTGGGGGCCCTTAAACTAAGATGCCCACGAGCCCCCGTCAGCACGGTGTCCCTCCAATGAGGGTGCCAGGTTGGTGATGGCTGCGCTACAGTCACGCAACACCCGGCCGAGAATGGGGGGAATGAATGCACCTCAAAGCAGTGATCGTAGAATCATCGAGTTGGAAGGGGCCCCAAAGATCATCCAGTCCAACCCCCTGCAACGCTGTCCCTTAAGGGGAACGAACTTGTGACCTTGGAGTTATCGGCACCACGCTCTAACCAACTGAGCTACCCTGGTGGGTCGTGCCCAATGGATGACATCTAGAGCCAGCCTGAGGCCAAGGACAAGATAGTGCCCCTCTCCAGGCCTACGCACACCTTGACAGGTGAATATTGTTTTAACGCTGACGTTGAGGGCCGTCTCTGCCATTGCACTAGACCATGGGTCAGCAACCTTTTTCAGCCGTGGGCCGGTCTACTGTCCCTCAGATCATGTGGTGGGACGGACTATATTTTTTGGGGGGGAAAGAATGAATGAATTCCTATGCCCCACAAATAACCCAGAGATGCATTTTAAATAAAAGGACACATTCTACTCACGCTGATTCCCGGGCCGTCCGCGGGCCAGATTTAGAAGGCGATTGGGCTGCATCCGGCCCATGGGCCTTAGGTTGCCTACCCCTGCGCTAGACTGGCACAGGGGGCATGGGGTAGGCTCACATGGCGCACACAATTCTGCCTGCCATCCAAGGGGATAGACGGCTGGGGCGCATTTTGCCGGATTGTGCGAGGCCACGCTGAAACAACCTAGAATAGCATTGGCCTCACTTGCCGCCGCACCACGCGACGGGCTCACGCACTGCTCCTCCCTGCAACCTCTCGGCCTTTTCGCGAGCTGTTGAGCTGGCCCCCGCCCCCCCGTCTTAGGTAGGGCTTGGGCGTGCAGCAAGCAAAGGGGAGCCGTCTAGCGCCCCGACTGACCTGGATGATGTAGAAGCGGGAGATGCCCTCCTGTCGCTTGACCTTGGAGCTCTTGGGGGGCCGCATGGGGGCGCTGGGGATCTCCTTCACCTCCAGGCAGTCGGGTTCCTCCTTGGAGGAGCCGTCCGGGTTCTGCACCAGGATGCCGTTGACGTTCTTCACCTTCCTGCCGTCCTTCTCCAGCAGCGGGTAGAGGAAGGAGTAGCGGCGGTCCCTCTGCTTGGCCGACTGGTGCACTGAGTAGGTGATGAAGCAGAGGCTGGGCGTGCAGACCAGGATGATCTGGAACACCCAGTAGCGGATGTGCGAGATGGGGAAGGCCTTGTCGTAGCAGGCCTGGTTGCACCCGGGCTGCAGGGTGTTGCACATGAACATCGTCTGCTCGTCCTCGTAAACCGTCTCTCCCACGATGGCCACAATCAGGATTCGGAAGATCACCACCACTGTCAGCAGGATCCTGGTGGGACAGCAGGAGAGGAGAGCAGAGGGAGATATTAACTGAGACTGGGGATGGCCACTGTGACCATATAACACAGGTCCTAAAATATCTACGTCGGCTCCCAGTTTCCGAGCACAATTCAAAGTGCTGGTGCAGACCTTTAAAGCCCTAAACAGCCTCAAAGGCCCAGTATACCTGAAGGAGCGTCTCCACCCCCATCGTTCAGTCCGGACACTGAGGTCCAGCTCTGACGACCTTCTGTCAGTTCCCTCCCTGCAAGAAGTGAGGTTACGGGGAACCAGGCGGAGGGCCTTCTCGGTGGTGGCACCTGCCCTGTGGAATGTCCTCCCGTCAGATGTCAAGGAAATAAACAACTATCTGACTTTTCTGTGTGTGTCTTCTAATACACAAAATGTTGAAGGAGAACCTCTGGGATTGTAGCTGCGTAAATGCCACACATCTCAAGAACATGGCACACACACACACACACACACACACACACACACACACCCCAATACAGTTATACCTTGGATCCCAAACACCTTGCGAGTTGAACGTTTTGGCTCCTGAATGCTGCAAACCCAGAAGTGAGTGTTCCGGTTTGCGAATGTTCTTTGGAACCCGAACGTCGGGGCTTCCGATTGGCTGCAGGAGGTTCCTGCAGCCAATCAGAAGCTGCGCTTTGGTTTCCGAACGTTTTGGAAGTATAACAGACTTCCAGAACGGATTCCGTTTCACTTCTGAGGTACCACTGCATAGATACAGATAGATAGAGCTATGGTTTAAGCCTCACAGGGCTATAACTCCCAGCACCCTTTAACAAGCTACATTTCCCAGGATTCTTTGGGGAAAGTCTTAATTTTATGGAGCCAGGGAGTTGGGGGCTTCCTCGGAGCACCTCTTGGGAAACAGCTGAGATGCTGGATGAAAGCAGAAGGGCTTCCAAGAGCCCCAATCCACTGCAAGTTAAGAGGAATCGCCAGTGTGGTATAGTGGTTAAGAGCGGTAGACTTGTAATCTGGGGAACCGGCTTCGCGTCTCCGCTCCTCCACATGCAGCTGCTAGGTGACCTTGGGCTAGTCACACTTCTCTGAAGTCTCTCAGCCCCACTCACCTCACAGAGTGTTTGTTGTGGGGGAGGAAGGGAAAGGAGAACGTTAGCCGCTTTGAGACTCCTGTGGGTAGTGATAAAGCGGGATATCAAATCCTCTTCTTCCTCCTCCGCAAATGAATTCAGATTTCATTGCACAGGCAGAGAAAACCAAAAGCAACATTGTGGGTGCAGTCTGATACCCATTTACCTGAAGAGCCAGTGGGGCTTAACTTTTGAGTGGACGTATATAGGACTGCACTGTCAGGTATGCACGCAGTAGAGACAGTTTGAGAGAGTATATACCCAGGAGAGCTTCAAGGGCACGAGGGAGACTTGGGTTTCTGCAGCGACGCAAAATCTAGCAAGTGAGTCAATTTGCGCACTTCAGAGGAGGGGAGGAGGGGGAGAACAGAAGTTGCTTTTCGCCAGCTCCGCAGTTCCCGTCGGAGCTGCAATATCGAGGAGGGGGAGAAGGGAGGGTGAAATTAAACCTAAGGACAGGACGCCGAGTTTTGCCAATAGCCCTGGTAAGGAAGATGAATGAGAAAACACCAGCATTTGGCACAAAGAATGATCGGGAAGCAAAAGCAAAATGCAGAGAGGAAGATTACATTCTGAGAGGGTAGGAAGATGGATCAGAGACTATTTGGGCAGCCCAGGTAGCTGGGTTTTGTGGCTCGCAGTCAGGCAGCAGCAGAGCGATGCTCACAGTTCAGACCGCCTGCCCAGAGGATTGTAAGAATAGTAGAATTGGAAGGGATAGCAGAGTGCTTTCCAGTTTCCTGGCCCACAAGCCAAGAGGGAAACCAGCAGATAAATTAATACGTCATCAACATGAAAGAGTGCTGTGCAAAGCATATGAAGGGAGGTCCCTGCCCCCAAGGAGCTTGCAATTTAGAATGCAACACAGGATTATTATTTTTCTCCAGAAAGGAGATTCTGACTAAAAATCAGGAAAAACCTTCGGACAGTAAGAGCTGTGGATCCGTCTCCCTCGGGAGGTTTGGACTCTCCTTCCTTGGAGGTTTTAAAGCAAAGGTTGGATGGCCATCTGCCATGGATGCTTTAGCCGAGATTCCTGCATTGCAGGGGGTTGGACTAGATGACCCTTGGGGTCCCTTTCAGCTCTGCAATTCTGTGATTCACAGGTTCGTACCCTTTTCCAAAGGGTACTCCCTTGGATCTTGCGGTTTCACTGCTAGGCAAAGCTAAGTTGCTGCAACATTGGCATCAGGGTGAAGGTGCAGTTACGTCCATTGGAAAAGTTTGCATTCTCCCATTTACAAAAACAATATAAAAGACACAAATAAAACGTGACAACACAGATTTCATCCATTCATTCAAACATTTGTCCTACTGGGTTTCAGGGTGGTGTACAATCCATCTGTATTGTTGCTCGGTGAGAGAACATCTGCTTTGGATGGAGAAGGTCCCAGGTTCATTCTCCAGACAGGAGAAGACTCTGGCCTGAAAGCCTGGAGAGCAACTGCCAGTCAGTGTAGACAGTATTGAGCTAGATGGGCCCAGTGGCCTGACTCTGTCTAAGGCAGCTTTCAATGTTCCTATGTAATGCAGTCAAGCAGAATAATTAAAAATAAGACTAAGACTAAGCTATTTCCTGTGCCAGCATGCCTCTGAGCACATGCAAAGTGTCTCTGTCTCAAGACTGGGTAAAGGTAAAGGGACCCCTGACCATTAGCTCCAGTCGTGTCCGACTCTGGGGTTGCGGCGCTCATCTCGCATTATTGGCAGAGGGAGACGGCGTACAGCTTCCAGGCCATGTGGCTAGCATGACTAAGCCGCTTCTGGCGAATCAGCAGCGCACAGAAACGCCATTTACCTTCCCGCCGGAGTGGTACCTATTTATCTACTTGCACTTTGACGTGCTTTCGAACTGCTAGGTGGGCAGGAGCTGGGACCCAGCAATGGGAGCTCACCCCGTCGCGGGGATTCGAACCGCCGACCTTCTGATTGGCAAGCCCTAGGCTCTGTGGTTTAATCCACAGCGCCACAGGGCACAATTCTTGTCCATTTACCAAAACCAGCAGTATGACTTACAGGAAGGATGGAGGTCCTGTGTCTCTCCCTCTCTCCTTTCAGAAATGGTGCACCCCAACACCTTCACCCCAGTATGGCTCCCCTTTATCACAACACATAGCCCAACAAGGCAATGACAAAAATCCACCGACAGCATACAAATCAATATGGCTAACCTGATCCAAAACACCCACCCACCCCACTCACACATGAAAACAACGATCACCACAGCCAGCCACAAATGAACAACCACACCCTAGGCCAACCCCAACCTCTCTCACCACCAAAGGAACACAAGCGAACAGCAGAGAACCTGCACAAGCAACGCTGACACCAAACCCTACATATATTAAGTAAAATAGAAACATCGTCACCCGACCCCCCCATCTCCCCCCCACCTATTTCCTCCTTTTCTTCCTAATGTCTCAACAAATGAAACTGATTTGTAAAAATGTTAAATGGGGGAAAAATACGAGAGAGAGACATTGCACATACTTTTATAAATCAAGAAAATCTTTAATAAAAATACATAAAAAGAAAAAGAAATGGTGCACCCCTGCTTCTAAGATTTAAGCCTTGGGTAATTTGTGTCTCCTCTAAGAATGGGGAGGGGAGATCTTCATAGGTTAGGAATGGAAATGGCAGGGGGGCACACAAATGTTGAGACGCATAGCCTAGGCTGGCAAGGTCCAAACACATCTCGGTAGTGTGCATTTAAGGACACAGAATTCCATGTTTGTTTCCCTTTGCCATCTATCTACTCCTATTTCTAGTTTTCAACTCGCACTGAGAATTTGTTGTGTGGGTTGGATCCTGCGCGTGCATCCGAGTCCTGGCTCTTGTGTGCTAACAATCTGAAGTTTTGATTGAAAGACCTCTTGGTCTGAACAGAGGAAGGAAAAGGAAAAAAAAACTCGGTTTGGGGCACACCCAGACACATCTTGGGGGGGGTGTCATTTAGCCTTCTCAGCTTGCTTGTTGTATGAAGGCAAAGTCTGGCAGGAGTAGCAGTTTGCTAAAATGCCCCCCTACACACACACAAAGAGAAAGAGAGAGCGCCAAGAGAGAATGAGTTTGATGGGCCAGGGTTCCCACAGATAACCATTATATTATTGTTGTTTTTTCCCCACCAACCTGGCGCCCTCCAGATGTTTTGGACTACAACTCCCATCAGCCCCAGCCGGTACCAGAAGCTGTATTCCAAAATATCTGGATGGTACCAGGTCCACAAGGGCAGCTAAAATTATCAAAAAGCAAACCTTGGTCAAGCCCTGCTCACAGTTGGTTAGCACAGGCAAACTGCGGCCCTCCAGATGTTTTGGCCTACAACTCCCATGATCCCTAGCTAACAGGACCAGTGGTCAGGGATGATGGGAATTGTAGTCCAAAACATCTGGAGGGCTGAAGTTTGGGGATCCCTGGGTTAGCACATGGCGCTGATAGCGCCAAGGTCACAGGTTCGATCCCCATAAGGGACAGCTGCTTATTCCTCCTGCATTGCGGGGAGTTGGGCTAGGTGATCCTTCAGGGTCCCCTCCGACTCTGTGATGCTACGATTCATCACACACAACAAAAATATTTGCAAAGGATGCTGCTGAGCGACGACGTACTAAAAAGTTCTAATGGATTTGTTTGAGAGTTAAGGTTTTCTTTCCCGCTAGTGTTGAGTGAGCTCAGCAAAGCTAGAAAGGCAGCGTTGTCGCCACTGACCGCTGTTGTGAACAGAGGCTCACTGCACGCCTCTTGTGTTTATTTGGGCTTTGCACAGAAAGGTCACAGGCAGGGCTTCTCGTATTTAGCGACCTTCTGACCCCGCCATTGACATTTCTTCCCCTTCTCCTCCATATAGATATTATAGACCACTTTTCTTTTCTTTTTAGAAATATGGGTTTGCAGGCACCACTTCAAGATGGGAAGAGGCTGGGTAATGCAGGCTGTTAGGAGGAAGGCTTCATTCCACAGGGGAAAAGCAGAAGACGTGAAGGGACAAAAAGAGGCAGGACATCAAATCTTGGGGTATGTGAGGAATGAAGAGATCATGCAGGAGGGCAAAAGGGAGACAAGAAAATGTAAAGCCCAAAGACACCAAAAGCAGAAGTTTAAACTGTATAGGTGGTTGAAGGGACTTTCTCTAGGACATCCCAGTGGCCTCTTCTGCATCGTCTTGGGTTGGTTGCCCTTGGAGACGTGATGCTGAGATGGATGGACCACTTGTCTGAGCCAGTCTCCTGGGTGCTGAAGAACGGATGCGTTGACCTTTCTTCCTTCACCTCCCTGCTTATGCTTCATCTCAGCACCAATCTGTCCATGCCCTGTCCGTCTGTCCCCCACCTCCTAATTCCCATTAATTACATCCTCCATCCATCCACCCACACAGTCCCCACTGCCCACCTGCCTGGCTCTCTCTTCCCCACCTCTCGTTATTTCTTTCTTTCTATTGCATTTATATCCCCCACATTTTCCTCCAAGGAGCTCAGGGTGGCCTCCATCCTCTTCAATCCCCACAACAACCCTGTGAGGTGGGTTAGGCTGAGAGGCGGCGACTGGCCCCCAAGGTCATGCCCAGCGAGCTTTGTGCGAGAGGGGATTCGAACCCTGGTCTCCCAGGTCCAAGTCCAGCACTCTAACCATGACACCACACTGGCTCTCAGTGTGTAGCCTTTGCTTACAAAGACACTTGAGTGGGCTGAGCTTCTGTCCATGCTGCCCTCCCCAAACCATGGGCTGCCTCTCTTGTGAGATGCTCCCTATGCTATTAGTTCTGGTGCCACTGCCGCCGCCCCCAATAAGAAGGGAGACAAAGGGTGATGGAGAGAGGGTCAAATAAGACAACAGTGGAGGGAAGTGGTCAGATTAGAGAGAGACAGTGGCTTCATGAAGCCACCCCAAATATCCCTTAAAACAGAGGTGGGCAACCTTTGGCCCTCCAGCCCCACCTAGCAGGGGTGACCGGGGGGGCGGGCGTGTAGTCCTGCAGGATCTGGTAGGCCCCCAGAGTTATTGGAAGGAGGTGATTATCAGCCTGCCAGAAACCTCTTGTCTCTCTATTCTTTCACACATGCTTTCTTTCCATTTTTCTTTTTTCCCTTTTTTTGGCCAGTCCCCATTTACAGAGTCTGTGTATTGTTTGGTTGCTCAAAAGATAAACCTGTCTGAGGGTTAGCCCTCTGACGGAGCATCCTAGATGTTGCTGGGAAGCGGGTTCGCTGCGGGTCGCAAACACTCTGCACATGCCCATTTGCCTTTTGCCCGCCTTTCTGTCCATCCCCACGTACACCTCTGCGGGTCTATACTTCCAGTCACACCTGCCTCTCCCACCCCTCTTCCTGCTGCATTTCCCGCTGCTGTGGAAACTGATACATTGCAGTCTCCTTGGAGCAGGGACCTGTCTGGGCACCCTGTAAAATACCCACAGGTGTGATGCTGCGTCACATTATGTCTCGGGCAATGCCATGTCTCAGGTCCAACCACCCTTGGCTCAAGTCAAAAGAACCTACCCGCCCATATTTTTCCTCCCTGGCGGGAAGGGATAAAGCTTCCAGATTTGGTAAACCCCATTCCCATCTGTAGGAACTTCTTCTCTTCCGCTCCCCCACCGCAGACCGCCAAGCACTAGAGAAAGCCAGGCTGCCAAGCTGATATATTTTACCCTGATGTGCAGGTCTGCCCCTTAAGAGTTACTCCACCAGCCTTTCCTAACTCTGCAAGGCACTCTGGTTACAATTTTAACAATCTTCCAGAGGGCTGGCTGGGTGATTCTGCTTTAGATCGTATGTTTGGCATAAGCTTTCCAATACAGAGGGGTGCAGAGGGAAAGAATGTCTGCACCTCTGGAAAAGGGCTGTAGCTCAAGGGTTGGACGCCTGTTTGGCATGCAGAAGGTCGTAGGTTCAATCCCCCCCGCACCTCCGTGCATGAAACCCTGGAGAGCCGCTGCCAAAGTGTGTAGGCAATATTGAACTAGATGGACCCGACTCCGTGCATAGCGCTTTCTGACTTTAATACACTTATGGCCCACCCTGCGTCTGAGAGAAGCAACTATTAAGTCTGGGGGAAGTCTGTGCGAAGCCTTTCGGGCGCTGCAGGGTTCTTCGGAGACCCGGCGGTGGGGAATCCCTGCGCCACTTGCCCCCGGGAGGACCGCGCGCTGGAAGGGAAGGGGACCCGGCTGCGAGGAAGCGCAGAGAGCCTCCTTCCGGCTCCGGCAAGCCGCGCCAGCTCTCCGGGTTCTCCTTGCAGAAGGGGGAACCTGACGCGGCGCTTCTAACCCTCCGCGTAAAAACGCACCAGCCGGAATCTCGCCAAGCCAAGTACTCCTGAAAGGGTCTTCCCAGATCAGATCCCTTCCTCGGAGAGAACGACCCGGGGACGGCGGGCCCAGTTGGGCACCCAGGGAGGTGAAGCAGCAGCAGCAGCAGCAGCTGTGGCCAACGGCGCCAGTTCAACCCCTGCCGCTTCTGTCTTTGCCCCGAGGCCCCTACAATGGCCAGCCGCCCCTGTCGGACATGCCCCCCCACCTTGGCTGTGCAGAAGCCCACCCGAGACCCTCCCTCTGGGACTCAGGCGTCCGGGCTCCCACCCCTAACCGAGCCACCTTCCCAACTTTACGCGCGGGGCAGATCCTGCCGGGTCGTCCGTTCTTCCCTCCGCCCCTGCCCAGCGCTCGCTCGCTCGCTCGCTCGCTCTCCTTGCCCCGTCGGTCTCGCCAAGGGGCTAGTTCTGTTGGCGGCTCGCCCTCTCTCTCACCTGCCTATCATGGTGGAATGCTGTTGCACCGCAGCCTCCAGCAGCCTTTCCAAAATGGTCCACTCTCCCATCGCTCCGGGCTGCACGGGTCTCCCCGCATCCGAGGGCTCCGCCGAGGGATGGTCGCCGCCGCCGCCGCCGCCCGCCTAGTCCGCCGAGTCCTGCCCGCGATCGCCCTGCTCACAGCCGGCCCGCCGCCGTCGCCATCAGCTGCGCGCAGCGGCGCCCCGCCTGGCGCAGGAGGAGCGGGCTGCGGGGGCATCCGGAGCAGCAGGGCGACGAGGAGGACGCGGAGAGCAAGAGGAGGAAGAGGCCGCCGTCGCCACCGTCTCCCCCGGTGCCCTGCTGCTGCTCATGCTGCCACCGGGGACCGGGGACCGGGGGAGCCTCTCTCTCTCTCTCCGCGGCGCGCCGCGCTCGGCTCCGTCTCCTGGCGCCACCTGGGCGCGCGTGTCAAGGGCGGAGAGGCGGATTAAGCGCCAGGCGGGCGCGCGGAGGGGAGGGAGGCAAGCAGGGACGAGGGCGCGCGGAGGGGAGGGAGGGAGGGGTGGTCGGAGGTGCGCGCCCCACCACCACCACCAGGGAGGAGGAAGAAACTGCCCACCGCGAGGGCTGCGCAAGCAGCAAGTCCCTGGTGAGGTCGGAGCAGGAAGAGGAAGATGACTCTGCGGGGAGGCGACGCCTCGATCTTGCTGCGCCGCAACAGACAGCCCCGGCAAGACCACGCCGGACGCGGGCGCGCGCTGGGGTGGCCGGCGCCAAGCTGCCACTCCAGGGGGTCCGGGGAAGGGCGAGCTGGTTAGTGGGGTGAGGTGGTCTTGTGCAGGCTTGGTGGGGGGGGGGTCTCGTGGGTGGAAGGCGATTTGCAGAGGGGGGAGCGGGAGGTGGCTCCTCCGGCTGCAGCCTGGGCTCCCCAGCCGGGGTAACTCACGGAGCAAGAGAATTGTGACTATTGCGAATCGAATCTAGTAAGTAGGGATAGCTCTCTCTCTCTCACGAGCTGCATATGCGCGCGCGCAGGCGACAGGGTAACCGCATCCAACTTATGCGTTGGTTACGCGCGGTGTAATTTCGAATTTCTCACTGTTCCTACTGCTATTGCAACTCCACCCAAGGCCCGCGCAGGGGGGCGGGGAGGGGGGCAACTGCTCCCATGAATGAACCACGGCTGTATTTTTGTGGTTGCAACAACCCGCCCTGGGGGGTCCCAGCGTGAAGGGCAGGTAATAAAGTGGAAGCATGGCCAAGCCTCAATTTTAAAAAGGGAGAAAGTTTGCTGTAGCGGAGATGCGAGGCGAAACGGCCAGGCGCTGGAAACTCCCTCCGCCCAACTTTAAATACTTTACTTCGCGCGCGCACCCTCACAAAGCCTATTCCTGCGGGTGTCCACTACACTATTGTGATTAGTGTAGGAATGTTGTGGCGTGCATGCAACGGCACGCGCTGCGATTGCTGCGCGCGCGCGCCCACACGTGCACGCACACCTTGCAGTGTTTCCGCTGCATTCATTGCTGCAGTCTCTTAACACACACAAACACAGAGAGAGAGATGGACGGAGAGCTCACAGGGTTCTTGCCGTGTGGTTAAGGAAGCGTCCTTTCCACCGCCCAGATGACGGAGAGTTTGCAGGATTTCTGCACCAGGGGAGGGAGGTGGCGGAAGCGCGCGCGCACACACACACACACACACACACACACACACACGTGTTGCAGTATTGAGAGGGCGAGAGAATTGCGGTGTGTCCGAGAGACTGCTGCTGTTGCAAGGTCTCCCTCCACCCCACCCCCACTCCAATCTGTCCGCACAGACACCAGGGATTTCGCTTTTGGCCACTCCATGAAACCAGCGTCCCCGCGGCTCCAGGACTCGATCCTGTCCCGATCGCGGTGCGTGGCTTAATTACACCAGAGGAGAAAGTGGATTCTGCAGCCACAGTTTTCTCTTGTCTCTGTGAGTGTGTGCAAGAAACCCCTCCTCTTCTGCCCATTGTGCCAAGGTCCAGTGTCTCTGCGGCTACTCATTCTCCTTAACATTTATTTTTTATTAGGTTTGTTTACCGCGCTTCATCCAAAGATAACAGCTGGGATAGCTCAGTCAGTAGAGCAGGAGACTCTTAATCTCAGAGTCCTGGGTTCAAGCCCCAGTTGAGCAACAAGAGTCCTGCATTGCAGGGGGTTGGACTAGATGGCCCTCAAGGTCTTCTCCAGCTCTACAATTCTGTGATCACAGGGCAGTTCGCAACATGAAATATTGTCTCCGACCTGATCCTGGCCTGAAGGCTGTTGCAATGGGCCAAGCCTGACATTCTCCAGGGTTTGATTTGAGCTGGGCTCTAGGGCCAGTTTTCTGAGCCCAGAACATCCACCTCTCATGTCAAATCCGGAGTGCCAGAGATCGGTCACACTTTGAAGAGAAGAAGAGTTTGGATTTGATATCCCGCTTTATCACTACCCGAAGGAGTCTCAAAGCGGCTCACATTCTCCTTTCCCTTCCTCCCCACAACAAACACTCTGTGAGGTGAGTGGGGCTGAGAGACTTCAGAGAAGTGTGACTAGCCCAAGGTCACCCAGCAGCTGCATGTGGAGGAGCGGAGACGCGAACCCGGTTCACCAGATTATGAGTCTACCGCTCTTAACCACCACACCACACTGGCGTGACCAAGCTCCCGAGCTTGGCAGGATAGAGAGCAGGCAGGTAGGAACTGGCTTCTTTCTCAGTGGCTGGGGTCTCTCCAGAGGAAGGAGGTCTTGCTGAACTCCCACCCCACAAGGTTTCACCAGGGGAAGAGCCATTAACGAATGTCTCCGATTTACTACTCTTGCTGTGAAGGCAAAACCTGCCTTCCGTCCCTGAGATTCTGCCGCAGATTCTTCACTGGGAAGGATCTCTTGCGTAGCAAGGGAAGAGGCACGTGCAAAGTTATTTTGTACTTGTTACATGCTCAGAAAGCACACAAATGCATTGCAATGACTGCCAGACAGGTGGCTCCTAGTGTAATCCAATTATTGTTCTTCCATCGGAAGCGGCAATTGGAATTGGAATTGACTTTCCGCAATCTGAGGAGCATCACACTTTTTCTGTACATGGTACAGCCCTTGAGATATTTGAAGGTGGCTGTCATGGCTCCTCTCATAGAATCAGAGTTGGAAGAGACCACAAGGGCCACCCAGTCCAACCCCCTGCCAAGCAGGAAACACCATCCAAGCATTCCTGACAGGTGGCTGTCAAGCCTCTGCTTAAAGACCTCCAAAGAAGGAGACTCCACCACACTCCTTGGCAGCAAATTCCACTGTCGAACAGCTCTTACTGTCAGGAAGTTCTTTCTAATGTTTAGGTGGAATCTTCTTTCTTGTAGTTTGAATCCATTGCTCTGTGTCCGCTTCTCTGGAGCAGCAGAAAACAACCTTTCTCCCTCCTCTATATGACATCCTTCTATATATTTGAACATGGCTATCATATCACCCCTTAACCTTCTCTTCTCCAGGCTAAACATACCCAGCTCCCTAAGTCTCACAGTCTCCTCTTTTCCAGGCTAAACATATCCTACTTCCTCAACCATTCCCGATAAGATTCTTTGGAGTAATAGTACCGCTCTGTTCTGCCTTGGTCAGACCATGCCTGGAGTCCTGTGTCCAGTTCTGGGCACCACAATTTAAGGAGGATGTTGACAAGCTGGAAGGTGGGCAGAGGAGGGTGACCAAGATGATCAAGGATCTGGAAACCAAGCCTTATGAGGAACAGTTGAAGGAATTGAGTGTGTTTAGTCTGGAAAAGAATGGATGCTTTTGAATTATGGTGCTGGAGGAGACTCTTGAGAGTCCCATGGACTGCAAGAAGATCAAACCTATCCATTCTGAAGGAAATCAGCCCTGAGTGCTCACTGGAAGGACAGATCCTGAAGCTGAGGCTCCAATACTTTGGCCACCTCATGAGAAGAGAAGACTCCCTGGAAAAGACCCTGATGTTGGGAAAGATGGAGGCCACAAGGAGAAGGGGATGACAGAGGATGAGATGGTTGGACAGTGTTCTCGAAGCCACCAACATGAGTCTGACCAAACTGCAGGAGGCAGTGGAAGACAGGAGTGTCTGGCGTGCTCTGGTCCATGGGGTCACGAAGAGTCGGACACGACTAAACGTCTAAACAACAACAAGTCTGGAAAAGAGGAGACTGAGAGGAGATATGATAGCCATCTTCAAACATCTAAAGGGCTGGCACATGGTAGATGGAGCATGCTTGTTTTCTCCTGCTCTGGGGGGTAGGACTCGAACTAATGAATTCAAGTTATAAAAAAGGAGCTCTTGCAAACGACCACAACTTTATACGGCAATAATGACTTTTTCAGACGACCTTCAGCCCAAACATGCATTTGGGAACCCACTTTTTAATTTTGCACCATCCATTTGTGTTGGGGCCCTCCTGCAGTTGTTGGGCTCCCTCAGCTGCAGGCAACGTGGCCAGTGGTGAAGGATGATGGGAGTTGTAGTCCAACAACATCTGGAGGGCAGGTGCCAAGAATGCAGTCCTTTTGGCTCGCCAAGAACCATACCCACAGCTCCACCCAGTGGCATAAAGAAGAATTGCACATATCCTCATTAGGACCAGACGTTTCCTGCAAGTTGCATTCTTGGCTCAGCTGTTTCGGGATTTCAATCGTGTGCCAAGTTTCTTACCATCCCACTGACAAATCTTTGCAGCGGCAGGAGAAAGCACTGCATTAAATCACCGTGATTGTCCATGTCTGGAGATTTTCTGCCAATAAATTTCCTGTGTCCTTCCCCCCCCCCAAGTCTGTAGGGCAACTGCTAACCCCAAATCTCTTTCAGTTATAGGTGGCTGAAAACCGGCAAGACTTTGTTTGACACAAGTTTTGAATGCAAAGGCTCAGCCCCCGAACATGTGAAACCGCGGTGTGTCTTTGGGCATGTGCAGAGTGCATTTCTCCCAGCGCTAAGCAACTACAGGTGGAACGCAGGTACTTCCTGGTGAGGAACGGGTTAATGAAAGAAATATAGGCAGCTCGAGTGAGTGAGTCAAGGCTCATGCTACAGGAAAGCCTGCCACCAACACAATCATCTAGATCACTATCATTTTGTGGGTGGGGGAATCATAGAATAGAATCGTAGAGTTGGAAGAGACCACAAGGGCCATCCAGTCCAACCCCCTGCCAAGCAGGAAACACCATCAAAGCATTCCTGACAGGTGGCTGTCAAGCCTCTGCTTAAAGACCTCCAAAGAAGGAGACTCCACCACACTCCTTGGCAGCAAATTCCACTGTCGAACAGCTCTTACTGTCAGGAAGTTCTTCCTAATGTTTAGGTGGAATCTTTTTTCTTGCAGTTTGAATCCATTGCTCCGTGTCCGCTTCTCTGGAGCAGCAGAAAACAACCTTTCTCCCTCCTCTATATGACATCCTTTTATATATTTGAACATGGCTATCATATCACCCCTTAACCTTCTCTTCTCCAGGCTAAACATACCCAGCTCCCTAAGGGGAATGTGAGCAGAGTTTTGAAAATGAAACAAAATCCTCTATAAATGTAAATAACATTGGTAGCCTCAGCTGCAGAGACATTGCCATCATTTTGCAGGCTGAAAAACGCTCAGCTGTGAATGCTTGCAAGAACTGTATACTAGTTCAGATTTACCAAAGGGATCCTCGTTAATCTGCAAAGTTTGCAATGTGCGTGGAGGTGGATGGAACTGAAGGGTTGTTCCTTTCTCCTTTGGGTGGGGCAAATTCAGCCCGTAGACTCGTAGAGTTGGAAGGGACCACGAGGGTCATCTAGTCCAACCCCCCGCAATGCAGGGATCTTTGACCCGACGTGGGGCTCGAACCCACAACCCTGAGATTAAGAGTCTCATACTCTACCGACTGAGAAGGACCCCTTCATTGACAACGCTTAGGGGATCACAGTGAAGATCCCTCTGGGGCAGCCTCGCTTCCTTAACCTGCAACCCTCCCAATTTTCTCAATCAAAACTCCCATCAGCCCCAGCCAGAGTAACAGCAAAGTATCTGAAGGGCGCCAGGTTGGGGAAGATTGCCTGGGAGGGAGGGGGGTCATTTCCACAAGGAATGGCAAGAAAGCGTTTGCCAGTATGTACTGACATTATAGAATAGAAAACAGATAAGATTGCCAACTTTGTTACCGACCCTGCTCTTCTGCCTTTCGCTGCAGCCTGATTTGCCCAACTTAAACAGTTTAAGCCTTCTGCCCGGCCCCTGCATTTTCGCTTTATAACCAGAAAGGCTTCGCCTGCTAAATTTGTGCATGAAAGGCTGCCGCTGTTAAAATCAGAGGAGGAGGAGAGCCAGGAAGAAAGTTGGCAGGCCTAACGGCAGAAGAGGGAGCCAGCTTTTAAATAAAAGTTTGCAATCCAGCCAATGTCGGGTTTTGGATGTTTGCGTTTCAGGCACAGGGTGTGCAAACACTGGTTGAAAACAACTTCCAGATTGGGTGTCAATCTCACCCAAAAAGGGAGAGCCGGCAGCGCTGGTGTTGCTGCAAGGCCTGTAAAGGTCTGGGTTGATTCCTTGGGTGATCCCTACATTTAAAGCCTCCCTTGCTTCCCTCCCATATTCCTGGGAACTGTAGTTCTGTGTGTGGGGGGGGGTAAACTAAAGTTCCCAGGATTATTTGGGGGAGGCCGTGTGGCTGCAGAGTCACAAGACCAGAGCTGGTCCCTAGAGCTGGATCCGCGAAATCTGTGATCCTCAAACCAAGCTGAATGCCACTCCCCATGATCCCCTGAGATTCCACATCGGCTGATTTTGTGGCTTGCTTGGGACTGATGGATGGAGCTCAGTGGCGCTCTTGTTAGACCACAACACGGCTGGTGGTTTGTGTGTGCGTTTGATGCTGCAGCTGTGCAGAAATGAAGTCTTCTCTTTCTTTCTTTTTCCAAAAATTTTATTGGTTTTTTACAATTTTACAAGCACATAACATGACGGTTAAATTTCCATACTTCCCCCCTCTCACCGTGGGAAGCCACATATATCCCCTCTCTCACAGGGGTAATCATTATCATTGTACATTTAACCTTACTAACCATATGTAATATCATTGCTTAGGCCTGGCCCAATTCTAGGGCCAGGCATTCCTCCTTCCTCAATTTCATATTTCGATTGACTTCCTCAAGTCCCTCTCTGTTGATTTCATTATCTATCTTCTCTAACAGTTTCCATACTCCTAACTTGAATACTCCAGAAATATACTCAATAATTTCATAGTCCAGCAAAATAAAAATAAAAATAATAAATTCATTTTATTTAGTCTAACCCCTTTTCCCACACCTCAGCCTCCTAATACTTTTGCTCCTTCCCTAAGGCCTTATCCAAATTCCCTATTACAACCTAAATTAAAACCCATATTTTAGAAATGAAGCCTTCTCATATCTAAGGAGAGACCACCTGAATCACCTGCTGTTGCCGCCTCAGAGATCCTGGGCGATGTTGCTATGGTGACAGCAAGGTGGCAGCATGGTTGCCTAGGCCCGATGTGACCCGGTTCTTAGACTCTCATGAGGTGGGATCTGAGCTCTTTGCCAAGGGAGTTAGCCGGGGCAACGGAGGGGAGATTATATATATATATTTCCATCCTCTCCTTCCTTCTTCTTCTGAACCTGAATTGCCCCGGATTTCCAAGGGACCCAAGGGTGACGTAGCTGGCCAGAAAGAGGCTTGGAGTTTGTGTCAGGGAGGAAGAGAGTGATGGAGACTGGCATTCTTTTTAATTCAAAACAGGCTTTTTATCTTTCCTAATCTGATTGAAGCGGCGGCCTGAGGCGTCCCTCACGGCCCTGCAAGGTGAAGGCCTGTCTGGAAGGCCCCCAAGTCGGAAGGGAGCAAAATGGGGATATAACTATATCGGAGGAAGTGGGAAGGAACCCAGTAGGGGACTGAGGTGGTGTATATATTTAAAGCACACACACAGAGTGCAAGAATTCTGGGAACGACAGTTCTCTTCTAGGATAGCTCAGTCGGTAGAGCATGAGCCTCTTAATCTCAGGGTCATGGGTTCGAGTCCCACAGGGGGTAAAAGACCCCTGCATGGCAGGGGGTTGGACTAGATTACTCTCAGGGTCCCCTCCAACTGTACCATTCTATGATTTTTTTGAGGGGGGCGTGCTTTAAATGTATGGTGTCTATGAAGCCTCACACCCTAATCCTGTGTCCCCCCCCCTTTTTGGGGAGTTGTGTGGTGTTGAGTCTCATTGAACTGAAAGTAACTTTCTTTGGGGAAATCATAAATCAGACTGGAGATCTGCAGCTTACCACCAGGGTGGATTTGATTTAAATCAAATTGATTTAAATCACGATTTAAATCACTAGTCAGTAAGGCTTGATTTAAATATTTTTTTTACAGAAAGACTCATTCTTGCTGGTATAATCTTAATATTTACAACCATATGAAGGTTTCATTTTTGGAATAATAAATTTTCAGAGTAGTTTTTACAGTTATATCAAAAATTACTGATTTGGTTATACTACTAGAAATACATAGACAGATAATTATGAAATTATGGTGAGGTTTAATAAGTTAACTGTTTATATTTGGACAACTTTTCTGCTGTACTTTATTGGAAGGAGAAAAATAATCATTTCCTTAATAACCACTTAAACAATTTATTTAACTAAAACAATAACATGATAGCATATGTATCCATGTTTGTTAACTGATGTGGTTAAACATAAAAAAAAAAAACTTAGACTGAGTTTTAGCACACTTGATAAACTTAAAACAAATCCTTATTTCCTGATGAATAGCCTTTGGACTACAATGTAACTTAAATAGAAGACTATATTTAGAAAGATTTTTCCTCCAAAAGCATTTTATTTTAAAAATCCAATTTAAATAAAAAAATCCGATTTAAATAAAAAAAATCCGATTTTTTTGACTTTTTTTTAAAAAAAAAAATCATTGATTTTTATCCACCGTGCTTACCACTATTATTATTGTTATCGTTATTAAATATATATATATTTATATCACCCTTCATCCACAGATCTCGGCAGTTCCCAGCCCTACACAGTAAACCCCACTGAGTTCAGGGTGTATCCCGAAAAGTCTGTTTTGAATCGCAGACGAATCAGCCCCAAAGCCAGTCCCATTGAAAGAAAAGACCTAACTGCGTCTGATGGTAGATGTTGTCCAAAACAGTTTGGGGAAAGCCTCGCTTGAGCGTGATGGAACCCGGGAACTATAGTTCATATAAAATAAGGTTTTAGATTTGCCCAACAAGAATAGAGCTTTCCGGTTGTGTACCACACAAATAAGTAAGGGTGTTCTGGGCGTGTGAAGAGATAGGTTCAAATGACTTTTGCAGAGCTACGGTTCCCCTTAGCAAACTACGGTTCCCATGATTTGAGCGGGGGGCAATGTGCTTCGCAGCATTTCCAGGGATGCCAGTCCTTTCTCCAGAGGCCTGCTGAAAGGGCTGGGTGGCGCAACCCCTGTCTCCTTTGTTTGAGTCATCACTCAAGAACGCGGGCGCTGGGGCGCCTGGTCCGCAAGAGCCTTGTTTGCCTAGCGAATGGAGTGTCTTGCCACCGTCTCTGCCAGCTGGCTCTGGGGAGCGGACTGAGGCCGCCACGTTTGTTGGCCGCCTGCCTATCACTTTGAGGTGTGCGAAGTCGCTTGTCCCTGAATTTTGCAACGGGTCTCCGCCGCAGCCAACACTGAAAGCCTCCTTCAAAGAGGGCTGGTTTCCCAAACACATTTTCTTCCATTTTTTTCTTTTTAAATTTTGTTTATATGGTTTTTTATAATATTCTTAGTAAACATAACTGAAAAAGAAAATAAAACAGGAAAAAAATGAAACAAAAGCTTCCTCGAACCTTCGGACCTCCCCCCACCCCTCCATAGGTTCCAGTTCAATCTTTCATTTCTGCATCTTTTACTGCAGTCTAACTATTAAATATCCATAGTTGCCCATGTTCATGTCACTTTACAAGTGTCGTTGTATTCCAGCTAATGATTTTCAACTGTTTACAGTGGTCTTTCAAATAGGTTCCAAAATTATTCCAGCCTTTCACAAAAAAAAAAAAATTGGTCTTCCTGATTTCTGATCTTTCCCGTCATTCTTGCCATTTCGGCATAGTTCATCGTAGTCCTTTTTCTTCTGTTTCTTTCTCTTTTTTAAAAAAATTAAGATGTATTTTTTTTAAACAAAAATTTTTTTTAATTGATTTTACTAAATATGCAAGAAGTCGCTGGTCAAATCAAAAAAGGGACAATAGCATACATATCCTAAAGCATCTAGGAAAATGAAACATAGGGAAGTAAGATAGCAAACTAAATAAGCATTCTCTGATTTTGGAGTCCACTCCAGTCATTCTGTTGCTTTCTTTTGCAGTTAGCTGGAAATGGCTGGTAATTCCAGGGTCAGCTATGGCTTGTTCCATACACTTGTATAGCTCACCAGGGTTGTTGGAGGTTTATATTATATTATATTATATTATAATTATAATTATTTATTATGCCTCGCCTTACCCCTGGCAAGGCCCTCAAGGCAGCATAAACTTAAAAATTACAAATTATACAACCAGTGCAATAAAAAAATCCAGGAGCTCTACAAGGAGGGATGAGGGAAGCCCTAGGCAGTGGTGGAGCTAGCCGCTCCTGCAATCGGAGTGGCACGGCGGTGTGATCGGGGTGGGTGGGTTGTCACACCCCTCTGGGATGGCACCCAGGGTGGACCGCCCCCCTCCTGTGCCCTTGGCCCTAGGTGACAGTAAAGGTAAAGGTAAACCATTAGGTTCAGTCGTGTCCGACTCTGGGGTTGCAGTGCTCATCTCGCATTATTGGCCGAGAGCCGGCGTACAGCTTCCGGGTCATGTGGCCAGCATGACTAAGCCACTTCTGGCGAACCAGAGCAGCGCACGGAAACGCTGTTTACCTTCCCGCCGGAGCGGTACCTATTTATCTGCTTGCACTTTGACGTGCTTTCGAACTGCTAGGTTGGCAGGAGCCGGGACCGAACAACGGGAGCTCACCCCGTCGCAGGGATTCGAACTGCCGACCTTCTGATCAGCAAGCCCTAGGCTCTGTGGTTTAACAGAGTATCTCAGCCCAAAAACCAAAGTTTCTTCCAATTGGGTACGTGTTGTAGGATCACATGTGTAAGCCAGCTGAAGGGTGGTGAACAACATCTTTTTTTAAATAATAAAAAAGGTTGTTTATTTATTATTTATTTATTTACCTATGTAATCCATAACTTGTGATTTGGTGACATGCAAAAGTAAAGAAATCGGAGGGGGGGGGGACGACAATACAACTGAATGAAAATAAAAATTATATATGCACACACACCAAAAATAAAATCTAAACTTGGGGGGGGGTTCTATTTGCAATCCCTGAGGGGGAATTTGCTTACAATCCCTTATCAGAACTTCCCTCTTAACGCGGGAAGGTGGGATGAAGGGGAGAGCACAGGCAATCCTATGCCTCTTTCGTGGGCCAGCATTGAGCGCAATTTGTCACATCATCACCTTCTGTGGTCTATGTGTCGAGCTGAATATTTGCAAATATATAAAAGGAAGGCTAAGGAGTAAACCCTACACAGATCCGGAGCTTAGTCCCGAAGATGGTTGGATGGCGCTGAAATAAACAGAATATTGAAATAAACAGAAATCTACTCTTATTCCCTTATGGGGTACACAAGAGCCTTTTAAGGTTCTCCATCGGTAGGAGTAAATTTACAGAGGCCAACCAGAGAAAAATTGAGAAGCAAAATTTTATATCTGTTGCAACAGGGCCCACTCCCAAAAATGGAGGAGGAACCCAGAACAATGGTGTGCCAGCTCCTATATAGACTTTTGAAATTCCCCCCCTCCCGCTCAAGACCACCCCCTATACATCATACATACATCACAAAAAGGGGTGTAACCCAGGACCACCTCCCCAGATACATCACAGCTGCATCACAGGTTGGGAGGGTCAGAGGAGGTACCGGTAACCTGAGAATTCTCACACCTGTGGCATCTCTCCCTGACCCCTCCCAGACACACATTTCAGCAAAACAAAAGGTTTCTTGTTTCCTGGCCTGGCAGGGCTAATGTAGGGCTAAAGAGCCAAATCCATTTTAGGTGGTGGGTTCTTTGTGAGGGAAATGGCCCATGTCTGGCACTCAGGCATCAGGATGCCAGAGATTATCACTGATCACCCCCTCCTTCCTTGCAGAGAAACAGTTTGTCAGTTTGGGAGTCAAAATGGTGTGAGGCCTAGGGACCCAGGTGGCGCTTTGGGTTAAACCACAGAGCCTAGGGCTTGCGGTTCGAATCCCTGCAACGGGGTGAGCTCCCGTTGCTCGGTCCCTGCTCCTGCCCACCTAGCAGTTCGAAAGCACGTCAAAGTGTAAGTAGATAAATAGGAACCGCTCAGGCGGGAAGGTAAACAGCGTTTCCGTGCGCTGCTCTGGTTCACCAGAAGTGGCTTAGTCATGCTGGCCACATGACCTGGAAGCTGTACGCCGGCTCTCGGCCAATAAAGCGAGATGCGCGCCGCAACCCCAGAGTTGGATACGACTGGACCTAATGGTCAGGGGTCCCTTTACCTATATAAGACCTTGATATTCTTACAACAGCGCCTTGTACGCCTCCTTCCGGCAACTCCTGCAACCCAGCTGGTGCCAAACGTCTTGCTCTGCTTTCCTTTGGACCACATCTGTGAGGCCGTGAAAGGGGGGGCCTTGTCGTCTGAGCAGCCCAGGACCTCCATGCACCCCAGAGAAGTCGCTTCAAAAACCAGCAAAAACAATGCAGGCAGCAGATGTTATACGTTCCCAGTTTCTTCAGACAAAGCAGGTGCTGCGATTCTCCAGCGGTTTTTACCCACAGAGGCGCATTTCGCTGTCTCTCGAGACAGATGGATGCCAACAATAATCTATCTGGTGATGCAAGCTGACCGTAAGCAGTTTTGCATTGGGCTTTCTGCTGTGTTCCTACAACTTTCTGCTTTAAACATCAATAAAGCTTTTTTTCTTTTCTTTTTTAAAGAAGAGCTTCAGACAAATTAAGAGCAGAATGCAGCTCCAAGCCTGACTTTCCTCCTGCACTAATCGTCTTGAGCAGGGGTAGGCAAACTAAGGCCCGGGGGCTGGATCCGCCCCGGCCCAATCGCCTTCTAAATCCGGCCCACGGATGGTCCGGGAATCAGCGTGTTTTTACCTGAGTAGATTGTGTGCTTTTATTTAAAATGCATCCCTGGGTTATTTGTGGGGCATAAGAATTCATTCATTTCCCCCCCAAAATATAGTCCGGCCCCTCACAAGGTCTGAGGGACAGTGGACCGGCCCCCTGCTGAAAAAGTTTGCTGACCCCTGGTCTTGAGAAATGGGGGTAGCTGCATTTGGGCGGGTGGCACACGGATACTGACAAGCTGGAACGTGTCCAGAGGAGGGCAACCAAAATGGTCAAAGGCTTGGAAACGATGCCTTATGAGGAACGGCTTAGGGAGCTGGGTATGTTTAGCCTGGAGAAGAGAAGGTTAAGGGGTGATATGATAGCCATGTTCAAATATATAAAAGGATGTCATATAGAGGAGGGAGAAAAGTTGTTTTCTGCTGCTCCAGAGAAGAGGACACGGAGCAATGGATTCAAACTACAAGAAAGAAGATTCCACCTAAACAGTAGGAAGAACTTCCTGACAGTAAGAGCTGTTCGACAGTGGAATTTGCTGCCAAGGAGTGTGGTGGAGTCTCCTTCTTTGGAGGTCTTTAAGCAGAGGCTTGACAGCCATCTGTCAAGAATGCTTTGATGGTGTTCCTGCTTGGCAGTGGGTTGGACTGGATGGCCCTTGTGGTCTCTTCCAACTCTATGATTCTATGATTCTATGAAATTTGCAGTCTGCCTGCAGCCCTCCTGCTAATGATCTCTGGAGGACGGGGAGCCTGTTTGTTTCCTGTCCAAAATGGACCTGCCTTCAAACAATTGCCTGCCCTTAATCTCAGCCTGAGAAGGTGGAAAGTCAACAGGGCTTGTTTTCACCCCTGGCGCCATTCAGGGAACCGGCTTCTCCTCAAGTACTTATCAAAGAAGAAAGCAAGAAGCAGAGGAAAGGATAGTCAATATTGACGGAGGCACTTGAAGATCTAAGCTCAGTGAGCTCATTACATTCTTGAGAGAGTGCAGAGGTGCCCTGAGGTTAGGCCAGGATGAAAAGCCAGCACGTTTTTTGTGGCTTCCTGGACACGTAATGGGGGTGACAGCAGAAGTAAAGGCCGGTGGTTTTTCTTTATAACACCGGCTATTTCAGGGCTGCGGGGTCGTCCAACACACACACATTATTGTATTTTAGGCCAAACGCAATTCTCACTTATTCTGCTCATTTGTTTGTTGCATATCATAGAACTAACAGATTGGTGGCTAACAGATTGAGGTTGAATCCTGACAAGACAGAAGTACTGTTTTGGGGGGACAGGGTGCGAGCGGGTGTGGAGGACTACCTGGTCCTGAATGGGGTAACTGTGCCCCTGAAGGACCAGGTGCGCAGCCTGGGAGTCATTTTGGACTCACAGCTGTCCATGGAGGCGCAGGTTAATTCTGTGTCCAGGGCGGCTGTCTACCAGCTCCATCTGCTACGCAGGCTGAGACCCTCCCTGCCCACGGACTGTCTCGCCAGAGTGGTGCATGCTCTGGTTATCTCTCGCTTGGACTACTGCAATGCGCTCTATGTGGGGCTACCTTTGAAGGTGACCCGGAAACTGCAATTAATCCAGAATGCGGCAGCTAGACTGGTGACTGGGAGTGGCCGCCGGGACCACATAACACCGGTCCTGAGAGATCTACATTGGCTCCCAGTATGTTTCCGAGCACAATTCAAAGTGTTGGTGCTGACCTTGGAAGCCCTAAACGGCCTCGGTCCAGTATACCTGAAGGAGCATCTCCACCCCCATCGTTCTGCCCGGACACTGAAGTCCAGCGCTGAGGGCCTTCTGGCGGTTCCCTCACTGCGAGAAGCCAAGTTACAGGGAACCAGGCAGAGGGCCTTCTCGGTAGTGGCACCCGCCCTGTGGAACGCCCTCCCACCAGATGTCAAAGAGAACAGCAACTACCAGACTTTTAGAAGACATCTGAAGGCAGCCCCCATGTGGTTTTTGGGCTGAGATACTCTGTTAAACCACAGAGCCTAGGGCCTGCTGATCAGAAGGTTGGCAGTTCGAATCCCCGCAACGGGGTGAGCTCCTGTTGCTCGGTCCCTGCTCCTGCCCACCTAGCAGTTCGAAAGCACGTCAAAGTACAAGTAGATAAATAGGTACCGCTCCGGCGGGAAGGTAAAAGGTGTTTCTGTGCGCTCTGGCTTCCGTCACGGTGTCCCGGTGCGCCAGAAGCGGTTTATTCATGCTGACCACATGACCCAGAAAAGCTGTCTGTGGACAAACGCCGGCTCCCTCAGCCTAAAAGTGAGATGACTGCCGCAACCCATAGTCGCCTTTGACTGGACTTAACTGCCCAGGGGTCCTTTTCCTTTGTTTCTCTTTAATGGGCAAGAGTGGGGCCTTCTAGATCAGGGGTAGGCAACCTAAGTCCCGTGGGCCGGATGCGGCCCAATCGCCTTCTAAATCCGGCCCACGAACGGTCTGGGAATCCAGCATGTTTTTACATGAGTAGAATGTGTCCTTTTATTTAAAATGCATCTCTGGGTTATTTGTGGGGCATAGGAATTTGTTCATTCCCCCCCCCCCAAAAAAAATATAGTCCGGCCCACTACATGGTCTGATGGACGGTGGACCGGGCCCACGGCTAAAAAAGGTTGCTGACCCCTGTCAGCTAGATGGTAAGGCTGCAGAGCAGCTAATAAACTGGAATGGTGTTTGGACAGTCCAGTGTAAACCCATTCTACGATTCTAAATCCACCGCTGTTAAATTGCGTTGGTAGCATGTTGCAGGAAAACACCCGGAAAAGGATGCCAGTCTGGAAAGATGAATGGTTAGTACACAGAAAGAAGTGGACCAAATGACACCTTAATGTTTGTCGATCGAGAAATCGATCACTTTTCTTTTGGGAATTATAGGGACAGAACTGCTGAAACTGTATAGAAACTTATTCAGCGGCAAGAACTCGCCCCAAAATGGAAAGAAGCAGAAGTCCCAGCAAAGGAAGAATGGATACAAAAACTTACGGAATATGCAGAAATGGCGAAACTTACCGGAAGAATAAGAAATCCAGATAACAAACTTTTTATCAAAGAATGGGAACGGTTTATTGAATATTTACAGATGAATTGTAAACGGATAAGAACATTGGCAGGATTATTGTAATAGCCTGCAGTTTGATAAGAGCATATATTTAAAGCAGATGAATAAATGAGCAGATTAAGTTAATTTGGATATGCAGAAGATATTAAAAATAAATTTAAGGAACCGCAGAAAGAGGGAGAAGGAAGTCAGGTTTTGAAATGTGAAAATGATTGTAAAATTTGTGAAATGTATAAACCTGAAAAGCGTAAATAATTTTTTTAAAAAGAAATCAATCAATTTAGGTTTATTGCTCTAGCCAAAGTTCCAATAAAACAACGCTGATATGACCTGTGATTTAAGTGAAGGGTTAACAGAGACACCAACTCAAATCCAGTTTGATTTCAAATTATACCTTCAAATCACCACAATTTATAGAGATTTTATCTAACTCATTTTCTGTTTTTCTTCTTCTTTTGCAGCCAGGGCATATAGGGCCGCTCTGTGTGTTATTATGAAGTTCTTATCGTCACCTTTAGCCATGATTTTCAGAAACTGTTCTGAAATGGTTACAGGTAGATAGCCGTGTTGGTCTGTCATAGTCAAAACAAAATAAAAAAAATTCCTTCCAGTAGCACCTTAGAGACCAAGTTTGTTTTTTAATTTGGGGGGGGGGGGGATGACCAACTAAGGATTTTTTAATTTTGTTTTGTTCTGAAATGGGCAGCTCTTAACGTGAAGAAAATGCAGGCGCTGGGTCCCCGATCCAGAATGTGCTTGCAATCTAGATTGGCGCTGGGCCAGTTTTCTTGCTGAAAATATCTCGCTCCATCCCCAGCTGCCGTTGGCTCCCCAGGGTGTTGTTTGCTGTGATTTTCTGAGAAAATGAGACTTACTATACCAGGTAATAAATGGAAATGGATGTGGAGGACTGGTGATTTTGACTTGCTACCTGCAAATTGGAAGGAGAGCTTTTTGAAACGTACAGAGAATCATAGATTCGTAGGCTTGGAAGGGACCCCCAAGGGTCCTCTAGTCCAACCCCCTGCAATGCCGGAATCTCAGCTAAAGCATCCATGACAGATGGTCGTCCAAACTCTGCTTAAAAATCTCCAAGGACAATTCCAGTCATTTGTATTGACTGAAATGTATTTACAATTTAGCCTGTGGGTATTTGCCATCTAGAATCATAGAGTTGGAAGAGACCCCAAGGGCCATCCAGTCCAACCCCCTGCCAAGCAGGAAACACCATCAAAGCATTCCTGACAGGTGGCTGTCAAGCCTCTGCTTCAAGACCTCCAAAGAAGGAGACTCCACCACACTCCTTGGCAGCAAATTCCACTGTCCAACAGCCCTTACTGTCAGGAAGTTCTTCCTAATGTTTAGGTGGAATCTTCTTTCTTGTAGTTTGAATCCATTGCTCCGTGTCCGCTTCTCAGGAGCAGCAGAAAACAACCTTTCTCCCTCCTCTATATGACATCCTTTTATATATTTGAACATGGCTATCATATCACCCCTTAACCTTCTCTTCTCCAGACTAAACATACCCAGCTCCCTAAGCCGTTCCTCATAAGGCATTGTTTCCAAGCCTTTGACCATTTTGGTTGCCCTCTTCTGGACACGTTCCAGCTTGTCAGTATCCTTCTTGAACTGTGGTGCCCAGAACTGGACACAGTATTCCAGGTGAGGTCTGACCAGAGCGGAATACAGTGGTACTATTACTTCCCTTGATCTAGATGCTATACTCCTATTGATGCAGCCCATAATTGCATTGGCTTTTTTAGTTGCTGCATCACACTGTTGACTCATGTCAAGTTTGTGGTCTACCAAGACTCCTAGATCCTTTTCACATGTACTGCTCTCAAGCCAGGTATCACCCATCCTATATTTATGCCTTTCATTTTTTTGCCCAAGTGTAGTACTTTACATTTCTCCCTGTTAAAATTCATCCTGTTTGCCTTGGCCCAGTTCTCTAATCTGTTAAGGTCATCTAGACATGTGAAGTTGTATCAGGAGTTCTGCTCTTTTCCCCTTATGCAGAAATACAGGGGTCAAATCCTTCACCCGGCCAGAAACATAACTGGATAGTGAACTGCAGATGATCCAGAACTGTTTTTATCATTTTGTCCTGCAGACAAGTCTATTGTTAACCGGGATCTAGTGGGTATCCTACTAAGGAACATCAGCAGTTGCCTAGATTTTTGGTTAACCTACCTGAATATTGTCTACACAGGCTGGCAGCAGTTCTCCAGAGTGTCAGGCAGGGGACACTGCCAGACCTACCTGCAGGTGCTTGCGGGGGTTAGAACCTGCAATGTTCTCCATGCAAAGTGGATGCTCTTAATCCCTGGGCTGCAGCCCTTCCCTAAACAATAGCAGCAAGCATGGATACTGTTTCAGGGTGGAAAAATGACTCACCATGGATCTTTCATGAGTATTTGTTCCAGAAAATTTGAACAACTGCACTAGTGTCTGAATGTGCTTCTTGAGAAGTCGTTCTCCACTGCAAACAAATTTGTTGAGAAATGGACAATGCTCACAGTGTTCCTGGCATAGGGTATTCCAGGATGACGTTCGTGCTGCGTATACGTTGCCCAGTCTTGCAATATCATATAAAAACAACATTTGGAGTAATATTTGTCTTTTATCTCAGTGCGACAATCAGGTTTATGCTGGCGCTGTTTCATCTTTAGCCTTGTTTTTTTAAGGGATAACTTTTTTTTTAATGGCTTTTATGATACAAAGCAGAGGGACGCGGGTGGCGCTGTGGGTTAAACCACAGAGCCTAAGGCTTGCTGATCAGAAGGTCGGCGGTTAGAATCCCCACGACGGGGTGAGCTCCCGTTGCTCGGTCCCAGCTCCTGCCCACCTAGCAGTTCAAAAGCACGTCAAAGTGCAAGTAGATCAATAGGTACCACTCTGGCAGGAAGGTAAACGGCGTTTCCGTGCGCTGCTCTGGTTCACCAGAAGCGGCTTTGTCATGCTGGCCACATGACTCGGAAGCTGTACGCCGGCTCTTGGCCAATAAAGCGAGATGAGCGCCGCAACCCCAGAGTCGGACACGACTGGACCTAATGGTCATGGGTCCCTTTACCTTTACCAGCAACAAATTACCGTATCTCTCCCCCGCAAAAAACCCTTGTTGTTCAATCAGAGGAAAAATTATCTCCCATCAAGAGAACTGACATTCCACGCCGCCCCCCCACTCTTGCCTTAATCTGTGCTGATTTGCTTTCGACAAAGCAATAAGAAGGGAGCCTGCAGAGAAATCAGCAAAAGCCATTTGACTGATCTTTCCCTTTCCCCAAGAAAGCTACAGCGATCAATCCTGGAGCACCAATCAATCAGAAGTGCTGGCTGATCTGAAAAGTTGCAGCTGAAGTACGTGTCTGTCTGGTCCAAGCAGCGAACCTTTGGTTTGGGACTTGCTGGTTTAAGCCTGCCAGTAGCTTGGCTCCTCCTCGTCTTCCCACCATGATTTCTCATTATGTTTTAGTCTGGTCTCTTCTGTCTATAAGCGCCAGAGCGAAGGTCGGTCCGTTAGAGCAGGGGTGGGGAACCCTCAGCCTGCGGGCCAAATCTGGCCCACCATGTTGTCTTCCCCTGAGCACTCCCACTTGCTCCATATAGGTGATGTCAGGTGTGGGCCAGGTGGAGACTTGGCTGCTCACCTGTCAATCGACTGCCACCATTAGGGTACCGGATAATTGACAGAGGAGTGGTCCTGCCCACCTATCAAAGTTGGCCCTATCAAAGATCTGGCCTGCCAGAAGGAAAAGGTTCCTCACCCCTGCGTTCCGGTGAATGGGGCATGGCCCTACCAACATCAGCCTGCCTTTTTACTTACAACCAATCCAGTGAGTGGTACAGGCCATCAGCTTCCTGCTCTGGCGCCACCTCCTGTTCGCCTCCCTGCCTTCCGCCCTATCAGCCCCAAAGGGGCCCCAGTCACCACTGCTCCAGATTTAGCCACTCCACCTACAACCCATTTGATTCAACCCAAGTTCCTTCTCTAAGCAGAGGTCATGGACTGGCTGGATGAAGAAGTGGCGAGAGGAACCAGCTGGGGAACCGGTGAGGGAAGTAGGTTCACAGCCCAGGGATTGGTGGTGGGGCAAGGATGAGTGGTCCCAGGGAGAAGACTGGGTAGAGGAGGTGTCGGAAGCTGAAGGGGCAACAGGGCTTAGTGAGCGGGGAAGAGGCTGTGCCAGACAGCAGTCCGGAATCAGAGCCAAAAGCGGAGGCTGGAAGGAGGGAGGGGCAAGAGGCAGAGATGAGTCAGTCTGGTGAAGAAACCTGGGAGTCTCCCCCTCCTCTACCCCAGAACCAGGAGCTCCCCTACCCCAGAACCAGGAGAGGCATGAAAGGGGCAGAGGTGGAGTTTGCTTCACACAGGCGCAGTCTCTGATTGCTTCGGGTAGACCCTGGAGAGGAGGGGACTTGGGCAGCTGTGGGGAGGCGGGAATTTTCAGTCTCGGCAACTGCTTTATGGGGGCAAGACCTGCCAGAGATAAGTTGCTTTGCCCACTAGGCCTGTGCAGATCCCATTTTTGTCAATAAAGAGTCCACTCCAACTTGCACGGTGTGATTTACTGCTGGCTCGCTCCTGACACCGAGCAGGTTTTGCCCTGGCTCCAGTCTTGCCATGTCTAGCCCTGACCTGGTACTGTAGCACAAAAGCAAATCTTAGCTGGTTTCAGAGCGGCCAGCCTGACGGCACACAAGTCACATCCGATGCCTCCGCCCACTGGGTGCTACTGGTGCAACAAGACAAGGCAGCCCCTGGCATGGGCTGTTGGGTGCACAGCACCGCCTCTCGCGCCATCAAATGGGTCCAATCTCGTTCCTCTTCCATCGGCTACCATGGCTTGCCAAACGCAAGCCTGCTTTCCGCAGCCTTTGTGCCAGGGTGAGAGTCAGCGCTGGAACTGGGGCTGGCGGATAAGCTCTGGCTGCTGGGCGTGAGTCCGGGGAAGGGATAAGGAGACCCTACCAATGCCTTCTCCTCCATCAGAGACCCGGCAAAACCGTAGCCCCCCGGGTGTGGTGGAACCGCACCATTGTCGCAGGTTCGGTGTGCTTCCTGCCCCGGGTCGGCCTTGGGTTCCTGTTGCTTGCCTTGCTTCTTCATCTTGTACCGGTGGTTCTGGAACCAGATCTTCACCTGGTTGGGGGTGAGGCGGGTGACGGTGGCTAAGTGCTCACGCTCTGGGGCTGTCAGGTACCTCTGCAGCTCGAACCTCTTCTCCAGCTCGTGAACCTGGGCCCGGCTGAACAGCACCCGCCGCTTCCTTTTGGACGGGGTCCCGGTGAAGAACGAAGGCGGCTTGATCATCTCGCCAATGTAGCCCAGGCAGTCGGCTCCGGCTACGCTGAACCCCGATGTACCCACGTACCTGGGGACTGGGGGTGGGGTGGGGGGAGGAGAAAGAACGAGAACGAGTCATGGAGTATCAAAAATTATCCTGTACCGTCGTACCTTGGAAGCCGAAAGGAATCCGTTCCGGAAGTCCGTTAGACTTCTAAAACGTTCAAAAACCAAATCGCAGATTCTAATTCTAATTCTAATAGAGGACTTTACCCACTTTTTCTTCCACTGCCCTCTCTATGACTCAATAAGATCGAGGCTCCTGCTACTAATTCCTCCGACCATTGCCATGGAAGATGACCGCTTGAAATATCTATTGGTGGATGCCAATCCCATAGTCACTCATGGCGTGGCCATCTATATCCTGCAGGCCCTGAAACTCAGGGCCACCTCGATAGGTTAACCTCCTTTAGCCCTGGACTTGTAAACTTTCCAATAGTTTACATAATTGTTATTGTTTTTATCATACCTGTTTTATTTACTATGATTTTATACCTGATGTTTGCAAATGTATAAGAATGGCAGGCTACTGCTGGGACTTATTACTTGTGCTATGGCCAAATGGCTAACGCAATAAACTTTGATTTGAATTGGCTGCAGGAAGCTCCTGCAGCCAATCAGAAGCCGCGGAAGCCCCGTCGGACGTTCGGGTTCCAAAAGAATGTTCGCAAACCGGAACAATCTCTCCCGGGTTTGCAGCGTTCGGGAGCCAAAACGTCCGAGTACCAAGGCGTTCGGGATGCAAGGTACGGCTGTCTTTTTATCTTGTGAACCAACCTGAGATCTTCAGATGAAGGCGGTATATAAATCAAATAAATAATAACATAATAATAATCAAATGCAGAGTCCCTTTTTTGGGGGGGGGAGCTCTTCGTAGCATGTGGATCCTTGCAGATCTACACTATACATTTAAAGCAGCGATTCCTCGTTTTTTCCAGACGGTCACTCTGTTAGTCCCATAAGTTCATCCGCAGTGACCCCTGCCCAGTAAAAGCATTTTTTGGAATAGCGGTTTGCATGACCCACCAAGCAAGCACAATAAAATTCAAAACAACAACTAATTGTGCAACTTTTCAAAATCTAGTTGAAACTATTTAGTTTGGTTAATTCAACAAAAGTGGTGCCCTCGATCCTGCGATCAAAAGCCTGATCCTCATTTTAGCTCGGCTGGTTAGCATGCGGTGCTGATAACGCCATATATTCATATTCAACGCACCTTAAAAGCGCACGACCTCCGCCAAATAATCCTGTGGGCCTCAGTAGGTCAAGGAAATCTTAGCTCCATGAGAGGGAAGCTTCGGTTGTCAAAATTCTTTGGGGGAACTCGAGTGCTTTAAGTGTGCACTGAATATACTGCGGATCTGAAATAATAGGATGCTGGGCAAAACTCTGACACCATTTTCCAATGCGAGGGATACTGGACTTTCACTAAAAATATAAGAACAGAAGAAGAGCCTTGCTGCAGGATCAGGCCAATGGCCCACCTAGTCCAGCATCCTGTACTCATAGCGGCCAGCCAGATGACTCCGGGGAACCAGGACAAAAGCTGATATTATTTCCCCCAAATAACCCTGGGAATTGTAGCTCTACCGGCCCTGTTCTTTGTGGGAAAGAATATGCTTTAAATCATAGAATCGTAGAGTTGGAAGGGACCCCAAGGTCATCTGGTCCAACCCCCTGCCATGCAGGAATCTTTTGCCGAACGTGGGGCTCAAACCCACGACCCTGAGATTAAGAGTCTTGTGCTCTACCGGTTGAGCTATCCAAAGCGAAATACTCCACTCCATTCCCATTCAGTTTCTTCCCATGTGCAAAATCCACAATCGGCATCCCAAGCCACTGAGCATGCTCAGTTGTCATAGGGCTGGGTTTTGGGGGGGAGTCCCCCTTAATGTGTTTCCCCACAAATCTGGGGTTCCCCCAAGCCCACTGATACTTCCCTCTTGGGTGGTGGAAGGTGCTGTTCTGACTACATATGAATAGACATGAGAACGACGAGTTTGATTTTAGTATATAAGATTCAGTTGCATACAATAATGTATATTTGTAATCTATCGGGTTGTCCTAACTTTTCTTCCAAGGAGCACAGGGTGCTTTCTGTCCTCACAACGACCCTGCAAGGAAGACTAGGCCCAGGCAGAGGACAGGCCGTAGATCAGTGCTAGAGTGCAGGCTTTGCAAGCCAGATGTTGCAAGCAGAAATTGTGGAGAGCCGCTGCTGCTGCTGCCAAACTCTGTAGACATTACTGAGCTAGACCATTGGTCTGTCTCAGTACAAGGCAGCTTCCTAAGTTTTATATATATATATATATAGAATCATAGAGTTGGAAGAGACCCCAAGGGCCATCCAGTCCAACCCCCTGCCAAGCAGGAAAACCATCAAAGCATTCCTGACAGGTGGCTGTCAAGCCTCTGCTTAAAGACCTCCAAAGAAGGAAACTCCACCATACTCCTTGGCAGCAAATCCCACTGTCGAACAGCTCTTACTGTCAGGAAATTCTTCCTAATGTTTAGGTGGAATCTTCTTTCTTGTAGTTTGAATCCATTGCTCCGTGTCCGCTTCTCTGGAGCAGCAGAAAACAACCTTTCTCCCTCCTCTTTATGACATCCCTTTATATATTTGAACATGGCTATCATATCACCCCTGAACCTTCTCTTCTCCAGGCTAAACATACCCAGCTCCCTAAGCTGTTCCTCATAAGGCATCGTTTCCAGGCCTTGGACCATTTTGGTTGCCCTCTTCTGGACACGTTCCAGCTTGTCAGTATCCTTCTTGAACTGTGGTGCCCAGAACTGAACACAGTATTCCAGGTGAGGTCTGACCAGAGCGGAATACAGTGGTACTATTACTTCCCTTGATCTAGATGCTATACTCCTATTGAAGTTGTTTCAAGGTCACCCAGTGAGCAACCAGGACTCTTTGGTCTAACAGTCTAACCACTACACCACACTCCCTCCGTACATAATAACAACCTTCCGACATTCTGACCCGTTCCAGTGCAGGGTTCCCCTAACTTCTGATAGCGGGGGGGGGGGTTCAAATTGGAGCTTCAAAAATAGGGGGTTGACTTTTTGAGTGTGTAAGAGGCATTCCTTGCCACATCGAGCCTAGGCCCCACTCTATGGCTGGAAGATGGCAAGCCCAGAGCAAACCTGGACAATTTAGGACAGATAAAAGAAAGCCCTTCTTCACACAGAGCGTAGTTAACCTGTGGAACTCCCAGCCACAAGAGTCAGGGACGGCCACCGACGTGGATGGCTTTAAAAAGAGGATTGGACAAATTCATGAAGAAATCTATCAATGGCTACTAGACCTGATGGCTCGGATCTGTCTCCACACTCAGAGGCAACCGCTGGAAACCACAGGAGGGAAGAGACAGCTCAGGTCCCTCGGGTTTCCCACAGTGGTTTGGCCACTGCGAGAACAGGATGCCGGACTAGGTGGGCCATCGGGCTGATCCAGCTGCAGGCTCGTCTCCTGTTCGTAACTCCTGCAGGGGTGCGACGGGCACACTCCTCCGAGAGCGTTATTCTGCCACATTTCTGCACTTGGCAGTTCGGAAGCCCGCCGACAGCCCCGTGCAAGTTGCCCTACCCGACGACAGACATTCTGCTTGCAAAAGGAACGACAGCAACCCATCCGACAGCCAAGAGGGCGCATCACTTACATGAAGGGTAGGGCGCGTCCGCGGTGCCAGAGGCGTACCACTCTGCGTGGTTCCTGAAGTTCTCCTGCGGGTAAGCGGGCAGCTCTGCTGGGCCTGGGAATGTCCCTGGGTAGCAACCCAGCATGGAGTTCGGAGGCAGGCAGTTGCTAATGGAAAACCTGGAGCCCCCCAAAGTAGCCTGGTGGGTGCCGGGCATAAACTGGGCAAAATCTTCCAGTGCTTCCACAGCAAACGCTTTGAGGTCCTCCATGTGGACGGATTCCCCCCCCCCGAAAGATGGGGGATTTAGAGCTAGATGCTGAGGTATTCCCCCCCCCCACTCTTCACCTGCTATTCTTTCCCACCTCTCTCCAGACGGACTCTGCAGCGGTGGTGATTCAAGGGGACTTCTCTTCCTTTTATCTTAAAGTCTGCACCTTATCAGGGATTTAAGTGCTCCACCTACCGCAATGGAGGTGGAGTGGGTGGGTGGGTGGGGGCGAAGGAGCCAGCCCCTCCTCTCCAGGAGTCTAACCAAACAGCAGGAGTGAAGAAGCAGACAGTCCAAGTTAATGGAAGCGGTGAATTGGTTTGAAAAAACCCCACTGGCGAGAGGGGAGGCTCAGTTCCCGAACCTTTAACCTCGGACATCACCGCAGACAAAGGTAGGGCCTACCTGTCCCCAACGAGGCACGCTGTCTCCAGGCATACCACCCGGATGGTCGCACATTGGGTGCGGGATTTCATTTTTTGTTTTTTTAATCAAGTTTCTAGTCCTCATGATGGCTGCAAAATTGGCATAATTGCGAGCTGGCCATGGCTGCTGAGATCTTGGAAGCCCCAGAGGAAGGGAAGGGTTCCCCGTGGTCAGAAAACAAGGCGGCGGTGCCCCATGAACCAAATGTCTCGAGCAAAGCTAACAATTTTTATAAATTGCGGGACTTTGGAGTCCTCCGAGGAGCAGCGACAGATCGGACAATTTCAAATGGCGTTCACAATTCTTTAAGCCGTAGCTGTGACGGAATTAGTAGAATCCACCTCTAATTTTTTTAAAAAATAGGTGGTCATTAAAAAGTAATCGGACACTCGTAGAATTAAAACAGTACACAAAGATCTGTTTAAGAATGCAGATGCTGTAACTACGACGACAACAAGGAGGTGGAAATGCACGTATTTGGGGAAATAAGATGCGCAAAGGCATTGTTTTAGGGAAACGGCATTGCAAAAAGGTGTACATTCTGCAAAATGACAAACAGGGTGTGTGGGTTGTCTATTAGGGGGGAAATTGATCAATTTCCCCAGGGACTTTTTGAAAGTCCACATGGAGCCTGGAAAATAAATATCCTCTCACAGGCAGGCTCTCCCTTGCAAAGATGCCGGTGGTCCGGGTTTGCAGGTAAAAAGAACGGCCACATTTGCCTGTTTATGGACCACTTTTCTGAAACAGTTCTGAAAACCCTCTATTGGTTTAGATTTAGACATTTCTCTCCTGATTTTTTCTTCATTTTGTTGGTACAACAACTTTTTTTTATTGGTTTTTAAACAAATGCCAAAAAAAGAGGAACCAGTAAACACTTCTCCATCTAATGGTGTTTATTCTGTCTGTTGACTTTAGACATAAGCTCTTACACATATTACTTAACGTCTCTTCTTTCTTTGGCGATCCCTCGTAGCCGAGTTACGATTGTCTTCCATAAACACGGCTTTAACAATGAGTCCGTAAGTGACTGTGGAGGCCAATTCTGGATCCACACGTCCTTCCACAGTGGGGACATTGGTTTCCGGGCGGGAGTTGATCACGGTGTGGATTTGCCAAGCGTGCCTTCCTCTTAGCGTGTTTCTCCCTTGCGTCCTGAGTTCAAGAAGACTGAGCTGTTGTCTTGATTTGGGTCCTCAACATCGATAAAGAAAGGGGTCCATGTTTCTTGGAAGTTATTTCTTTTCATTATGCCTTTAAATGGCCACCCATAACTGGTGAGATGCTCAGATATTACTGTACCCCAGATATTATTTTGCCATGTGTTCAGGGGTATTTCAGACTGGTTCTTCCATAGGTGAGCCATCGTTAATAGCGCAGCAGTCAGAAAGAAGCCTGCTAGTTCTCTGTGGTGCAGGATGGAGCCCAACTCTGTGTCTAAAGATAGAAGGCTAAAGCATGATTTTGAGAAAAGGGTTGGCTTCTCCGGAAAGCGCCCAACTTAACACGCATTTAACTTGTGCACATTCCGTGCTTTACGCGTTTGGGGGGAAAATAAAATTGCAAAGGGGGCAGAAAGGGGGGGGCTTTGGCAGTCCCACCTGCCATTGCACTCAATGTCTTTTAATATGCACAATTTTGACTAGAGAACCGATCCCTCGAACGCAACCCCCGCGGACGTTGCAGGCTTTCTGTGATTTGCCGGGAATAAAAGGTAAAGGTAAAGGGACCCCTGACCATTAGGTCCAGTCGTATCCGACTCTGGGGTTGCGGCGCTCATCTCGCTTTATTGGCCAAGGTTAAACCACAGAGCCTAGGGCTTGCTGATCAGAAGGTCGGCGGTTTGAATCCCCGCGACGGGGTGAGCTCCCGTTGCTCGGTCCCAGCTCCTGCCCACCTAGCAGTTTGAAAGCACATCAAAGTGCAAGTAGATAAATAGGTACCGCTCCGGCGGGAAGGTAAACGGCATTTCCGTGCACTGCTCTGGTTCGCCAGAAGCGGCTTAGTCATGCTGGCCACATGATCTGGAAGCTGTACGCCGGCTCTCGGCCAATAAAGCGAGATGAGCACTGCAACCCCAGAGTCTTCCACGACTGGACCTAATGGTCAGGGGTCCCTTTACCTTTACCTTACTGCTTGTAAGGTGGTGTGAGAGCCAGTGTGGTGTAGTGGTTAAGAGCGGTAGACTCGTAATCTGGGGAACCGGGTTCGCGTCTCCGCTCCTCCACATGCAGCTGCTGGGTGACCTTGGGCTAGTCACCCTTCTCTGAAGTCTCTCAGCCCCACTCACCTCACAGAGTGTTTGTTGTGGGGGAGGAAGGGAAAGGAGAATGTGAGCCGCTTTGAGACTCCTTCGGGTAGTGATAAAGTGGGATATCAAATCCAAACTCCTCCTCCTGTTCTTCTTCTTAAAGAATAAGAGTAAGCTTAAATCCTGACTAATAAAAGACTGTTTAATCACAATAAGCGGGATAGGAAGATGTTAACAGAAAGCCTTGACACTTAACAAATCAAAGCAACTAACAAATGCAATAAATAACAATGGCAACATTTGAAAAGACAAAGTGAATTTACACCCTCGTCCCAAACCTTCCAGCTGTCACAATTCAACTGGGAAACTTCAAGAATCCAAATTGTGAAGCCACAACAATTCCCCACTTCTCACTGCACTGGCCAGGGGTGGAGGGATATTCAGTGACTTTCAAGAATAGAGTTTGGGGTGGGGTTGACAAAATCTTTTATAGTTGAAATGAAAAGGGACAAGGATTGTCCCTCTTCCAAAACGGGAACAACCCCTGCTTGTGGACACTTGCGGTGGATGAACCTGTCCATTTCGTGGTTTTGCAATTAATGCTCTTTCCTTTTAAAAAGAGGACCATAGATATCCAACATGAGCAGGACGACGTCGCGCAGGCAGGAGCCAGAACTTTTGCATTCCTCATCCTGCCCCCCCCCCCAGTGTCCCTTTACCTTCCAAACATTTTCGCACAGCGGATTGTTTAGCGATTGCCTGGGCAGGTTGATCTTCCAGACTTTTATTCTGGGTTTTGAAAGGGCTACTTCACTTTCTGCCTCCTTCTTCAGACATAGAATCTATTATATTACGCATGGCAACTTCATAAAGAGGTGGATTAATTCAGGGATTTGTCAGATTCAGCCATAAAATAATCTACAGTACGTAGAAGGGAATACTAGTCCAGATTCTAAACACATATTAGCTATAATGGGAAATTCGAGCCTTATTTTTTAACGGCTGGATTTCATGCTGTCATTTAGGTTATCCAGAATAATTGTTCTGTCTTCCTGTTTTGTGACCATAATAATTTTTGTGGCAGTATCTAAATTATAGCTTCCTTGAACTGTCTTTTTAATGGCACAAATTCCGAAGAGTTATTTCTATGATCTTTTCAATGTTTCTTCTGTAGGAAATGTAATCTGACAAGCATATTGTTGATTCCACGTTGCAACATGTTCTTTTCTAAGGATCAAGTGTTTATCCTGTTCTATCCAAGCTTTTTTTATTTTCTTTCAAAGAGTTTTTACCCTGTTGCATCTTCTGTAGCGCAGCCATTAAGGCTGATACCTCAATATTTAATCTGCACAATGCCAAAACTGTAATTTTGCAACTGTTTGGTTGTGGTTTGTCTTTCCTGACCTCCCTGGGGCGCAGGTCTGGGCAGTGTGTGTGAAGGTTCTGGATTGCCCAGATGACATGACCCCCGCCATCCAACCATCACAGGGGCTCCACTCCAGATGTGTGTAGGGTTTACTCCTTAGCCTTTGCAGGGGAAGTCCCTAACTCATGCAGAGTTTGAGACCAGTCGAAGTTGTTTCCTGGGCTGTGGCCGCTGTCGCACGCTGACAGCTTCTAGAAGCCGCAGGTGAGAGCTGACGGCAGGGTGGGGCCCAAAGGTGGACAAACTACCCCAGAAGGAGCATGATGTGTCACCCACCAGGTGCAATAGTAAAGGTAAAGGGATCCCTGACCATTAGGTCCAGTCATGTCCGACTCTGGGGTTGCGGCGCTCATCTCACTTTACTGGCCGAGGGAGCCGGCGTACAGCTTCCGGGTCATGTGGCCAGCATGACTAAGCCGCTTCTGGCGAACCAGAGCAGCGCACGGAAACGCCGTTTACCTTCCCACCAGAGCGGTACCTATTTATCTACTTGCACTTGACGTGCTTTCGAACTGCTAGGTTGGCAGGAGCAGGGACCGAGCAACGGGAGCTCACCCCGTCGTGGGGATTTGAACCGCCGACCTTCTGATCGGCAAGCCCTAGGCTCTGTGGTTTAACCCACAGCGCCACCTGGGTCCCACCAGGTGCAATACCCCTCCCCAAGGTGTCAAAAGGGAGCCATGTTATTTTCTGTGGGTCCACTAGGAGGGGGTAGAAACCAATTTTCTGGTTTCTGATCCCTGTTGGTGTTGAGTTTACAGACTCTCTCGACATAATGGCTTGCTTATACTGTATACTGAACGAATTCCTATGCCCCACAAATAACCCAGAGATGCATTTTAAATAAAAGGACACATTTTACTCAGGTAAAAACACACTGATTCCCGGACTGTCCGTGGGCCGGATTGAGAAGGCGATTGGGCCGCATCTGGCCCACGGCCTTAGGTTGCCTACCCCTGGTATACTTGAAGAGTTTTACCAGGGCAGTCAGAACTGGCCTGGCATCCAGGATTGTGCTTTGATCTCATGATGCTGCCTTGCAAATGAACAATGACATAGCCCCTGTGTATGGTCTGCCTCTGCTTTTGATTCACAGAACTGTCACGCAAGACACGCATGCCTTGTAGGACAGCAACCGCCTGCTTCTGCTGTCCGACTTTGATGTGCCTCAATAAATCAGCCACACCCCAGCACAGCCAATCGGGTAACATCTGTGCATAAGGGAAATGCCAAGCTGATTTAATGCGACAAACTCGGCTTTCAATCACAGCTCTACAGTAAATCACGGCCCTGCCCTGACCCCAGTTATGGAGAAAGGCACATTAAGACCTTTTGCACGTACATGAATGCAGTGCTCAATTCTCCACCCTCTTCCCACAGAACCAGAATAGGGGAAACATCTGACACAGCTATGATAATGTTCTCTGCTCATTTGCGTCTTTCCTTGGAGGTTTTTAAGCAAGGTTGGGTGGCCATCTGCCATGGATGCTTTAGCTGAGGTTCTTGCATTGCAAGGGGTTGGACTAGAGGACCACAGGGGTCCCTTCCAACTCTACAAATCTATGATTCTATGAATATAGTGGGGTAGGAGAACTGAAAATAATGTCAATATATTTCAAATCTGGCAACCAGTGGGCCCCTTTGGTTGGTACATGGGTGTAATTGAGTGTATACTGACCAAACTAAGCTTCCCCATGTATAATTTGATCAGGCATGGTTCATTTAGGAGCCGCCTCTCACCACTGATTAATGTTGCAGAACACCAAAGTCCCTTCCTTCCAGAATGTTCCCGCTAGTTGCTAATCAGGTGCTTTTAATAAAACAACAGGCCGTAAACCTGTCGATTTTCCAAGCTCTTTTTTCTTTCGCCGGCCCGGAGACACGTGAAACCCTCGCTTTGCACCTGCGAGCCGCGGCCTCCCCGTGTCTGGTCGCGGCGGGGCTGGGACGATACCATAGCAGGAGAAGGGGGGGGAGGAAAGAGAGGTAGTTTTCTTCTGCTCCTTTTTATAATTAATAGTCTCGAGCGGCCGGCACAATCGTGTCTGCGCGCTGGTGCCTGCTGTATGGAGGAGGTGGGGGCGGGGGAGCGAGATGCGAGAGAGAGAAGATGGAAAAGAGGGTGGTTTTCCCCCCATTTCTCGCCTCCCCTACTTTCGCGGTCACAGTGGTGTCGTCCGAACGTCGAGATAAAAGCCTCATTGCAGCAAGGTTCCAAAGTAGAACGTTGGAGGCCTGAATTGCGCGTGAGAACTACTCATTCCCTGCTGCTGGTAGAGCCGCAGGGTCCATCCGTCGCCATGCATGTCAAAATCAAGGTGGTGTATTGGTAAGAAGCCATTGCAAGAAATATATATATATATATGCTACTATTGTTGCTGGTGCTGCGGTTATTGTGGTCCTTTCCGCCGCCTTTTTATTCGATAATTGCTGGGAACGCTCTTCGTCTGAACGGGCCATTCCTTAAAAGGCGAACAGATTTTTTTTTTACTATTGCATAAGCTTTATACTACTGCATGCATCATGCATTTGCATCGTGCATGTGGCGAAGGAGACTCAAGGCCACCGATGTTCAAGGTTCCGCGTTGGGGTTTGCTGCCAAGCAAGGCTGATGGCGCCACGCCTCTCGAAGTCGTTTCCTTCGTTGCTGATCTTGCTGTTATTTCTAGAGCAGCAAGATCTCTCCGTAGAGGACAGTGAAAATGGCAAAGGGAGGCCTCAGACAAGCCGGTTTCTCTGCCTGTGGGTGTTTGGGTAACACGGGGAGGGAGATTCCTATAGGACCTCTTGAAGGTTGGTGGTTTTGTGGACTAGGGACCTCTTGAGTATGGCGACTCAGAAGCCCAAACTCACTTGGTATGGGTGACCCATCGGTTTATTGCAACATGAATCCTGGATCTTGGGACTTTGGCAGCTCTGTTTCATGCATTTTAATTGCAAATTGGCCTGCTTTATAACTTGTTATATAATCCAGACAGAAGTGTACTAAATGCCCCTATTAATGTGCAGCTTTGTTGAAATATTTATAGTACTTACAAAGTTATTCAGGATTTTGATTTTTAAAAAAGGGAACACATGGTATCTGATTGCAGAAGAGCAGTAATTGCTGGAAAGCATGTCTCACAAAGATTTGTGCTATCAAAGGGTACGGTAGTAGCAGTAAACTCAAGATATTCAGTGGTAGCTGAGTAAAGTAGGCAACATGAAGCCAAGGCTTGGGTAGCCTCACTTCCAGAAATGTAGCATCGAGGAAACCTATCACATGACAGTTCAATGGCATTGCTCAAACTTCTGTTTCTTCAGCAGAAAAGTAGCGGACAAATTTTGACTAAGCAAACTTCGGAGCACAGTTGGCTAATCCTGGCAGCAGATCTGGCAACAGTTCATTAGTTTTGAGTGACTGTTACAGGTTGCCTCTGATGCGCAGGCAGCTCAAAACAACTCCCTGTATGAGCACCAGATCACTGGATCTTCTGCTAGAGAGCAATTCCCAAGTGTTTAAATGTAAGCCTCCAGCCTCTCTGACGTCTGGCTGCAAGTGTCAACACAAGCAAAGTTGGAAGAGGTATCTCTCTATACGAGTTGAGGATTAAAAGCAATAATTATTTTGGGTTTAATTTTAAAGCCCAGTGACCCACTTGCACAGGCTTTAGAGCCTGCTTGTGAGTCGTGACCCAGAAGTTGGGGAAATGTTGGATGTCCACATTCCCACAGATAGACAAATGAAGGTCCCCATGTTAAGCTGTGCATGATGTGTCCCTGGCCGGTTGTCTTCATAAATGTAGCTGTCAGTGGTCATATGGTAAATTCAATAAATTCTTTGCTCACCATAAAAAAGAAAACCAAAGCAAGGGGAATGTTTATTAGAAACTTGGAGAATTATAAAACTGAAAATGGATCCCCAAACCTTCCTTGTTTTTAGTGGATTTTTCTTTACTAAACTTCAAATGTTGCTCTGAACTTGAGGTCTGCAGATGTACTTGGTCATAACTTTTGAAAACGTGGGGCTCTAGCCAGCTAGGCACCTGTTTAATGGTCCTATTCAATGGCGTAAAAGAGAGCTTTTTGGATCCGACACCTGATCTCGCTGACATATAAACTGCCTTCTACCTCCTGCTTCTGAGTCTCCCTGAATATGCCTGTTTGAGGAGCTGTAGACATTGTCTGGTTTAAGTTACCAAGGCTGTCTGATGTTTCACCTCTTGGAAGTGAGTAAAGATCATACAGGGCTCTTAACTTTGCCCTTGGATTCAGTATCAAGAAAAGCTATACTGTTACAATCTGTTAGTCGACCTTGAAAATGAGTCCACAAAAGTTACTAACCTGCCACTTTTTAGCTCTCCTGCTCTTTCACGCTAGCCATGGAGGGCATCTGGAAATCAGAGCATCTTTAGAGAACTTGTGAAAGCTTGTGGGCCGCCATCTCCCAACATTTAGCATCCTAAATCAGAATACGTATCGGGAGGGGTGGGGAATACACACATATCTAGAAACTATGTGATGGAACAGCAGAATGGGAACCAGTGGATTGAGACGTTAATGGGATCAAAAGTTGTAGGACCCATAGAAGTTATTTTCCTGGCTCCATTTGATTGCTAGACAGAAGGGGAGCTGGTTAAGGGATCTGGCTAGTGGCAGGTGGCTTGGTGACTACAGAAGCCAGTTCATGGCCGGTGGGTGGAGATTATGGGAGTTGTAGCGCAGCCACAATTTCCATCTTTGCTTTGTGCTAAATGTGATGTTGCAGTAATGCTTGCTTTTGCTTTTCTTGTAGTGGGGCCTGAGGATACAGTCCCAAGGTGAGTAGATCCTTCTGCCTGATTTGCAGCAAAAACACTTAACATCCTGGTCTGCAGCCCAAAGTAACCGCTGGTTGGATGTGGCGCAGCTGTAGTGGCAGTTAGTGCAGGACCCAAGCAACGTTTGCTAGCACAGTAGAGTCATGCCTGTATTAGTGCACCACACATTTTGCTTCCAGGGTTTCTAATGTTGGGCTGGGCTATGACGGTTCCGCTGGTGGAGAACAGAAAACGCCAGCATCTGGAGGAAAGGAGGGTGGCAGGGAAGGTCCCCTCGAATTGATCTGGATCTCTCTGCATCCTACAGAACATGGGAAGCTGCCTTATACTCAGTATTGTTGACATTGACTGGCAGGGATTCTCCAGGGTTTTGGATAGCGTCTCTCTTCCAGCCATACCTAGAGATTTCCGGAATTGATCCTTGGACCTTTAGCTCTCAAAGATGTGCTCTGCTGCAGAACCACAGCCTTTCTCATGGCTTGCATGTGCTAATTGAGCGCAGGGGTTGAGTCTGAGCTGTTGGCAATGCAAAACATAGGCCTCCCTCCTCTCCTGATTCTGATTCTGGACTGCTTTCTGCCACAGATTCTCCCTGCTCACTAAGCCCTGTTACCTCTTCAGCTTCTGACACTTCCTTTTCCCAGGCTTCTCCCTCTGACCACTCATCATCTTCCCACCACCACACCCCGGGCTCTGAGCCTTCTTCCCTTGGGGTTCCCCAGCTGGTGCCTCCCAGCATCTCTCTGTGTCCAACCAGTCCCTGAGTGCTTAGGAAGGGCTTTAACTTTCTCCGATAACCACAGCTGTGAGTCGATGTTTCTGAACCCTTAAACAACTTCTCCCTCTTCCTCTTACTTGTAGTATCAGCAGCTCAAGAAGGAACTCGAAAAGGAGTTTCCGGGCAAGCTGGAAATGGTGAGTGGATCCAGGTGTGCTGCTGGCACAAGTCTCCTTGCTGACCTGCAACCCATGCAATTTATGGTGATTCGTGGTGATTTAAGCAGCAGGAGGGAAGGAATTTGGCATTTCGGTTGCCTCTTAGTGTGGAATGCAAGATGCACTTTAACTCAAGGCCCTCCGGGGCCTTAACACACCCACACACCCACACACACACCCTCAACAAAGGCACCTGGTATGGACTGAAAACCTGCGGCAATGCATGTCCTGACTTGTTTTGCAGAAACCACTGTAAACCTTTGGCAAATATCTCCATGCTGCAGATCGTCCCCTTCAACTTGCATACCCAGGATGGTGTTGACTGTGTTTTAGGCTGATGATTCAGCTGGCTAGGTCATTAGTTCTGTAAACAGAACACCCTATTCCTCCAGTGTGGTGTAGTGGTTAAGAGCGGTAGACTCGTAATCTGGTGAACCGGGTTCGCTTCCCCGCTCCTCCACATGCAGCTGCTGGGTGACCTTGGGCCAGTCACACTTCTCTCAAGTCTCTCAGCCCCACTCACCTCACAGAGTGTTTGTTGTGGGGGAGGAAGGGAAAGGAGAATGTGAGCCGCTTTGAGACTCCTTCGGGTAGTGATAAAGCGGGATATCAAATCCGAATTCTTCTACACCCAGTACTGTCTGCTGAGTACATTTTACATGCAACTCTGGTTCTCCCCACCCCCCAAACTCCTATCCCTCCCTAAAATGCATCTAGAGCTTTCTTCCTTGGTAGAGTTCAGCGGGGAAAGAAGAGCCCACGCATAGCAATGCTTAGCAACCTTATATCAAATGTCCAGCTTGGCTGCCATTCTTGGCAAATAAGATGTTGTGATCTGAGAACTAAATAATGACCAACTAATTGCTGGGTTTGTACTCTCCCTAAAGAAAAAGAACCCATCTTCTTGCCTCCAGCATGCCCCAGTCTTCTTCTGCAGTGCACCCAAGATGTTGCAGTAGATGGTCTGGCGACATCCTGCACGTGGGAGGGCTGGGTGAGTGGGGAGGCAATGCTGCTAGGCCGTGTGCTGTCTCTGTCCAGAAACGCTTGAAGAAATTGTGGCATGCTTGCATCTAATGATGATCCAAGATGCGCAATGGCTCCTTAAGGTGGTTTCATCCCCTCCCCCCACTTTCTACCTAGATTGGCGAAGGGACTCGTGAGGTCACAGGATGGTTTGAAGTCACGGTGGCTGGAAAGCTGGTGCATTCCAAAAAGGTGAGTCGTTCTGGGGAGCCCTGCTTGGCAAGACAATGGAAGGCCAATTCTTGAGCACATAGCTATGCAAGGTGGTGAGTGGTTGCAGGTTGCTCTCCAACACTGGAAAACACAATTTGGCAACCTTACAAGATTATTTTGTGTGTGTGTGTCTCTTTCTGAACTGTAGAATAAAAAAAATCCTTCTAGTAGCACCTTAGAGACATAGCTGTCAACCCTCCCTTTTTTTGGCGGGAAACTCCCTTATTCCAATGCCGTTTCCCGCTGCTATCCCGGATTGTTGATATCCCTTAAATTTCCCGGATTTCAAAGGAAGCAGCTCCTCTCCCTCCCTGCCGGCCAGGGAGGCTCCTCAGCTACGTTGCTCGGCTGCCAATAAGGAGTCTGAGACCAACTGGGGGCGGAGCTTGCATGCCTTGTGCAGCCAGACCCTCACGCCCAACCAGACAGCCTGCCTGCCATCTATGCGCTCGCTCTTTCGCTCACCCGTTCGCGCGCAGCCTCTGGAGCGCAGGGTGGCGAGGCTACTTCGTGCCATTGCACCGCCCTTGCGGTATCCCTTATTTTCAAATCCGAAAGTTTGGGAAAATCCCTTATTTTCAAATCCGAAAGTTGACAGCTATGCTTAGAGACCAACTAAGTTTGTTATGAGCACACGAAAGCTCATACCAATAACAAACTTAGTTGGTCTCTAAGGTGCTACTAGAAGGGATTTTTTTATTTTGACTATGGCAGACCAACTCGGCTACCTACCTGTAACTTTAACTGTAGAAGTTTTAGATGATTTGCTGGGGTGGTGTTTTTCTCTCTTCAAGATAGGGGAATTTTCAGAGAGGTGTGTGCATGTTTTAAATTTGCTATCTTAAATACCATCTTAAGCCAATTCATTAGCCTGTAGCCCTCCAGGTATTGTTGGTCTGCAGCTTCAGGCATTGGCTGGGACAATGGGATTAGATGTTTATCTAATCCATATGGGCCTAAAAATTGTATTTATATAAGTTTTTTATTGTTAAATTGCTTTGGGGTGCTTCCTGGGAAGGGATTTCTAGATGAAGTGAATGAAGAGTAAAATAAAGAACAAATTATCAAGTAGGCAAGAATGCAGCATGTCCTATAATAATAAAACTAAAATAAAATAATAAAAATAATAATTTTATTATTTGTACCCTGCTCATCTTTTCAGCGCATACAAAAACTTAATAAAGCACTAAACATTAAAAACTTACATATACGGGGCTTTGAGCAAGTGCAAATCTAAGAGTTCAAAAAGGAAAGAACTTCTGCGCTGAGAAGCCGAATTCTGCAAGTGGCATAAATAAACTACAGTCACATTGTAAGGTCGCACCCAAAGACCAGTGTGTACCAACTCTGTGTCCTCGTGGCATCGATCTGTCCCTACACTGTAAAGGAGCCCTAGGCGGACAACGATCAAGCTGGTAGCTTCTGAAACTTTTTAGAGAGGTGGGATGCGGACTTCCATTTCTGACCTTGCTTTCTTTCTGCCAGAATGGAGATGGCTTTGTAGATGATAGTGCCAAGCTGAAGAAGATAATCATGGCCATCAAAGCCGCCTTGGCGTAAGGACGGCTAGAAGAATGCACCAACAGCTTAATGCTTAGCAGAGGTAAAAAAAACAGCAAAAACCCGTAAATATTTCTGCCTGTAATACATGTGCTGTCAAAAGTCTTGGCTCCACGGTGGGGTCTGTACTGGGATCAAACTGCTCTTTCATCCTAGTGCTTGCAATATTGTTCAGTTGGGCTAAGCTTTCTCAAAAACTGTAGCAGTAGGCACACTCCCTTGTGATCAGGTCTCCTGCTGGGCCTGCTTAATACCCTAGCTAGGGGGGGTGTATCTACATGATGATGCCAAATTACTTTGTCCGATACTGATTTGAAGCCTACATTTGGCTAGAATGTATACTTCTAAATGGTTCTGTCCTGTCTTGCAAATAGCGTGAACCAAAAACAGCTACGTGAGTCAGTGGCAACTCAAGATCAAGGGTGATCTTTTGTTTTTGCAGATCAGGATCCTTGGGGCATAGTTTGGAGATAAGCTCTGGCCCGTGTGAAATGTCTCCGAGCATGCGCAGAGTTCTAATCCACACCTACATATGGGGAATGCGGTCTTGTCAGGCTGCATACAATGGCATCTTCTGCCCTCTTTACGTGCCACCGCTGGCGGGGCGGTGGGTGGCAGCTTGGGGAAGCAATTGCTCATGTACACTTCCAGCAGCAAAATCACGTAACCGCATTGTTTTTCTTTTCCTTGCTCAGCGGCTCAAAGAAAAATCTGTTTTGTTCACCTTGGCCGAGCGCTTGATGACGGGAGCTGCTGAAACGTCACCCGACACCTGGCAGTTCCCTGAAAACCCTTGCGTAGGATGCCAGCTTGAGCAAAGCCTGATAGGAGAATTTGAGCTCTGAATAAGATGCACTTTGACACCTGTGTGCTGGCCTGGGCAGGACCCAGCAACTACAGTGCCTAACACCGTGGTGTTGTGTATTCAGTGTATGCTGCACGCGATCTTGGCTTTCTCTGTAGTTCTTGTTTTAATCTGATATACTAATGGTGGAAACTCTGATTCTGGATCGCAGTGGAGGGTAGGCATCGTAGAGCCCTCTCACTCACCAAACAAACAAAAAATTTGTTCTGGCTTCTTAGATCATGGGATGCTCTCGGGTGCGTTTGCCTTCTGTGAGTTGGCAACTTAAAATACGCACACATGGTGGAATCCGATTCCTTTTCCACAAAATAACACAAAAAACCCCTTTCATTTAACCAACTCGATAGGCCCAAAACATGCAACTTGAGTATTCTTTCTTGTTCCTTTCCCACCCCACTCCCGATTTTCACATTGCAAGATGGAAAAAAAAAGTTGAATCCATCTGGCATCCAATAAAAGACATTTCAAGTTGTAACCTGTGTGGAAACAATTTATTCTCTTGCATATTTGTGCTTAACTACACAAAGGTGAGGCATAGGCTATCTACGTTTTTACACCAATATTTTACCTTTTATCATATTTTACCTCCATCCCCATCGTTCAGCCCGGGCATGGAGATCCAGCACCGAGGGCCTTCTTGGTAGTGGCACCCACCCTGTGGAACACCCTCCCATCAGATGTCAAGGAGATAAGAAACTATACAACCTCTGGAAGACATCTGAAGGCAGTCCTGTATAGGGAAGCTTTTTAAGGTTTAATGTTTTATTACGTTTTTATATATGTTGGAAGCTGCCCAGAGTGGCTGGGGCAACCCAGTCAGATGGGCAGGGTACAAATAATAAATTAATATAATTATTTCCAGATTAAGGTCTTAAGTCACCGTAGATCAAAGCTGAGTTTATATGAGTGCCATGGATGAATGGCTGCCTTGTATTCCATGCCCATTTCATCCTGTCTTCTCCCATCCCCTTAAAGTGATTGTGTAACTTCTTGTTACACAATCCCTAGAAAAGACCCTGACCTAGAAAAGACCCTGATGTTGGGAAAGGTTGAGGGCACAAGGGGAAGGGGACGGCAGAGGATGAGATGGTTGGACAGTGTTCTCGAAGCTACTAACATGAGTTTGGCCAAACTGCGAGAGGCAGTGAAGGATAGGCGTGCCTGGCGTGCTCTGGTCCATGGGGTCACGAAGAGTCGGACACGACTGAACGACTGAACAACAACAACAACTTCTTGTAGCCTGTATACCCTCTTCTGAAAAGAGATCCAAGTGCAAAAGACCTCCTCCACAAGTTGATTTAGTGACTGCCCAAGACCACCATAGCGTTGTTGGGATGAATAAAACTGCAAATAAATACTTTCTCTCCCTCCCCTTAAGGCATGCGTGAAATTTTATTTCCAATCTATAAATGTGTGACGTGTGCTGTAATCCTCAGAAAAACATTGAATTGTATTTACAAATGTAACATGACCTCTTTTTCCAGAGTTGGAAGAAACATTGAGAAGCATTGTAAGTAAAATCAGGAGTATGGAGTGCTGCTGGAGCAAGAGGGGCTCCACCTTAAATTATCTATATCTTGTTTGGTACATTTAAGCTTCCCACTGATTTTGCCAGTGCATGTTTCATCCAAAATATTTTCATTTTAAAGGGCACTAATCAGCTTGGCGCGCGTTTTGGCTCACAATTTGTACCTATTATAGAATGCTTAAGGGCTAAATCTCAAGTTTAAATACTGAGCAAGAGCTCTTAGGTCCCCGACTGTGAGGCTTATGTGAAGCTCTGGTCTACCGTTGCTATGCCAACAGGATGCCATCATTTGGGTACTAAGCTGCTTACAAAGCAGGAATTAAGTGGTTCCTTCAGAGCCCATCGCAAAATGAAATTGCTCTTGGTTTTTGTTTTCATAACAAGAGAGCTGGGAATGGAGTTGAGGTGGTGGCTCTCCTCAGTTACGTAGTATGGTATGGTACTGTATGCATAGGACTGTGTGCTGCTTAAAAGCAGGAAAATCCCATTCCTAAATTGCTTAACCAAACTAAAATTCCAGGAAAACAGGGTACTTGGTTTGAGCACTTTGACTTCCTCACAAAGAAACAGTTTCAAGTGCAGCCCTTTGTAGTGTGTTGGGACAAGGATAAACTATTGCCAAGAAGTGTAGGGGAATTGTGGAGACCTTTTGTGGACTATTTTTTTAAAAAAATATAGTCTAATGAAATTCAAGCAGGATTTGCAATAAAAGCTGAAGAAAAATGATAAAATAATAGTAGTAGAGAAACATTTTGTAATACAGATATAATGCAGTAGAAAAGGTTTGAGTAAAAACACTGGAGGTGGGGTGGGAAGTCAATTTATGAAACAATTTAATTGTTAAGAAGATTATTGTGAAAATGTTTGAAACATTTATGGTAATAAAAAATATACTGGGGGGAAAAGAAATGAGGAATCTGGCCCTCCAGATGCTGTTGAATTCCAGCTCCCATCTGTCCCAGCCAGCATGGTCAATGATTGGAAAAGATGGAAACTGTTGTCCAACAAAATTTGGAAGGTTGTAGGTTTGTCACCTCTGGTTTACTGTTCTCTGTACAGGCATGGCTGCTGTGCAGAAGGCACTGAACTTCAAAAGGAAGTCATGGGATGTGAGAATGGCGTGGGGGGCAGACTTGATAAGGCATGTGGAAAAAGTTATAGGACCCAACAAGACACAGCATGGAAATGGGAAACAAAGCATGGCATTTAGATTTAAAAGAAGTAGCTGTTATGAGAACACAACAGACTATATATAGTTCAGGGGCGTTTCAATAGATGTCCACGGTCTTTTCACAGTGATCTGTAGAGAGCTGTGTGTCCTAAACTTGAGATGGTGGTCACGGGGGTGAGGGAGCAAGCTGTTAGTAGTTATTAAATTTGTATGTTGTTGTTCAGTCGTTCAGTCGTGTCCGACTCTTCGTGACCCCATGGACCAGGGCACGCCGGGCACGCCTATCCTTCAAATTTGTATAGCGCCCTTCATCTGTAAATATCAGGGCAGTTCATAATTCAAAACATTGACACAAACAATCTGTACCAAACATTCTCAGGCCAACGTCAGAAACTCCAAATAAGCAAAAGCAGGAAACTAGTCAGCTTTGTTGCTTATGTAGAGTTCTGTGCTGAAAAAAGCAGTTATTGGGCTCATTTAGAATAGTTTGCACTGATCAATAGGGGCTTAAGTGGGTATCTTATGAAAATAGTGGCACTGTATAATTCCATCCCTTACTACTGCTGCTGTTGGCCCACAGTGGCTTTTGATAGTTTTGGTTTGGCTCACTGTTTACAGCTAACATCCACCAGAGATCATCCAAGTATCTGTTACACATTGAGACATTTGGCAGGGGTCCAACATTGCTCCTCTCAACCCTCAAATTAGATGAAAAATATTAGAACCAGACATTGCAAATGTTGAGGCGGAAAACTGCCTTGGGAAGTTGCCCAGTCTTTCCTCCCTCGTCTAAAAAAGAATCCTCTACACAATAGCTAGCACTTTTTTACAAGTTAATTTCCTTGCTCTGTGTGAAGCGTGCAACAAGTAGCAATAAATTTAAGAAGGATGTTGGCAAGGTGGAACATGTGCAGAGGAGGGGACCAAGATGATCAAGGGTCTGGAAATCAAGCCTTACGAGGAATGGTTGAATGAGCTGGGTATGTTTAGTCCGGAAAAGAGGAGACATGATAACCATCTATCTCAAGGGCTGTCACATGGAAGAGGGAACAAGCATATTTTCTGCTGCTCCATAGGGTAGGACCCGAATTGATGGATCCAAGTGATAAGGAGATTCCAACTAAACATCAGGAAAAAACTTTCTGACATTAAGAGCTATTTGATAGTGGAACAGTCTCCTTTAGGAGGTCTTTAAGCAGAGGTTAGATAGCCATTTGTCATGGATGCTTTAGCTGAGTTTCCTGCATTGCAGGCAGTTGTACTAATGACCCTCAGGGTCCCTTCCAACTTTACAATTCTTTGTGATATGATGCAATCTGCTAAATGCCTGTGGATTGCTTGCAAACAGAATAACAAGAATGGGGGTCTGTGGGGGAAGCAAAAGAAATACAGATGCATTATACAGTATTTAGTATTAGCAGCAAGGGTGCAGGGTGGGGGGCATAATGTAAATTATGTGGCTTGTTCCCACACTCCAGCAACAGTGATCCCACTAGCCTGTAAAAAGCTTTATAGAATGCTGTGGTTCAGGGCTAAGGAAATAGCTTTCCCCCTTTCTAAGCTCCAAAGGACTAGTAGCTAGTTCAAAACCTAAGCATTAGATTGCAAGATAGGGGGCTGGGGAATGTCTTTACAATAGGAAAGGGTGTGGGGGGGGAATAGAGAATATTTTTCCTCTCCCTCAGAAAAGCTCCACATAGTTTTCTAACCTCCTGGTGCATATCCCCCTGGTGCCAAAAACCCACCTAAAAAAGGTAAAGGTACCCCTGACCGTTAGATCCAGTCGCAGACGACTTGGGTTGCAGCGCTCATCTTGCTCTATATGCCGAGGGAGCCGGCATTGGTCTGCAGACAGCTTCCGGGTCATGTGGCCAGCATGACTAAGCCGCTTCTGGTGAACCAGAGCAGTGCACGGAAACGCCATTTACCTTCCCGCTGGAGCGGTACCTATTTCTCTACTTGCACTTGACGTGCTTTCGAACTGCTAGGTTGGCAGGAGCTGGGACCGAACAACGGGAGCTCACCCCATTGTGGGGATTCGAACTGCCGACCTTCTGATCGGCAAGCCTACAGGGTACTATATAAGCTTCTAGAGGCTTGAGCCCCCTGCTTCCATTCCCTGCCTCCAACTGACAAAAGACCAAGCCAAGAGTGTCCTGCAACATGAGAAGGTCTGGATGTAAACTGAGACAGCCCCATGGTTGTCACGGAAGCGAATTCCTGAGCCACTTCAACTGCACAGACCTCTCTATGTGGATGTTAATGTCCTTGGCTTCTTTGGGAGGAAGGGAAGAATACAAGTTTAATAAAAAATGTGAATTCACACCCCCCCCCCCCCGGCAATAAATGAAGTCGAGACCAAAACCATCTGAGAACCCACCGCTCTTCCCCCTCTGCTATTAGGGAAACTGCTGTCAAGCAGTACACTTAAGAGTCCCATAGTTTTTTGTTGTTTTTGTGTGTGTGTGCATTTAACGTAAAGAATCAAGCTGAATTTTCTGTTAAGAGATTTTCACAAACCAACAGCCTAAAAGCAAATCCAATACTGTAGTTAACAAAGACTAGAACGGACAGCGACAAAAGGTTTGAATTGCCTACCACTGACCTAAAAGCACCAAGTTTATTCCTGAGGAAACATGATGTCCAATGAGTGTGCAATTTTCACTAGTGTGCAATTTTAGTCTCTCTTTCCACATGGCACAGAATCCATTTAGGATTCCATGGAATCTGTGAAGATCCTATGGAAATCAAATTATGATTTGAGATCACGATTGCGAACAAATAGTGATCACTTAGCCATGCTGCAACAAAAAATATTTTAAGTTGCTGTTGACGTGATTCACTTAGGCCTAATTCTGCACAACTGAAGTTCACATTCCTTTAATAAAATAAAAAAATTTTTTACATTCACATTCCTTTGATATTACAGGGGTGCTGATTTTTTGTTACAAAACGCGTTGAGGCAATTATTTCAGAACCACACGCGAGAGAGACTCCGTTCCACTCGCATGTAAACCGGCCATTCTCCTGCAAGAATGGAGCATGGCTTGGCTGGGCACAGCTCCATTAAAACACATTGCTTTTGGCACAATTTAGTGTCTACAGTCTGCACCAGAGCAGCTTCTTTCAAACGACGGCTAGATATTTGTGGAGAGGGCAACCGTTGCGATATGCGAAATGAAACCCTGACGTTTCACGGCTTTCTTTTTGGGGCTCTCCGTGCGGGATCAGAGGCGGAGAGGGCCTCGCTGAGGCGTTGGCAAGGCGCGCAAGATGGCTCCCGAGGAGCCTCGTTCACCTCAGCCGACCCGCCGCTTCTTCCACCCGTTCCCTCCCCCTCCCCCACCCCGCTCCAGCCCCGTTGCATGATGGTTAAATAGCCTGGCCCTGGAACCCGCCATTTTCTGTTGGGGCTGGCGGGAAAAGCGGGAAGGGAGCGGAGAGCAGCGCGAGCGCCGCCGCGGGACGACCAAACGGCACCAACGGCCGCTGAAGCGCGAGGCGTACAGCTCAGGTAACGAAAATGCCGCGAGGGCCCGCCCGCCGACCCCCGCTTCCCGCGCGCTCTTGTCCTGTTAGGTGGGGGAGGGAATAAAAGGGGGGCGATTGGAAACCGAGGTCGTCTGAGGCGATGCCTTCGCTCCTTCATTTCTCTCCCCCCCACACGCCAACGCTTATACGCCAAGTCCCGCCTTCCGTCTGCATCTCGCCGCCTATTGGCTGAAAGAGCGAGGGTGACGGCCGCTTCGCTGATAGGCCCGAAACCCCTGAGGGAGCTCGGGATGGGATTGGTCGGCAGCCGGTGTCAATCGCCGAGGAGCATTTTTCGGAGATTCTGTGCCCTCCCCCTCCCCCTTTTGCTCTCCCGGGTTACAAACCAATTGGCCGGCCGCGCGCTGGCCAGTCGGGAAGAAAGGCTTCTGCGGCCTGCGGGTGTGGGGGCGGGGGGGAGTGCTTTTGTGCCACCTGACTCGGGGCAGCCAATAGGAGGAAGCGTTCTCCGCAAAGGCTCCTGGGGCGTGTAGTCCATTTGCGGTGTGGTTCATAGGTGTTCCCCAGGTGTCCTGGCCATGTAGCCGCCCCAATGCTTCCTGTTCCCAGAGGTCATCGTAGCCCCTCCCCGTGAACAAACTATCCTCCCCCCCCCCGCTTTCCTAATGTTACTGCACGTGCTCCCCACCCACCAGTACGGGATGTGGGGGGCTGTGGTTACCATGGCAACTGCCTCTTCTGTTTGCCAGGACCACCTAATGACGACAGGCGTCTCCTTTTCTTTGGCCTTGCTGCTAAACTGCCCCACCAACCTCAGTCTGCCCTCATCCAGGCCAGGGGGTGACTGTTCCACTGTCGAACTGCTCTTACTGTCAGAAAGTTCTTCCTGATGTTTAGTTACGGATATAGTGCAATCCTGAGCAAGTTTACTTAGAAGCAAGCCTTGTTGATTTTCACTTTGAGCCAGGTGCACTGCTGTTCACACAATACTGTTCTCTCTCTCTCTCTCTCTCTCTCTCTCTCACACACACACACACACACACACACACGAAGGCGAAACAGTTGGTTTGGCTAGGTTCTCCACCCTTCAGGTATTTTAGAAATTTAAAAAACTATAAATTTGCTTGTGCATTTTGATAGCAGATTTTTTCACCCCAGATAATGTAGAACTATAAAAATAACGTTGTAACATTGGTTGTTGTTAAGGTTTTTATGTTGTTTTGTGGTCTTTACTTGTGAGATTTACTTGTGAGATTGCTTTACAAATACTGGAGATAGTTTAGGAAGCTCTTTGAATTCAGCATGTTTGATGTTACTTTTTATTGCTAGCAGTGAAGGTAGAGTTTTGAATCCAGAATAGAACTGAGATATGAGCAAGGAAGCATGGCTTCTACAAAACACCCACATTCTCACACCCAGTAATTGTTCATTGTGGAGTAATGAATGCCAGCAATGTTACAGAACCTGATTCTGATTCAGAGCCATTACTGTGGACTAGAATACCATCTGCCCTTTGATTAGTCTGATCATACAGTGTTTCCCTCTCTAATACTGCATCCTTGCTAGTTTTTACTCTCTCCCAGAATTAGGAAGTTAGGAAGTATTGTCTTAAGTTGTTTTTCTGCTGACTTTTCTCTGACCTTTTCCTACTGGGAAAAGTTACTGCATCTAATAAAGTGAATTCTAATGCCATGAAAGTTTCTGCCATAATAATTTTAAGAGTTGTGTGTATCCAAGTAAGTTCCACCCAGAGTAGACCAATTAAAATTTATTATTATTATTATTATTATTATTATTATTATTATTATAGTTTATTACCCGCCCTTCACTCTCAGGTCCTAGGGCAGGTTACACCAATTAAAACACAATATTAAAAACAATTTGAAACAGCTTGCAATCACATAAATAAGGTACCTAAGAAATAATAAACCCATGTTAGTCATATCCATTAATTTCATTGAGCCTACTCTGAGTAGGACTAGCAATGGCTGCAACCACAAGCCTTTAGGGTGCCACAAGATGATTGTTTGCTGCAACAGACCTCTGGAAATTATCCCTCTGGAAATTAATGCTCTGTATTAAAGTAATTCTCTGTATTAAAATATGGCACATGCATTACTTGGGCCTTCTGGTTTTTACTGTGTAAGCCTATCTCTGCATTCTCAGAAGTAAGATTGAGTTCCAAGTATAGGATTGCAGTCTTATGTTAGCTGATGCCTGCTTGATTTTTTTAAGGAGGAGGAGCAGAGAGAAAAGTCTGCAGAGCAGCGTGTATGACAGAAAGGGTGAAACGGAGGGAATATATATGGGGTCACCAACCCAAGGCCTATGGGCCGGAAGCGGCCCGTGGAGGTCGTTTCACTGGCCCACGAGCCGCCCCTGAACTGAGTTGCCTGTTCGCACGCTGCGCTAAACTGGTGCGGCACAGGGACTCACTTCCGCAGCGCCGGAAATCACGTCTGCACATGCGCAGACACCGGAAATTGCAGGCTCGTGCACGCACGTGATCTGACCCACAGAGGGATCTCCTCAGGAACGATCCGGCCCAGGCAAGATAAACCTTGCCGACCCCTGGAATATAATGTGGAACTGAGACACACAAATCTTTTATTAGACCCTCTTTTTGCATGTCCCCGTGTATCATGCCAGACACTGCTGACTTAAGTGATTTCTGATCAGAAGAAAAACAACTTGCGCTCCTGGAAGGGCTTTTTCTTTCCCTGACTGACTGAATTAATTAATCTCTGTAGGTGCAGATACAAGTAAGCAGGAGTAGTTCACTTCCTACTGTGGTGTCTGTGTAGACAGCAAGAGCTACTTTACTGCTAGTGTAAAACTTTATATTTGCCGCACACGTCATCTTTCTGTGCAAGTGAACTTTAGGCTCCTGCTCTTTAAACTGTTAAATGCAGATGTGCCTCAGATGAAATGACAAAAAAGTAGATATAGGTAATGCATCATGTAAATATTTTAATTTTAGGACTTTATCAGGTGTTGAAATAAGTTTCCAGAGAAAGTGGGGATCGGCATGTCATGTGTCCATCTGCTAAAGCTTCAGCAGTTCTCTTGATGCTGTCTACTATGCCGGCTTGATAGCCAAACTGAATTGGTTCAGGCAGCTGAATAAGGCAGTTGAATTGCTTAAAGAAGCTATGTGGAACGCCCTCCCATCAGAGGTTAAAAGGATCAACAACTACATGACATTTAGAAAACACCTGAAAGCAGCCCTGTTCAGGGAAGTTTTTAATCTGTGATGTGTTAATGTATTTTAATGTTTGCTGGAAGCCGCCCAGAGTGGCTGGGGAGACCCAGCCAGATGGGCGGGGTACAAATAATATATTATTATTATTATTATTATTATTATTATTATTATTATTATATGCATCAAGGTTGAGGAGTCATATATACAGCAGGTGGTTGTTCTGGGGTGCTGCTATGGATAACCCATTAGGTTCCTTCCAAAACCTAGCTTCTGTTATTGACAGGGTTGTGCTTTCTGGTTTCGGGGAATGTTCATTGAAAATCTAGAGGTTCCCCCCTTTTTTTATTAAATATATTATGTTCATAGATGTTTTTACCATGAACTGGGGTTTGTAAACTGAGCCCAAGGCCCCAGAGTTGCTAGTGTATAGTACCTTACAGTGCAAATTGGACGCAGAGCTATCAAAAGTGTCCCCGTTTCCCCATAAACTCAGCTGCACTCCATTCCCTTAGCAGGTTTCTTGCAGCTTAAGGACCACCCAGGATGGCCCGTACTAAGCAGACTGCCCGTAAATCCACTGGCGGGAAAGCTCCTCGAAAGCAGCTGGCCACCAAAGCCGCCCGGAAAAGTGCACCGTCCACTGGTGGAGTGAAGAAACCTCACCGTTACAGGTATTTGGAACAGGCACTTGATAGCAGCTCAGTTTTTTGGCCAGTACGGGGTGGGGTGGGGTGGGGTGGGGTGGGGGGCACAGAGAAGCCAGGCAACTGCTCTCAAGCCTACAATCTGGTCAGCCCCTAGCATCAAGCAAAACTGCTCTCCAAAGTTGTCATGGTGCTGGGGATTTGGGAAGGAGGGGTCGCTGCTCAGTTTCTGTACCCTGTTTCCCTCCATTCTCATGACGTCTGGCTGTGTTCGCAAGGTTGGAGGGAGATGACTACTATTTCCCTATAATTTCCCCCAGGCCTGGCACTGTGGCACTGCGAGAGATCCGGCGGTACCAGAAATCCACGGAACTGCTGATCCGCAAGTTGCCATTCCAGCGTCTGGTTCGTGAAATCGCTCAGGACTTCAAGACAGACCTGCGGTTCCAGAGTGCTGCCATCGGAGCTCTGCAGGTTTGTGCCCCGTCTCCTTCTTGCCTCTCCCTTCTTCGTCCTGAAGACTATGTCTGGTTCCAGAGGGCTGCTCCTTTCTGGGAGTTTAAAGGCCAAAAAGAAACCCTGCTTGCTTTTTGCAGCACAAGCTGTGTCACGTGCCCTCGGACTGTTCTCTTGAGCTGCTTGGTATTTCTTCAACTTCCCTCTGACAATTCCACCGTTGTCACCTTCTGAATTCACAAGCTGCATCTAGCATTCATTGGACATGCTAGGTGTGAGCTGGAGACTTGTGCCCTAGCAGAGTTGTTGTGGGGGATGTGTTGTGCTTCTTTCTGCTGTGCTGGAGTTTTGGAAAGGTGTCTTCTGCCTTTATTGCAGCTCAGTTGATAAAAGAGGTGGGTGGGGAAACCTGTGCTGATTCAGATGCTCTTGGACGCCCAGTTCCCATCAGCTGCAGCCAACGTGGCCAAGGATGATGGGAGTTGTAGTTGAGCAACATCTGGGGAGCCACAGGTTCCCCGCCACTGTTGAAACTATTAGATGGGCTGAGGCAGGATTGGAGAAGAGAAATGGGCAGGAGCTGTCACACCCTCCTTTCCAGTCTTCTTCCTCCTCCTCCTCCTTTGGAGGTCATGCTTGTTCTGGCAGCAACCATCTGTGCTCGAAAGTAAGTGAGGAACAGCTTCTGCCATAGCAAGTGAGGTACTTCCACTTCTTTAAAAAGAAGGTAAGTGTCGCTGTCAAAGATGAAATTGAGCGTGGCAGCGCCTCCTCCTCCTGGGAGCTTTGGGTGTGAATAAGATGTCGATATTTCTCTCCCACCCCTTTTGCCTGTTCCATCTGGCGATGCTCCTTTCTCCAGGATTCCAAAAATTCCAAGGGAATTGAATTGCATGTATCCCTTCAGCAGGCAGGTAATGTATGTGATCGGCCTTCTGTTGCGTGCAAGACAAAGAAATCCATTGAGTATGTCAACACACACACAGAGCAGTGTAATCTGTTGCAAAACCTTGCTGCTTGTGTTTTGTATCCGCCCCCCCTCCATGCTCGTGCATTTCAAAACTGTTCCCTGCAAAGCAGTTCCATTTATTTTGACTCTGTTTTTGAATTTCCTTGTCTCAACAGGAAGCCAGCGAGGCGTATCTTGTGGGTCTGTTTGAGGACACCAACCTGTGTGCCATCCATGCCAAGCGGGTCACCATCATGCCAAAAGACATACAGCTGGCTCGCCGCATCCGTGGCGAAAGGGCTTAAGTTCTCCTCCCCTCCCCCTTCTAACATTTATGCCCCTCCCCAGGCAGCCCCACCCCTGCTTGTGCAGTGTACTTAGAATACACTCCAGGTTTTATTTTTCCCCTACTCCTGTTTGTAGTGGCTAGGACATGTGAGAAAATGTTAGATAATCTATTGTAGTACCTCTCCAAGATCGGGAGACTTGATTCCTATTCATCATGTACAAGCAAAAAAAAAAAAAAAAAAAGTCCTTTGAAACCTGCAAGACTTCTGGATGTTGTTTTTTTGTATTTTTTTTCAGAATTGCAAAAAAATAAAAATAAAAACCCAACAGGGGACACTTTTGAAATATCTGGTTTTGTACACACAACTTTAAGTAGATAATAGGCATTTCAATGATAAAGAGCTTTTGGTCTTCGGTCTGTAAAATATCTGCAAAGAGCACTACACTTTTTCTTTTGTTAGTCTTTTTTTATTTTTATCTAGGCAAGGAGTGCTTTCTAAACCCCCTCCCCCTTATTTTCCATGTGTCTTGTGTCTGTGACTCTGACCTTTGTACCAATAGGGACTACTCATCTTGAGACAGTAAAGGAAAAAAAATAAATGTTGAATGACAACATATTTGCTTCCTTAATTTTTGCTTAATGGTGGTTTGTGGAATACCTTGCCAGATCCCACTTTCACAGAAAGCGTGACCATCCTGTGGTTTGCAATGCTGTTTAAATTTTTAAAAAGCCAAAAAGTGCCAGCGTATGGGTTGCCAGTAATATTCATACAGCACCTCTTTGAGTGTACAGAGCACTTTGTGTACCTTGTCTTGGTAATCTCTTCGTAGGATAGGCCATTATAGGCCATTATTACCGTATACAGTGGTACCTCGGTTTAAGAACAGCCCTGTTTACGAACTATTCGGTTTACAAACTCCGCAATACTGGAAGTAGTGTCCCGGTTTGCTAACTTTACCTCAGTCTAGGAACAGAAGCCGAATGGTGGAAGGGTACCAGCGGCAGGAGGCCTCATTAGGGAAAGCACGCCTCAGTTTAAGAACGGTTTCGGTTTAAGAACGGACTTCTGGAACGGATTAAGTTCGTAAACCGAGGTACCACTGTACTCGTATTGCAGAGAAGAGTGGCTTGCCTAAATCTATCCAGTGCATTCGTAGCAGTGGTGATATTTGAAGCATGAACACTTGGCTCATAGCTTACAGCACCATCCTAACCATGCCTAGTGAGAAGCAAGTCCTACTGCTTACTCCCAGGCAAATGGGGTTGGGATTGGAGCCTCGGTCCCTTACTCTAGTGCTGTCTGTGAATGACATCTGTTTTATACAACTGGATGTTTGGAGATAACAGCGTTGAATTAACTTGGCACGTGGAAATTTGGGAACCCTTGACACCTATCAAAAAGAGTAATTTAGGAAGCGTACCTTTTCCTGGCATGAAGATCATCGTTAGGGAAAAGAAATTCTGTTTAGCTGCTGTTACAGGTCCAGTTCTAATGACATTAGAAAAAGTTGATAACGCTATCCTGAATACAAACCTACCTCGTGTTTGGGGTTAAATTGCAGTCTAAAGTCAATTCATTAAAATCCTTTTGATTGAGTTAACCTTACTTAACAGAAACTAATCAATTTGCATAGGATTTTTTTGTGGGGGGGGGCACTTTGCTACCCTGATACATCCGTGTATCTCAGGGTAGAAGGATGTCCTAAACCGAGCTGTGTGTGTTGAATCAGAAGAGAAGGAAATTTTAACCTGCTTCCCTTGATCTATAGAATCATAGAATTGTAGAGTCGGAAGGGACCCCTTGGGTCATCTAGTCCAACCCCCTGCGAGGCAGGAAACTCAGCTAAAGCATCCATGACAGATGGCCATCCAACCTTTGCTTAAAATCCTCCAAGGAAGGTTTGTTTGAAAAAATTGCATGAGGCTTTTTTTTTTTTTTTTACTCTATTGGGTGTGGTTAAAAAAAACTCCCTAATGGCAAAAATGAATAGGGTTTTTGGAATATTTTTTGTCCCAGGTGCTTCTTCTTTAACAAATAAAAGCTCTCGTGTAAACAGTGGCAGAAATGCCGGGACATTATGATTGTGAAGTTGACAATGTATTTGAAGAGCTATGTAGTATGTCTACTTCTGTATAAACTCTGCAATGAAAAGCGGACCTGGGTGGTTTAACCTGCATGCTGGAAATGCTTTTAACAAGGTGAGTGTCCCTGGTTAATCGAGCAGGTTTTTGTAGAAACCGTCCATTAGTTTAGCTGAAGTATTCATTTTAAAATAATTATATGCCACTCTTCATCTGAATGACACTGGAGCAGGTCACAAAATGCAGTAAGATAAAATCCTGCCCATGAGAAGGAGAAGTGTATATCCCAGGCTTGCTAATAAAGCCTACGAAAACAGGCCTTAAGCAGGTGGCTAAGATGTATCACAGTTTGCACCTGCCTTATTTCTGAAGGGCAGAGGCACTACCCATGTATCCTGACTCGGCTAATGGCACCACTATCAGAAGAACTTCCAGCAATCCTAACAAGCAGGTCTCTTCCTTCCCTGGAGGGAGGGAGGCAAAGACACCACCAGGACTTGCTTCGGTCAGAATGTCCCCAAAACCAGGGCCTGAGAGCACCATTCTGCCGGGCAAGAAGGAGGGCAGGGATTTATTTCTGCACGTGCTGGTGTTGCTGTCTGCCAGAGAGTGGGTGGGAGAATGGCAAAGCTGTAAACCACTTTGGGTGCCTTGGTAATAAGACGACGTGTAAAGCGAATAAATAAATATATGGGGAAATGCCTTCCTTCACAAAAACGTAGTCAGAAAACCCAACAAATACAGCCTTTCCGACTTCTGCCAGTGCTGCACTGACCTTTCTCCACCCCTTTGAGTGTTTATAATAATAATAATAATAATAATAATAATTTATTATTTGTACCCCGCCCATCTGGCCGGGTCCCCCCAGCCACTCTGGGCGGCTTCCAACAAACACTAAAATACATTAAAATATCACGCATTAAAAACTTCCCTAAACAGGGCTGCCTTCAGGTGTTTTCTAAATGTCAGGTAGTTATTTAACTCTTTGACATGGGATGGGAGGGTGTTCCACAGGGCGGGTGCCACTACCGAGAAGGCCCTCTGCCTGGTTCCCTGTAGCTTTGCTTCTCGCAGTAAGGGAACCACCAGAAGGCCCTCGGCGCTAGATCTCGGTGTCCGGGCTGAACGGTGGGGGTGGAGATGCTCCTTCAGGTATACAGGACCGAGGCCATTTAGGGCTTTAAAGGTCAGCACCAACACTTTGAATTGTGCTCAAGAGGCAGATGTGGATGCGGGGGAAAGAAGCTGTTTGGAAAGTACATAGAGTTTATGGCTGGATGGATTGTTTTCCTTCAACTGTGTTAACGCCTCTTGCCTGCCATCAAGCAGAGAGGTGCGTGTCCACATACCTCTTTCACTTACGTGTGGGGTTTAAAGGTGGCCTACTATACAAAGGAAACCCTAACTTTCGACACTCGTGCTTGATGATCTCTTGCCTAGATTTGGTGGCTGGAGGGTGTCATCCTGCTGGCTACTCTCTCTGCTTGTGGCAGATTGCTGTGAGTTCAATAGGCAGATGTGGATGTGGGGGAAAGAAGCTGTCTGGAAAGTACATACAGCCCAAACCGTCCTATATCTTTTATCTTCAAACCAGCACTTTGAATTGTGCCTGGAAAGTAATATACATTCTAGTGCAGCCTTTCTCAAGCTTAGGCGCCTGTATGATGCTGGGACTACAACTCCCATCAGCCCTGACCACTGGCCATGCTGGCTAGGAATGATGGGAGTTGTAGTCCAACAACATCCAGGAACCCAAGGCTGAGAAGACCGCTGGTGAGCTTTCCACTAGATTCCTGAGAAATTCTCTGCTTGGCATCTCTTAAACGAGTCACCCTATATCCACAAGCTTCTAATTGTCCTTTGTCTGGATGGTATTAATGTGCAGTTCCTCCGCTCCATAGGCTACAGGTGGGTGACCAGCTGCTGGCCCCCAGCCTCGCTTCATGTGGCCCCTGACACCTCAAAAAGCCCCCAATTCATCAGAGTTCCCTCCTAATTTCCTTTCAGTTTTTCCTGGCTTTAAGATATGTCCCCGCTCTCATCAGCCCATGCAGTTTCAGAACAGTATCCTAGTTCTTCCTGGTTGTACAGTTCGGGGAGCAAAGCCTTCCCTGTCGGCTATCTGTGAACAAATCGGTAGGCTTCTGTAGAGCACACTAAAGTCAGAAAGGAATTGCTTTCACTTGCTTTCCAACAGCTGTCATCTGGTCTGCTGCATACAGACACACAAAATCATCTTACTTGAGAGTAGCCCCATAAAACTCAGAAGGGATTATTTCCGAGTACTCCGGAAGAGGTTTGGGAATTCTAATTTTAGGTTGCCCCCAGGGCAAGGCTTGCCGCAGAGCTGTCTTTATTCCAAATGAGCTCTGACACTACCTCCGCTAGCTCAGTCTTCCACTGGCATGTGGCCCTCAACAGATTACCCCTGAGCGAATGCGGCCCTTGACAAAAAGGTTACCCCTCCCTGCCCTAGGCCTTGTAATGCAGTAAGCCAGAGATCTTTGTTCTCCAAGCCATATGTTTTTCCCCTTATGACCCTGTTTCCTGCCTACCCAACAAGCAATCAAGCCAACCTCTCCTTGACAGCAAAATCCTAAACATGTCTACCGAGAAGCCAGTCCTATTGAATTTCATGGGGCTTGCTCCAAGGTAAGTGAAGCTAGGATCGCAGCCTTGGAATCTGAGGTTCCCCCCGCAGGTTCTCTTCCAATTAGCCCAGCTTTAACCGTTGGTTAACACTGCTTTTGTCCCAGCTCCAACGAAGATTCAAGGCTGTATTTTCAGAGTGGAAAGCCAACCTGTCCTTGGATGTGCCCACCCGCCTGTCAAAATTAACCCTGCTTGAGATGCCAGACGCCTAATACTTATTAAGGCAGCTAAAATTGGTCGGCGCAGGGCTAGGCCCATGTGGCAACCATGCTAAATTTAATGCGAACCTGTCAGAGGCCATCAAGTCAAGATAATCCTCGCTTAGTTCCCAGGATTCTCTGGGAGAAGTCATGGCTGGTTCGCCCCCCCCCCCAAAATCTATTTTAATTTCCAAAAAAGCCATGGATGCTTTAAGTGGCATAAGAGTGCTTTAAAATGTATTCTGTGGATGTGGCCTCAAGAGAATTGGCACGACAACCACAGAATAAAAATGATATCACGTTTACAAAGCTAAGCAGGTCCAGTATGATTTCAAAATGGACCGGAAACCATGTTTTGAAATTCATGCATTGGCAGTGGCTTGGACTAGATGACTCTCAGGAACCCCTCTAATATTCTTGATTCTGTGGAAGCCAGCAGCAAAAATGTTTGCAGGCTTCCCCCCCCCAAAAAAAAGACACCCCCCCCCTTCGTAAGGCAACTTAAAGGGTAATTAAAAGAAATATTGACACTGGGTGGGGAGAGAGAATTTGTTTTTTCTCAGAGTTGAATCCCACAGCTATCCGAAGGTAGATTACAGTATACTGTAGTTAAATCCAAAAAGTGAATTGAGCAGGTGCAAAATCCTTTGAAAAAATAATATTATATTTTCCATCAACAGAGGGCAGCAGTGTTTCACTGAAACAGCACCTTTAATTGTCCAAGCCACAGGCTGTTTTGCACATTAAATGTGCTTGTGCATAAAGGCAGGTCAAAGTGAAATAAGAATGGCTTCTGTTTTCACACTTTCCAAGCCTGGAAAGTAAACACAGACATGTGATGTAACAATCACACATCCAGCAATGGGAGAATGAAGTATACTGACCTATAGCCATAAACATTTTGTGAATCTTCATACTTTTGTCCATTTACTGTATCTATTTCCCCCGATTTGAACTATAAAGTGGAGATTTTCTTGAGTCAAAATGAGAGTACCCCTAAACATTTTTAAAAGAAATAAAAGCACTGGGGCAGAGAACAACAACAACAACTGAATATGACAGTGATGGCTAACCTTGACACTCCAGATGTTTTGGAACTACAACTCCCATCATCCCTAGCTAACAGGACCAGTGGTCAGGGATGATGGGAGTTGTAGTCCCAAAACATCTGGAGTGTCAAGGTTAGCCATCACTGGAATATGACATCCATATCTTCATGAGAGAAATGTTGGCGGGTATGCATGATCTGTAGCGGATGAATTCATAACGTGGGTCTTTTAAGTTACTTGGTACGGAAAACAATCTGCGCAAAAGGAAATTATCATTGGACGAAAATGGTACACAAGAAAACAGCGAGCAACATCAGAGGATGGTCAATGCCTTGTCGCCAAGTGTTAATCCTCTTTGAACATAGAATCATAGAATCATAGAGTTGGAAGAGACCACAAGGGCCATCCAGTCCAACCCCCTGCCAAGCAGGAAACACCATCAAAGCATTCCTGACAGGTGGCTGTCAAGCCTCTGCTTAAAGACCTCCAAAGAAGGAGACTCCACCACACTCCTTGGCAGCAAATCCCACTGTCGAACAGCTCTTACTGTCAGGAAATTCTTCCTAATGTTTAGGTGGAATCTGCTTTCTTGTAGTTTGAATCCATTGCTCCGTGTCCACTTCTCTGGAGCAGCAGAAAACAACCTTTCTTCCTCCTCTATATGACATCCTTTTATATATATGAACATGGCTATCATATCACCCCTTAACCTTCTCTTCTCCAGGCTAAACATACCCAGCTCCCTAAGCCGTTCCTCGTAAGGCATCGTTTCCAGGCCTTTGACCATTTTGGTTGCCCTCCTCTGGACATGTTCCAGCTTGTCAGTATCCTTCTTGAACTGTGGTGCCCAGAATTGGACACAGTATTCCAGGTGAGGTCTGACCAGAGCGGAATACAGTGGTACTGTTACTTCCCTTGATCTAGAACAGCACAATCTCTCACCCGCCACCCACCCCTTTGTCCAGCATTTATTCCTAACTTGGATAAGGGCAATGCCCGGGGTTGTTTTTTTTGGTGTGTGTGTGGGGGGGGGTCGAGTCAGAAGCTTCATGGCTATCATCTCTTTCTGGAGAGAAGTTGCGACACACACCTCATGCTCGGCTCGAGAGGCAGTGCTGCCCTTGCTTTTGGAAAGCGTTCAAACACGGCTTTTCTCCCAGCTTGCTCTCATTTATATAATGAACAGGAGGGAGGCCGTGCCAGGTTCTGCCACTAGGAAGAGACTGTGCCGTTCAGAAAAATTATGATCAGATTCCATGTGTGCGTATGTTTATGTGTCACATGTGCAAAACTCACTTAAGGTTGCTGCCGTTCTTTCCAGCACAGCCCCTGCAACACAATGGCCACCTTTTCTTCAAGCTGCTCCTATTATACCATTAGCAACAGCCTGAGATACACAGAAATTTAACAGGTGGGACTTTGGGTCATGTCGATTAGGGAAATCTTTGCGCTAAATGCCTGCATGCGAGGCTGTTGTCGAAGATCTAGGCTAGTAAGGGAAATAACCAGTGCTTCTTTTTTCCTAAAAAAAAAAATCTTTACTCTCATTTTGACTCAAGAAAATAACCATTTTATACTTCAAATCGGGGAAAACAAATACAGTAAATGGACAAAAGTATAAAGATTCACAAAATGTTTAGGGGTATGCATACCCCCTGCGTACCCCCAGAAAAAAAGCACTGGAAATAACTATCCTATGCCAAAAAAAATCAGTAAAAGGAACTCGGCCTGCGCTGAAGGCTACAGACATGCAGTGCATTGGAAGCATGTGACTTCCTCCGAGGAATTCTGGATAACTTCGGTTTGTTAATGGGAATTATAGTTCTGCAGGGGGTAAACTACAATTCCCATGTGTGTGTTTTTTAAAGGGAAGCAATGTACTTTAAGTGTATGGTGTATGCATGCGGCTTGGAAAGCTGGGCGCAACGGTTTTCTCCAGTATTGAATCTTTCCCTATCAGCTGTGGCTTTACTTCACAGGTAGGCAGTTGAGCTACAGAACAAGACATTCCTGGAGGCAAAATAGTCCTGCAACATGGAGTTGGACTAGATGACCCTTGCGGTCCCTTCCAACTCTGCAATTCTATTATCTTCATGTACAGTCTTCCATTGTGTGTGTGTGTGTGTGTGTGTGTGTGCGCCCCCCCCCCCACAGGAGAAGAGGGAACATCTACATTTGGTGCTCTGCCTCTGAGCTATGGCGCTTTTGCAGTGTTATCAAGAGTGCCTCCATCCAACCCGCCCCTTTTTTGGGAGACAAGCTCCAGCGCATACTGTAAATATAGGTTTGCACAATTAAATTAGTTTCAGGAGCTCCATTTGCTTTAGCGCAACCCGTGTCCACTTTAAGAGACACAGACTTTTAGCATAGTTAGGAAAGAGATGGGGGAAACGCATTGAAAAGTGTGGGGCAGACAAAAGGTGAACAGGGCATTGTATAGATGCCATGTGATCAAATCGGGAAGGAACGCTCATTGTCTTAGAACAGGGGTCAGCAAACTTTTTCAGCAGGGGGCCAGTCCACTGTCCCACAGGCCTTGTGGGGGGCCGGACTATATTTTTTGGGGGGGGAAATGAATGAATTCCTATGCCCCACAAATAACCCAGAGATGCATTTTAAATAAAAGCACGCATTCTACTCATGTAAAAACACCAGGCAGGCCCCACAAATAACCCAGAGATGCATTTTAAATAAAAGGACACATTCTACGCATGTAAAAACACGCGGATTCCCGGACTGTCCGCAGGCCGGATTTAGAAGGCGATTGGGCCGGATCCGGCCCCTGGGCCTCAGGTTGCCTACCCCTGTCTTAGAACAACCTTGCAAGCCAAGCAGAGCAGAAGCTCAGTAAAGACCCAGATGTGATCTAACCTCTGCATGAGCTTTGTGGAAGCAAAATCAGGATGTATGCTCTGTAAACAAGCCATCTGGAGGAGCCTTGACAGGTATGCGCTAGGACGGCATTTATCTATATATTTTCGAAGGGTGGGCATTTTCACCGGAAAGCCACCGTTCTTAGTCCGCTGCAGGAAAACCAGCGGTGCTTCTAGAAAAACGGTTGCCGGATACTCACCGCGGTTGTTACAGTAAGTGCCACGCTTTTTAACAACAACAAAAAGAGGTGCCGGTACTGCATACCCCTGAGTACCCCCTGGGGAAGCACTGTGGCACCTTAAAGCAGCCTTAAGCTTTCAAAACAGACATTGCCAACCTGTTGCTCGCCAGATGTGTTGGACTTCCAACTTCCAGCAGCCCCAGACAGTGCTTCGGGAGGGCAACAGGTTGGGGAAGTGTGCCTTAACAAATTTATTGCGGTGTGAGCTGCCACGGACGGCAGCCGGCTTCGTTCTCCTTATTTGTGCCCGCTTTCTCCCCTCCCTGTCCCGTGCCCCCCCCTTTCACTGAAGCCCAGTCGCATATGGGGTTCCATCACACTGAACGGATTAAGGTTAATCAGCCACAAATCCCTGCGTCTAAAAAACAAACTAATCATCAAGATTTCCACACTCTCCGCCCAGCTGCTCCCTGGCGGCCTGGCCTCAGAAGCCTGCGGAGCTAGAGATGGGGAGGGGCAGTTTGGGGAGGCTGGGGGGGGAGTTAGGGTGTCTCTGGGTTAAACCTCTAAAAATCCCTTCCCTGTTCCTTCAGGGGCTGATGGGGAACGCTAGCAATAGGTGTTCTGGAGACAGGTAGGTAGCCGTGTTGGTCTGTCATAGTCAAAACAAAATAAATAATAAAAAAATTCCTTCCAGTAGCACCTTAGAGACCAACTAAGTTTGTTTTTGGTATGATCTTTCTTGTGCATGCAGACTTCTTCAGATACCTACATGCACACGAAAGCTCATACCAAGAACAAACTTAGTTGGTCTCTAAGGTGCTACTGGAAGGAATTTTTTTTTATTTTTTATTGTGTTCTGGAGAGTTTGTCTTCTGGAGATGGTACTCCAAAGAATAAAAAAAACGATAGAATTGGAATGAACCCACAGAGCCATCTAGTCCAGGGGTAGGCAACCTAAGGCCCGTGGGCCGGATGTGGCCCAATCGCCTTCTCAATCCAGCCCGTGGACGGACCGGGAATCATTGTGTTTTTACATGAGTAGAATGTGTGCTTTTATTTAAAATGCATCTCTGGGTTATTTGTGGGGCATAGGAATTCGTTCATTCCCCCCCCCTCAAAAAAAATGTAGTCTGGCCCCCCCACAAGGTCTGAGGGGCAGTGGACTGGCCCACGGCTGAAAAAGGTTGCTGACCCCTGATCTAATCCAACCCCCTGCAATGCAGGAATCTCAACTAAAGCATCCATGGCAGGTGGCCACCCAACCTCTGCTGAAAATTATCAAAGGAAGGAGAGTCCACAACCTCCCGAGGGAGTCCATTCCACTGTTTTTACTGTCAGGAAGTTCTTCCTGATCAGCACCAGATTTAGGGTAGTGTGGGAAGTTCCCCCACACAGAGCACTGGGTCGAGGGGGTGCAAAATTGAGAAGATCCATCATTGAAAAGATTCATTTGGGGGCGCCAAATTTTGGCCTCACTCAGGGTGCCATACTACCCAAATCTGCCCCTGTCCTGATGTTTAGTCGGAATCTCATTTCTTGTAACTCATATCTCAATCTCCTCTCAGTCTCTTCTTTTCCAGGCAAAACATACCCAGCTCCTTCAACCGTTCCTCATCAGGCTTCGTTTCCAGACCCACTGAGGCCTCCTGGGGGTCCCCTCACTGCGAGAAGTGAGGTTGCAGGGAACCAGGCAGAGGGCCTTCTCGGTAGTGGCGCCCGCCCTGTGGAATGCCCTCCCGTCAGATGTCAAGGAAATAAACAACTATCTGACTTTTAGAAGACATCTGAAGGCAGCCCTGTTTAGGGAAGTTTTTAGTGTTTGAACATTTATTCTCTTTTTAGTGTTCTGTTGGGAGCCGCCCAGAGTGGCTGGGGAAACCTAGCCAGATGGGGTATAAATAAAATCATCATCATCATCATCATCATCATCATCATCATCATCTTGGTCGCCTTCCTCTGCAAACATTCCAGCTTGTCAATGTCCTTCTCAAATTGTGGCACCCAGAACTGGAAACAGGACTCCAGGTGTGGTCTGACCAAGGCAGAATAGAACATGACTTCCCTTTATCTGGGAAGTAGGGAGGGGTGTTATTGTTTTGTTGTTTCGGTTTAATTATTCACTTGAGTTTTATCTTGTATTTTATTCTGCGAAGCACCCTGAGGTATTTTGATGAAGGCTGGTATATAAATTTAATAACTAAAGAAATAACTTGAAAAGGAGTAGAGCTTAAAAAAGTAAATATATTGTCATGTAAGGTAATCGGTAACGTTTGCGGACAAATTGGAATAATTGGGGTTGTTGTTTTTTACGATGCAGCAGTCAGGAGAACCATAGACGCATCTAGGAGGGCGTGTGGGAAGTCAGATTTGGAAGGAAATAAATATTGGATTTGTTTTAATTGGGGACCAATTTGTAAAAAATTGAAAATCAAGAAGAAGAAGAAAAAGATTTAAGGGGAGAAAATATTTGCTGCATAAAGAAGTACTTAGACTGGCCAGAATCTCCCAATGTTCAGATGCCCACAAATTCTAGTGTTATGAGAGAGGAAGAAAAACGTTTCTCTATTTACTTTCTCCATTCCACGAATATATATATTTTTATAAGCTTCCATCCTGTCGCCCCTTACCCGGTTTTTCTCTAACCTAAAAATTTCCAAACGCGGGGAGTGCCAAACCCTGGCTAAGATTTTTTTGGGGGCTGCAAAAAAAAACCCCAACCCCCAGTGCATTTATCAGCAGCGGCGTTTTTTAAAACCCAACTATAAGTTGGTTTGCATAAGTTGCACCTCTTTCATAAACCAATATCCCTTGTCCTTGTCGGCTTCTATGAACACAACCCGCCCCCCCCCCGAAGTTTTTGCTCCAACCCAGGAAAGGGAGGGACTGGACTACAACTCCCATCATCCCTTGCCATGGGTCACGCTGGTTGGGTCTGGTGGAAATGGGGACTCAACAAATTTGAGGCCCTAAGCTACTGAAGGTAATGGGGCTCTTTTATATGTCCAGCTGATTGTTGCTGTTTTTCGTGTTGAATATATGCTATATGGTAATTTACGGACCTAACAGGTATCTAAAGCCATTTGCACATAACAGAATATGTCTTTTATTGAAGTAATTGTTGAACTGAAATACATACAATTAAGAAGAAGTATATCAATGGTGAAATACAATTAAGAAGTATATCAATAGTGAAATAATTATTAAGCTCTAACTTTAAATGATTTTTTTATTGATAACAAACTTAATAATGCAAACACATTGGCATTTGGCAATAGCAAAAGTTCCTTTAGAAACATGATTTACAAAGACTCATAATCTAGTGTCTAGAAACTTGCTATAACATGAAATAATAATGGGTGTAAATATATGATGCAAACTACTAATCATTATAAATAGCAGAATGTAGGCACCCTATATATAGAAAGGAGCAAACCAGTGATATTTTAGGGAGCAGGCTAGCAGGCGGGGCCCATTACTTACATCATAGGAGCCTACACAACACAAAACACTGTTGCTGTATGGAGGTTTTATTTTATTTGTTTTTTTATCTTATATTTTGGAAATGTACATCCAGATTTTTTCCCTTTAAATTTTTTTTGGGCCCCCAAGAGAGTGGGGCCCTAAACTATAGCTTGTTTAGCTTATATGTCAATCTGGCACTGACTACCCTGGTTTGTAAAATAATGATGACTTCCTCTCTCTGATGGAAGTGGCTGCAGGTGACATTAATGCCAGTTTGCCTCTTTTCTGCTTCTGGGCTGAGCAAGACATTACAATTGGCACCTTGTTCTCTCCTAGCAAAAGAATGGGGCTAAGATTGAATCGTAAAGTTGGAAGGTACCCCTAGGAAGAAGAGAAGGAGTCGTCTAGTCCAACCGCCTGCAAAGCAGGAATCTGTTTGCCCAAAATCTACAACCTCAGTCTCTTGCTCTGCCAACTGAGTTATCCTACAGGCGCTTAGGATAATATCTTATTCTCTTTTAAATTATGCTGATTTAAATGTGCATTTTGCGTTTGACTTCCTTCAGCTGTGTTTTCTTTGGAAATGTTTAAGTTTTGTTGTTAACTTTGCTGCGTTAAAGGTGCGTACAGTACTGTACTTGGCCTCCTTTGTAATGTTCTATTTTGAATTTTTTATAAGATAAAATTTTAGTTTCCTGCTAATTACGTTGCTTTGAGAAAAAAACATTCCTGGGCCCGCTATCTTAATCCCGTGAGTAATTTTATAGATGGACTAATCGTAAGGCAACTTTCTGTGTTTCTCTGTCCACCCCGTTTCCAGTCTCTGTGCCTTTAACGGAAGCAGCTATTCCCGTCATTGGGAAAGCTCCATCTGTTGAATTAACTGCCTGTCCTGCAGCTGTTGCAATGTAGACAGCTTCTTTCAGGGGCAAAAAGAGTGGCAACCTGTGGCACTGCAAGAATGGGCTAATATAAAGCACTGATCTGATTAAGAGAGTGAATTTGAGATGTTTGGCTCTTCACTGTGCCATGGAAGGGGGCTAATGTACTTTGGGTTGGCCAAGACCAGGAAGGGCGCCTTGGAGAAGGGGGAGAGCCCATGGCTGCTTGCAGCTTTCATGGTCATTTAATTTTACTCTTAATTTTAATTTGAATGATTTATATACAGTTAACATTAAGGACCCAGGTGGCGCTGTGGGTTAAACCACAGAGCCTAGGGCTTGCTGATCAGAAGGTCGGTGGTTCGAATCCCTGCGACGGGGTGAGCTCCTGTTGCTCGGTCCCAGCTCCTGCCAACCTAGCAGTTCGAAAGCATGTCAAAGTGCAAGTAGATCAATAGGAACCGCTCTGGCGGGAAGGTAAACGGCGTTTCCGTGTTCTGCTCTGGTTCGCCAGAAGCGGCTTAGTCATGCTGGCCACATGACCCAGAAGCTGTACGCCGGCTCCCTCGGCCAATAAAGCGAGATGAGCGCTGCAACCCTAGAGTCGGACACGACTGGACCTAATGGTCAGGGGTCCCTTTACCTTTACCTAACATGCCCAAATCACATTGTCGGTGAAACCGAAAACAAATCCTAGGGAGCATTTTCTACCTCCCATGCAACTTTGTTTTTGCTGGCATCTGACTGTGTCGAGAGACAATGGAGTGTGCCTCTGGGGGTGCAGTTAAACCTCTGGAGAATCACAGCGCTTGCTGTGGCTGCCTCCTGCGTTGTTGCTTTTTCTTTTTTTAGCAAAACAAGTTTATTTATCTCACATAGAAACTACACCAGTTTAGTACCAAAAAACAAGAAAATACCCCGAAACAAGGCAACTCAATACTTCACTTAATGACACTATTTCATTCTGCAAGCTGGTCTACATTCTCTTCTTTCCTACCGGTATTAGCTAAATGAGCTTCAATGATTTCTGCAAACAGATTCCTCTTCAGCAAGTTGTAAGTTGTGAAAATAATGTGACTTATAGCAGAAGAGGTCTATTCCCAGTTCATATCCTATTCCATAGTCACATTCATCATTAGCAAACTGAACAAAAGTTAGCATTTCTGCTGCATTAGCACTAGCAGCACCAAAGTGACCTCCTGGGGCGCAGGCCTGGGCATGGATTTGTGTAGGGTTTACTCCTTTTCTTCTCCTGAAGATATCCTGCAAGGCAGCAGAGGTTGAGGATCTTGAGTTTTCCTTCTCCTAGATGGATGAGCCCCATCCGCCCTTCATTTCCCTCTATAGCACTTGCAGAAATCACCTTTTTGACTGTTGGACCCACTATTGGCTCAATCCATCGGTGCCTGCCTTTGCATTCAGGAGAAGTCCCTAATTCACCAGGGTTTGAGACCCATCAGCTCCCCTCACCTGGTTTAGCCAGCCAGTCAAAGATGTTTCCTGGGGTGTGGCTGCTTTCTCCTGCTGACAGCTTCTAGGAGACACAGGTGAGAGCTGAGTGCAGGGTGGGGACCAAAGGTGGGCAAACTATCCCAGAAGGAGCACGTGTGTCCCCCACCAGAGGTACTGCCCCTCCCCTAACACCCCATACTCTTTGTACTCCATGTCAATTAACTTGCAAGGATCTGCCACCCCTGGTTCTGGTTCTGAACTCTCAGTCATAGTTGTCAACTTTCGGATTTGAAAATAGGGGATTTCCCCAAAACTTTCGGATTTGAAAATAAGGGATGCCGCGAGGGCGGTGCAATGGCACCAAGTAGCCTCGCCACCCTGCGCTCCAGAGGCTGCGCGCGAACGGGTGAGCGAAAGAGCGAGCGCATAGACGGCAGGCAGGCTGTCTGTCTGGTTGGGCGTGAGGGTCTGACTGCACAAGGCATGCAAGCTCCGCCCCCAGTCGGTCTCAGACTCCTTATTGGCAGCCGAGCAACGCAGCTGAGGAGCCTCCCTGGCCGGCAGGAAGGGAGAGGAGCTGCTTCCTTTGAAATCCGGGAAATTTAAGGGATATCAACAATCCGGGATAGCAGCGGGAAACGGCATTGGAATAAGGGAGTTTCCCACAAAAAAAGGGAGGGTTGACAGCTATGCTCTCAGTCCCAGCTAAAGTGGATTAGAAGTCCCTGAGTGAGAAGAGTCCTGTCTTGCAAGAGAGCAGTGCTTGCAAGTTCAGCAAAGTGACCAAAGCACCATTGAGTAGTAACTGATTTGCATTAAGTGAGCTATATAAGCCAGTTCTGTAAGTTAATTCTCTCTGTCAATTTTTTAAAAAGCAAAACAACAACAAACAAACAACAACAACAAAACCAGAATGCAAGGAAATGTCTTCCTTCCAGCAAGCGAAGAATGCAAAGTGCTGGGGAAAGGGTTAGGAAGCCTTTTTTCCCTGGACCCAAGGGTGGCATTCCCTTCTGGGCAGCCTCCTGGGGGCCACATGCTAGTGGTGGGTGGAGCCAGAGGCAAAAGTGGGCGGAGCAACAAATGTAAACACTACCTTTGTGCTGTGGGCTTCTTGGAATGTGCCTCCCTCTGTCAGGCAAGCAAGAATTGTTTTTAGCCAGGCAAAAACACTCAAGGAGGGTGCAAGGCAGGGCGCATGAGGGGTGTGGCTGGGGAAGAGAGGTTGTGGCCTCTATTAGAAAAAACAGGATCTGTACAGGAGTGTCAGGCCTAATGAGCACAGCGGCTCTTCTTCAGTAGGTCTTGCCCCTGGGACGCAGTTGCAGAGATTGATTTGCATTAAGACTGCTTTGCAGCCTTCCTCAGCTGCCTGAGTCCCTTCCTGTCCAGGGTTTTCCTCAAGCAATCGGAGACTGTGCCTGCATGAAGCTAACTTCTCCTCTGCCCTCTTCATGCCTCTTCTGGTTCTGGGAGACCAGGAGGGAGGAGAGCTTGTTGCAGCAGGAGGGGGTGACACCTGTGACTCTTCACCAGCCGGGTTCATCTCTGCCTCTTGGCCTCCTTCCTCCCAATTTTCCTGCTTCCTAAACTTTGGAACTCCCTGCCTGTTGGACTCTTTTCTGCACCTGCTAAAAGCATTTTTGTTTAGGGAAGCATGCCCAGATATGTAGAATGCCAACACATAGCTTTAATCTCTTTTCAGTTTTAACAATTCAAATAGTTGTTCTTAACTGTTTGCTGCCGGTGGTTTTATTCTCTTCGCAAACTGCTTTGAGGTGTTTTTTTCAACAATCAAGGCTGCGCTTAAGTTTTATGAAACAAAATAAATAGAATTTCAGGGAGGTGGTAGGAGCTGGAACTCTCCCCCTGCCGCTGCTGTCAGATTGCCAGGCGGTTATTTTTATTTAGCGTATTAAATTAATGTCGACTTCTCTGTGCTGAAAGAAGCCTAATTTTCCGCCAGCCGCACGCTCGCGTGAAGAACGAGGAGGCTTGCTTTGGCAGGGAGAAGAGGGCCTGTTGGTATGCCGCAAGCCCAGAATTATATCGCCATGCACTCCCACCCCCAACAGCCCACCCTCCGGACACCGGTGGCTGCCTCCGAGTCCACCTTCTGCACATTTCCAAAGGTATTAACAAGAGCTTGGAATTCCTGGATGGATTTGTGCACAATGTTGCCTTTGTCCTGTCTCTCCTGTTTGAAGCCCCCTCCCGCAAGCCACGTGTCCCCCCTGGGTCTGCGGCGTTGCCCTTCCAATTCAACGTTTGGGTCAGATGCTCGCTGACAGGGCCAGGGGCTTGCTGTCCGATCGCTTGTGGGACCCTCTCAAACACTTCTCAGGACCGTTAAAAGCAGGGGTAGGCAACCTAAGGCCCGGGGGCTGGATGCGGCCCAATCGCCTTCTCAATCCTGCCCGCGGACGGTCCGGGAATCAGCGTGTTTTTACATGAGTAGAATGTGTGCTTTTATTTAAAATGCATCTCTGGGTTATTTGTGGGGCATAGGAATTTGTTCATCCCCCCCCCCCAAAAAAAAATATATTCCGGCCCACCACATGGTCTGAGGGACAGTGGACCGGCCCACGGCTGAAAAAGGTTGCTGACCCCTGGTTAAAACGGTAGAAATGTGCCAAGCGTTTAGTTATTTTAAGTCATCGGTAGGCAAACTAAGGCTGGGGGGCCGGATCCGGCCCAATCTTCTTCTAAATCCGGCCCTCGGACAGTCCGGGAATCAGTGTGTTTTTACATGAGTAGAATGTGTCCTTTTATTTAAAATGCATCTCTGGGTTATTTGTGGGGCATAGGAATTCGTTCATTTTTTTTCACCTCCAAAATATAGTCTGGCCCCCGACAAAGCCTGAGGGACAGTGGACCGGCCCCCTGCTGAAAAAGTTTGTTGACCCCTGTTTTAAGTCATTGCAGGGTTGCAGGTGGGTGTGTTGTCCTGTTTGGGTTTTTATGGCCTAGCCACCAAAACGCCTCAGGAATATCCCCGATTAAGCATAGAATCGTAGAATTGTAGAGTTGGAAAGGAACAAGGCAGGTGTCTCAGCTGAAGCATTCATGATAGATGGGAGAGAAAACTCCCAAGATGCAAGTCATTTTGGCAAATAGTTCAAGCCTTTACAGCAGGGGTCAGCAACATTTTTCAGCCGTGGGCAGGTCCACCGTCCCTCAGACCTTGTGGTGGGCCAGACTATATTTTGGGGGGAATGAATGAATTTCTATGCCTCACAAATAACCCAGAGATGCATTTTAAATAAAAGGACACATTCTACTCATGTAAAAGCACGCTGATTCCCGGACCGTCCGTGGGCCGGATTGAGAAGGCGATTGGGCCGCATCCAGCCCACGGGCCATAGGTTGCCTACCTCTGCTTTACAGGGATGCCTTTGGCAACCTAACCAGCCATAGGTAGCAGCCCCTCTGGCAACCATTTTGGGCGATTCCTTGCTCTCTATGCAAAAAACCAAAAAGGCGAACCTAGCAGACGTTTATTCTAATAAAGAGCAGGCTCGACTTTTTTAAAAAAAATAACTTTAAAAAAGCGAAAACGATTCACCACAACGCCTACAGAAAGAGAACTTCTCTGGAAATTTGCCGCCTTTTTTACAAGGCTGCGCAAACAATCCCGTCTTAGTTAAACTAAGACAGATACTTAGCCGCCCGCAGCAATTAAAAGGCATATAAAACTCTTGTTTCGAAAGATTTATGCCCATCGGTAAACCCAGCCGTGCGATTTAAAAGACTCTGAGCTGTTAAGACAGAGCAGTGCACAGCCTTGAATCGATGCGCTTAATTGCTATATAAAAAGAGCAGATTGAGCAGCAAATTTTGAGTGTCGGTGGGGGGGTTTCATTGTTTGAGGACTTTCCCCATTACGCTCATGAAGCCTCTGAGGTTTGGGTGCCATTGTGTACACCCACCCACCCTCCCACACCCACCCACCCACCCACCACCTGGATTGGAGAAAGTGTGACTTCCTGCTGAGTTTGAGCCTTGGAACCACCAAAGTTTCTTTTTAAAAAAATCAAGCTACTAGTCCATAGGCATTGGAATACAATAGCCAATGATCAAGGGCGGGAAACAATAGTCTGAGGGCGGAATTGTTGTGGAAATTGACCTCTTCCCTCCCCCCACCCCAAAATAAATAAATCTTATCATTTTGGTTTCTTCGAACAATGCACAGCTTAGGTGAATTTGCAGTTCTTCCCCAGGGTGTAGTAGCTCCAGGGGGTGGGTGGTGGGTGGGGAGCAGCCGTCCCCTTAAATCAAGTAAATAAATAAAAAATGCTTAACCGAAAGTAGAAATTGTAGGAAGATTTTGACATGTTTTTTCTGAGCACTTGGAGGTCTGAAGAAAGTGATTTTAAACCGGTGGTTGAGAATCGTTTCGTTCCGAATCTGCTAGACAGAGCCAGTCAGAGGATAATGAGAGGTGGGGCTGTCCTGCCCCCCCTCCAAAAAAAACCATAAATCCTGGCTACACCCATGGACCTGGATTAACTCATATATCGGAATCTTTTTAAACCAAGGCCCTTGGTTTAAAAGTGGCAGTGGCCTCCCCCATTTGTTTTTTAGAAGTGTGTCCTTCCGAATGTAGGAGGGGAGAGGGGTGGGGGACATAGAGGCAAAAAAATAAGGAAACAAATTTATTTCCATGCTTTGCCTTGTGTTCCTCTTCAGGATCAATATACGAAACAGGAAGGCAGCTGAGTTTCCTTGTGTTTTGGGTGCGGAGAGGCCTGGCAAAAAATGCGGTTCTCATGGGTCAAGTAATACGTAATTCCAGAGCCTTTTCCCCTGTCCAAATGCCCTTTAAGATAAGATAAGATAATTTATTGTCATTGCACAAGTACAAGCACCATGCTATACAAGTGCAACGAAATTGCATGCCACCCCGTAAAAAACAGAAGGAAAGAAAAAACAAAACAAAAAACAGCACAAAACACACACACACACCAAAAAAAGCCACACATACATACACATACACCCATCACAGCTCTCCAAGGTAATATTATCTGGTTACAGCATTTAAGATGGTTATAGCTCTTGGGTAGAAACTGTTCTTCAATCTATTTGTTCTTGATCTAATTGTTCTATATCTTCTACCCAAAGGCAGTGGTGCAAAGAGACTATATCCTGGATGAGATGGATCCTTTAAAATATTGTTAACCTTTTTAAGGCAATGGGAACTGTATAGTTCTTCCAGAGATGGGAGAGGATGACCAATAATATTTTGGGCTGTGGTTATGACCTTCTGAAGTATCTTCTTCTCCCTGGCCGTGCAGCTGGAGAACCAAGCACAAATACAGTATATAAGAAAGCTCTCTATGGAGCCTCGGTAGAAGGACACCAGCAGTCTCTCACTCAGATTGTTCTTCTTTAAAAGTCTGAGGAAATAAATTCTCTGCTGGGCCTTCTTTACCAGAGCAGTAGTATTTGCGCTCCAAGTCATACCCTTTGCGTGTTCATGCGCAAGCTAACTTAAGCCTCTCTACCCACTCAGCCGACCTCCCTCCATCCTGCTAGAGGTGACCTTTAAAATATATTAGCACCCCCACCCCCACCGAAAAAACACCCTCTCCCTGTGGGGTGCCATGATCCTGCAAGCCGTAGCGTCAAGCAGGCCGGCGGTGGGCAGCTTTGCCCTACGCCCGCCTAGGATGTCAGACACAGCCAGCTGTCCTCGTCCAGATTAATGTCACTCACTTGTAAGGCCCCCGGTGGAGTAGATAATTTCCTTCTCTCTTTTTTTGCCATCTCCTGGATTTGGTCCCCCCCCTCCACCAAACTCTCCCCCTCCTTCCACAGCCCCATCGCTTCCGTGGACCAGGTTGGGGATGAGAACAGGAGGGTTTATAATGTGGGCTGTGTTACTACCTTGGTTTTCCCTTCTGCAAAACGGGGAGATTTTTGTGTGTGTGGAGAAGATTGGTTTGGCTCAGTAGATAGAGTCTGCCTCCATGAGACCCAAGGACAGATCCCAGTTCTCCCCCAGGACTCACTCACTGTGATGGCCTTGGAAAGGCCCCGTTTCTATCCTCAAATCATCCTTAACAGATTAGAGAATTGGGCCAAAGCAAACAAGATGATTTTTAACAGGGAGAAATGTAAAGTACTACACTTGGGCAAAAAAAAAATGAAAGGCACAAATACAGGATGGGTGACACCTGGCTTGAGAGCAGTACATGTGAAAAAGATCTAGGAGTCTTGGTAGACCACAAACTTGACATGAGTCAACAGTGTGATGCAGCAGCTAAAAAAGCCAATGCAATTCTGGGCTGCATCAATAGGAGTATAGCATCTAGATCAAGGGAAGTAATAGTACCACTGTATTCCGCTCTGGTCAGACCTCACCTGGAATACTGTGTCCAGTTCTGGGCACCACAGTTCAAGAAGGATACTGACAAGCTGGAACGTGTCCAGAGGAGGGCAACCAAAATGGTCAAAGGCCTGGAAACGATGCCTTATGAGGAACGGCTTAGGGAGCTGGGTATGTTTAGCCTGGAGAAGAGAAGGTTAAGGGGTGATATGATAGCCATGTTCAAATATATAAAAGGATGTCATATGGAGGAGGGAGAAAGGTTGTTTTCTGCTGCTCCAGAGAAGCGGACACGGAGCAATGGATTCAAACTACAAGAAAGAAGATTCCACCTAAACATGAGAAAGAACTTCCTGACAGTAAGAGCTGTTCGACAGTGGAATTTGCTGCCAAGGAGTGTGGTGGAGTCTCCTTCTTTGGAGGTCTTTAAGCAGAGGCTTGACAGCCACCTGTCAGGAATGCTTTGATGGTGTTTCCTGCTTGGCAGGGGGTTGGACTGGATGGCCCTTGTGGTCTCTTCCAACTCTATGATTCTATGATCGTATTGACACTGTATGGCCCTCTGTCATGGAAGCTTTAGCTGAGATTCCTGCATTGCCAGGGGTTGGACTAGATGACACTTAGAGGACCCTGAGATCATCTTCCGAGGGCCTCCTTCGTGTGCCCCCTCCTCGAGAGGTCCGGAGGGTGGCAACACGAGAACGGGGCCTTCTCTGCAATGGCTCCCCATCTGTGGAATGCTCTCCCCAGGGATGTTCGCCTGATGCCTTCATTATACACCTTTAGGCACCAGGCAAAAACGTTCCTAACCAGGACTTTGACTGACCTGCTCAACACCCCATCCCCCTTTAAAATGTGGCTCTTTTGGGGGTGGGATGGGGTGGTATTATTGGGTTGTTGCTTTTATTTTAATTTTATATACTGCGATCTTTTTATGTGAACCGCCCGGCATATAAATTCAATAAATTCAAATTCAATTCAATTCCCTTCCAACTCTGCAATTCTGTGATTCACCCCAATCTTGGGTGCTGTGGACTTCTAGTCGAAAGCCCATGTCCTCAGAAGATCTGGCCTTGCAGCACATAACCTGGTGGGTGCAAGGGGTGGTTAAAAGATGGGAAATAGAAAAAAAAACACCTGAATATGCTGTGCCATAGATGGAATACCAGCAATGTCCCCTTCCTGTCTCCTCTTGAATTTTCGAGCCACGACACGAACTGAGCAAGCCGCAACCCTCCCTCTCCTTTTTTCCCTCCACACACACTCTCTTTCTTTCTTTCTTTCTTTCTTTCTGCAGAATAGTGCAGGTAAGTAACCCTGCTGCCCTCTGCACCTCCGGATCCCGCACGTGTACCAACAGATCCGGGAGATGCCGGCAGAAAGAGCTATCGTAAAAGCACGGGGGATATTCTGGCGGAGACAAAGGGTCTGGCTGCTCGGGCGAGGCTGGGAGAGGTACCCCACTCTGAAGCAGTTGCAACGGGGTGCAGGCCGCAAGCATGGTAGGTCTCTTCCTTTGCTAAGAGTGGGGAAAGGGGGTAGGTGGGTTTCGAGAACCGGGGTGTCCTTGAACAACATTCTCTCGTAACTCTTGGAGACGCGAACTAGGCTGCTTGTTTCGAATTCAAGGGAATTTATGCAGGAAGCTGACTTTTAAGTTTGTCTAAGCTTGGTGTTGTCGGCACTGGCTGGCAGCAGCTCTCCGGAATTTCGGGCCCGTTTAGGGATGCCATTGGGGATCGAACCCGGGACCTTGTGTGCAAAGCAGGTGCTCTACCAACAAGCTACGGCCCTTCCTCTGAAATGGGAGTTTCCTAGAAGAGTCTAGAATCCCATGGAAAGCTGGTCAGTGCAATGTGAAATATTGAAAAGACTTTACGTTCCATTTGGGAGCAGGCCTGGATCTAAGGATCTAGTTCTAAGGAAAAACCATCTTCCACAAAAGCTGCTGCTTGCCTTCTACCACTGTGCCATTGAGAGCGTGCTCACTTATGGCTTATGTGTGTGGTACGGAAGCTGTACTACCAAGGACAGGATGGGGTTGTGCAGAGTTGTTAAGGCAGCAGAGAGCATTGTTGGCTGCTCGCTCTCCACCTTAGAGCAGATTTATGCCATGAGGTGCCACAGAAAGGCACTGGACATAGTGAAAGATCCATCGCATCCTGGTCACCGTCTCTTTGAACTTTTGCCATCGGGACGGAGATACAGGACGATGACAACAAGAACAAGCCGTCTTAGAAACAGCTTCTTTTCCAGAGCGATCGCAGCCTTGAATGGGAAGCCTGGACTTTGAAGTCATCTAATCTTACCTGTTATGTTTTATCATTGTATGGTTTTAATCAGTGTGTATGGTTTTAATCAGTGTTTTTGTAGTTGTTTTGTTTTTGCGTGGAGTGCCCTATCTGGGTGGATGGAGCAGCCAAGTAATTTCGTTGTCCCCAAAGGGGACAATGACAATAAAATATATTCTATTCTATTCTATACTAGATCTCTCTCAGGTGTCTCTGGGGAAGGCCTACAGGTCTTTGCCCCCCCCCCCCCCCCCGCAGTATCTGTGGACAAAAAAGTGTGGCTAACCTGCCCTTTTTCTCGCAAACGGAGAGGGGTTGAGGAATATTCTGGTGTTGTGTGCAGTTGAGAGGAAAAGCCGAACGTATCATTAATGTGTTTTGTGGCCTATTTATTGCATTTATACCCCGGTTTTTTCTCAAGGTGGTGTACCTGGTTCTTTCCCCCAGTCCTCATTTCATCCCCACAACAACAACCCTGTGAGGGAGGTTGGGCTGAGAGAGCCAGTGACTGACTCCAAGGTCACCCTGTGAGCTTCATGGCCGAGTGGGGATTCGAACCCTGCTCTCCCAGGTCCAGGTCTGACACTCTATCCACTGCTGTCTATCTAAAGAGATGTTTTTGATTGTTCCATGGGGAGGGGCAGAGGTGAGGAAGGAGTATCACATGAACTGGTCTAGAGAGAATCAGTGTGCCTCTGTTTCCTTTTCTGCTCCAGAAGAAAATGATGCTGAGCCCCCCTGGACCGGGGGGGGGGGAAGGATGCAAGGCTTTCAGATTAGAGGGTATGGGGTTCTGAAGGTAAAGGTAAAGGGACCCCTGACCTGCGGCGCTCATCTCGCTTTACTGGCCGAGGGAGCCGGCATACAGCTTCCGGGTCATGTGGCCAGCATGACTAAGCCGCTTCTGGCGAACCAGAGCAGCGCACGGAAACGCCGTTTACCTTCCCGCTGGAGCGGTACCTATTGATCTACTTGCAGTTTGACGTGCTTTCGAACTGCTAGGATGGCAGGAGCAGGGACCAAGCAATGGGAGCTCACCCCGTCGCGGGGATTCGAACCACTGACCTTCTGATCGGCAAGCCCTACGCTCAGTGGTTTAGACCACTGCGCCACCCGTGTCCTTATGGGGTTCTTAGGTAGCAATGAAACCCAGCATCTCTCAACATGAAACATTGCCACCATAGTGATGACTTTCCTGTGCATCCGGGATACATGGGCGTACCCAGGGGGGGCAGGGAGGGGCAGCTGCCCCCCCTAGAAGGCAGCTGCCCCCCTCCCTAGAAGCAAAAATGACCAGCGTCCGTTCAAAGCAAACCTGAACGACCATGGCTTGCCCCCCCCCCCCAGTTTTGATCCTGGGTACGCCCCTGTACGGGAAGAAGGCTGTTAAGCATTTCGAACATGGGAAACGCCACCCGTGCGGTAAATATTTATTTCTGCATTTGTTATTAAACACGTTTCTAATCTGCCCTTCGACATAAAAGCTCAGAGCAGGACGCAGTACAAATTGCACTTCCCAAAATATATAAACCACAAAACAATCAAAGCAACAAACTAAAGAGGATAAATACAGCACACATTTTAAAATTACAAAAAAAGAAGCAAAAACCCTGCGGGATGAACAGCTTACTTTATCATTGAAACACTGGGACCTTGTTAGCACCCAAGAAAACAAAGTGATCTAACTGGGAGCCACATATAAACTTATTTCCAAATATACTAATGCCCTTCATTTATTTTTTATATCTTTCATAAAATTTATATACCACTTGATTCTATGGAAAAAACCAACAACACCTCAAAGCAACCTAGGAGTTACCTGACTTATAAGTAGGCCTAGAATGTGTATTTGACTAATCAGGTAATCTGTTTAAACCTTTCGCCTTCTGAAAGGGTTCCCCAGATTTAAAATAAAATAAAATGCCTATACCATATTTTACAATGCGTATAAAGTCTTTCAGAATCCTACAGATTGCAAGCACCACCTTACTGGCAGAACACACTTGTTCCTGGCGTCAGGACAATGGGTTTACTCATATGCAGATGTATGCTAATGGATCCCATTAATAGGCTGTTGTCATTAGCAAGATAAGAGATTCCTTTAAGAGATTGAGTGACAGTCCTAACAATAAGTGAATCATTTTATTTTATTTCTCTCTCTCACTCTTTCTCTCTCTTTTCTCTGGGGCATAGGATAAGGGTGATCCTGTCAAAAAGTTTTGAGGCCGGGAGTCCCCACTTTAGCCTTGGAAGTGAGCCATATTTAATCACTAGGTAGGTGACTGAGCTGGCAGAGCAGGAAGGCAAAGGCTGGGCAGGGGTTCGCTTCTAAATTGTTGATTTCATTGTGAAGCTCTCTCTCAGCGGACAAAGGACCCCCGTTTTTGCTTATCAGTAGCCTCGAGTCACAACAACAACAGCCTCCAGCCATGCACAATTGCCTTGCTGAGTGGTCCACTAATTAGATGAGGCAAGGAACAATGCCAGCACACATTGGGAGAGGCTTTGGGGAGGAGAGGACAGATTGGGGAAAGGATGACTGTGGCAACCTTGCTTTGCGTAAGGCGGCTGCCATAGCTGCAACCTGGAGGGCTTGGCAGGCCCGCTTAGTTAGAGGAAAAAAGGGGAGGGAGAGGAATAAAAGAGGGCAATAAAATTAATAATGGCTTTTGGTGTCTCGCAGGGTAATGTGGCAGCCCAACCCAGCAGTAAAAAAGGCAGCTGGCATTACTTTCCTGAGTAGAGAGGAGGGAAGGGAGCACTTTAAGATTCTCTCGGTTCCCCTGACCATCCCTGGTGAGATCCAGGTAACAGCGGGGCCTCTGCTATGCCCTCCAGGCGGCAGGGAACTGAAAGGTGTCTTGTGCCCATTGTGCAGATGGAGACAACTGGGCACAACAGCTTGTGGCAGCTGCACAATAGGGTTGCAAATTTGCAAACTGGCCAGGGGGAACCAGAGGAAAGCACCTGTCTTGACCTTGGCTGCTTTGTTGGAAGGGACCCCTGAGGGTCATCTAGCCCAACCCCCTGCAATGCAGGAATAATGTGCAAAGGTGAGCGAGTGAAGTTTTTCAAGGCAAGGTGGACTTGGCAGGGTGGGGAGTGGAAGCATAAGAACAGGTACTATGAAGGCTCCCAGCCCCCGGGAGCAGGAGGAAAAAGTACCTGCACCCATGCAATCTATTCCCCCCCCCCCATTTATTAATTTTCACCCTCTCTTAGGAATTTGTTTTCTCCGTCTGCTTTCTTGAGAAAGTTGCCCGCTCCTTGCCTCTTTTGCGTCTTCAGCCAATGAACAAAGTCATAACCATGATTGGCGTTTGGGGAAGCAGATCTTGCCAATTAAACAGAGTGGTGACACACACATTGCCTAGACTTTAGACAGGAGTTTTCTGGTCCCCACTTCAATTTTAAGCCTTTTATTTTGATCTGATTGGGCTCTTTTGCCCAATGTGGGACTTGAACCCACAACCCTGAGATTAAGAGTCTCATGCTGAGCTATCCCAGGCAGGGCCGGCACGTCCATTTAGGCAAACTAGGCAGTTGCCTAGAGTGCCAAAATGGAGGGGGCGCTGGCCGGCCTGCCCCTCGCCCCCCGCCACCGCCCGGTGCAGCCCCAACCAGCGGCGAAAACCGCGGCAGCGCGGGGCACCCGGCAGGGCAGGGGGCAGGGCACCGTACGTCATGCTCAATGACGTCATGTGCCCCGCCCCCTTGCCTAGGGCGCCAAAATCCGTGGCACCGGTCCTGATCCCAGGCAATTGGGAAATTTGTAAACTGCTGGAGAAATAAGTGATTGCTGTCCTATCGTAGAAGAAGAAGAAAACAGGCATCCAGGATTTTGGGAGAGCTGTGATGGGGCAGTAATATGTCATCTCAAAAGCAAGAGGTATAGGAAATTAGGTCTTATTTCATGCAGCAAAATGTGATTCCCCCACTCTGACTTTGTAAACATTTTTCATTTAAAAAGTTCATTTTAGTTCTGATAACATTCATTGTTATTTTGCCCCTATTTGAGGGGACCCATAGCCGAGAGGTGGCGCTAAGGGACCCAGGTGGCGCTGTGGGTTAAACCACAGAGCCTAGGGCTTGCTGATCAGAAGGTCGGCGGTTCGAATCCCTGCGATGGGGTGATTTCCGTGCGCTGCTCTGGTTCGCCAGAAGCGGCTTAGTCATGTTGGCCACATGACCCGGAAGCTGTACGCCGGCTCTTGGCCAATAAAGCGAGATGAGCGCCGCAACCCCAGAGTCGGACACGACTGGACCTAATGGTCAGGGGTCCCTTTACCTTTTACCTTTATAGCCGAGAGAGCAAGAGTTACGTCAATCTTGCAAAATAACCTAGTATTACCTTTTGCTTGAAAGTGCTGCAACAGTATATGACAATGAAATCCTAAATACCTGATTCCCTCCCCGGATGACAATTATTGTTATTACTTCATTCAAGGGCTAAAGACGTTGAAAGGTGAGAGGAGAGTAGTTGAGAGAGAGAGAGAGAGAGAGAGAGAGAGAGAGAGAATAATGCCTGCTCCTTTTGTATCTTGGGTTCTCTAAAGGCTGGATCTTTTCTTAAAAAAACAAAAAACCGGGAATCTGGGGATTATGGCTTATCAAGGGGGTGCAATTGCCTTCCCTCTCCCCACTCCTCCCACGGACGCCCCTGACCGCATGCACAGGCAAAACGCATGTTCATATATCTCAGTTTTATTAAACGGAGATATATGATCACCCATACCAGGCCAATGCCGATCAAGTCTAAATTAGGTTCCTTTTTTATATCTCTGAATGGCTGTGGACAAGTTTGCACGTTTTGGATCTCGGTTTCATTTGATTTCACGTGTGTTTTCATTCATTCACTTATCGAATTTATATCCCGGACCCTGAGGAGCCAGGCTGACGGAGAGCACAAACAGCAGAACGGTTAAAACGGTTAAAACGTCTGAAAACAATTCCAGTTGAAATGCATACCGCACACCGTTTTTTTAGGCTCTGTTTTTGATTTAGCGTTTTAACAACTTGTTTATGGGGCTATGCGCTGCTTGGAGATTAAAAAAAACCACACCATCGAGCAGTTTGTAAATGCTTTTAAATACATAAATTAAAATAAAATCAGACACAGGGAGACGGGGTCACTCAAGAAGAGTGGGTCGCTTGATGGAAGGAAGTTCTTGAAACCTGCAGTTGGAAGAAGCATCATCACCTTGCTGGTCTGTCCGCGCTTGCTGCTCCCAGTCTGGAGCAAAAGCCACAGGGGTTTAGTTTGACAGGGAAGACCCCCCCCCAAACAAGGGAGGTGAACTCTGACAGGAACCTGCGTCCCCAGTAATCTGCGAAAAGCTCCTGCGCCCCATAGGCCGTGTGACCCGTCATGAGGGAAGTGGTAGGGGCCAGACAGAGAACAAAGGAAGGGATTTTGAGTCCTTGGCAAGATGGGGAGGGGGGAAAGTTCCCAAATCGCCAGGTTACATAAAGAAATTGCACCCGGAGGAAGTACTGAGTCGAGCAGGGACTGTGCTTCTTTGATCGGCTGGTGGTTAGAAATGGCGCTAGCTAGGAAAACAAAACCACAAGGGCTGGATGCAGGGCACGAAATATCACCCAGGCTTGTGGCTCTGAATGGGTGAAGCTGGCAGGAAAACAGGTGCAAAGGTGAGGAAGAGAGAAGACAGAAAGAGAGGCAGTGGCTGAGGCCAACTTTAAAGCACTACGATTGAGGTTGAATCCTGACAAGGCAGAAGTACTGTTTTTGGGGGGCAGGGTGCAAGCGGGTGTGGGGGACTCCCTGGTCCTGAATGGGGTAACTGTGCCCCTGAAGGAACAGGTGTGCAGCCTGGGAGTCATTTTGGACTCACAGCTGTCCATGGAGGCGCAGGTTAACTCTGTGTCCAAAGCGGCTGTCTACCAGCTCCATCTGGTACGCAGGCTGAGACCCTACCTGCCCGCAGACTGTCTCGCCAGAGTGGTGCATGCTCTAGTTATCTCCCGCTTGGACTACTGCAATGCGCTCTACATGGGGCTACCTTTGAAGGTGACCCTGAAACTGCAATTAATCCAGAATGCGGCAGCTAGACTGGTGACTGGGAGTGGCCGCCGAGACCATATAACACCGGTCCTGAAAGGCCTACGTTTACTCCCAGTACGTTTCCGAGCACAATTCAAAGTGTTGGTGCTGACCTTTAAAGCCCTCAACGGCCTCGGTCCTGTATACCTGAAGGAGCGTCTCCACCCCCATCGTTCAGCCCGGACACTGAGGTCCAGCGCTGAGGGCCTTCTGGTGGTTCCCTCACTGCAAGAAGCAAAGCTACAGGGAACCAGGCAGAGGGCCTTCTCGGTAGTGGCGCCCACCCTGTGGAACGCCCTCCCATCAGAGGTCAAAGAGATAAACAACTATCTGACATTCAGAAAATACCTCAAGGCAGCCCTGTTTAGGAAAGTTTTTAACCTGTGATATTTTAATGTATTTTAATATCTGTTGGAGGCCGCCCAGAGTGGCTGGGGGGACCCGGCCAGATGGGCGGGGTACAAATAATAAATTATTATTATTATTATTATTATTATTATTATTATTATTATTATTATTATTATACGGTAGCACTTTAAACAGCCATGGCTTCCCCCAAAGGATTCTGGGAGCTGCCGTTTGTTAAGGGTCCTGAGAGTTGTTAGGAGACCCCTATTCCCCTCACAGAGCTGCAGTTCCCCAGAGTTCCCTAGGAAGACGGACTGATTGTTGAACCACTCTGGGAACATAAGAACCTAATAGCATAATATAGCTGAAGAAGGGCCGATCGTGCCTCAGAATAATAGATTCGTAGAGTTGGAAGGGACCCTGAGGGTCATCTAGCCCAACCCCCTGAAATGCAGGAATCTCAGGTAAAGCATCTGTGACAGAGGGCCATCCAATCTCTGCCTAAAAACCCCCCAGGTGGGAGAGTCCACAACCTCCCAAAGGAGACCATTACACTGTCAAGGAGCCCTTGCTGTCAGAAAGTTCTTCCTGATGTTTAGCTGTAATCTCCTTTCTTGTAACTTGAAGCCATGGGTTCGGGTCCTCCCCTTCAGAGCGGAGATTGCTCCATCTTCCATGTGACAGCCTTTGAGGTATTTGAAGATGGCTGTCATGTCTCCTCTCAGTCTCCTCTTTCCCAGGCTAAACATACCCAACTCCCTCAACCGTTCATCATAAGACTGGGTTTCCAGGCCCGTTAGCAGCAACAATAAAATTTAAATACCCCACCTTGAACGTATGACTAGAGGTGACCTTCAGAGGGCATAAGAACATGAGAAAAAGCCTTCTGGGTCAGATCAGAATTTCATCTGGTTCAGCATCGAGATCCAGCTCTTTCCTGTTTGTCCTATTGCTCTTGCAAGTTTTCTGGGATGGAGACTCCTCAGCAGCTTTTGTCAACCAGCCCCCCACCCCGATGTTGTAGGACATGGGTAGGCAAACTAAGGCCTGGGGGCCGGATCCGGCCCAATCGCCTTCTAAATCCGGCCCACGGACAGTCCGGGAATCAGCGTATTTTTATATGAGTAGAATGTGTGCTTTTATTTAAAATGCGTCTCTGGGTTATTTGTGGGGCATAGGAATTCGTTCATACCCCCCCCCCCAAATAAATATAGTCCGGCCCCCCACAAGGTCTGAGGGCCCCCTGCTGAAAAAGTTTGCTGACCCCTGTTGTACCGGTAGGACAACTGCTACCAACTGACTGGTGCTGAAGGGAGTTGCACTGCTACAACATCTGGAAGGCCCCAGGTGGGTAAGGTCTGCTCAACAGTCTATCCTTCCCCCAGGCAACCTATACCAGTGCTGTTGCTGATTCCCAACCTAAATTATTACGGCTGTTTGAGCAGATTTATTTTCTGCAGCGAACCAAGTACAAACAGGTTTCCCACTTCCTTCCCAGAAGAAAGACCTTTGTGTGTTTGAAGATGCTTATCGATAGACTTCCACCTTGCGGGAAGCTGAGGTGCTTCTACATTACTGTAGTTGCTGCTGCCGGAAGCTAGGTAGTGATTTCGGGACTGAGGTGAGATGCAGGTACAGTAAATGTTGTTTAGTCGTTTAGTCGTGTCCGGCTCTTCGTGACCCCATGGACCAGAGCATGCCAGGCACTCCTGTCTTCCACTGCCTCTCGCAGTTTGGCCAAACTCATGTTAGTAGCTTCGAGAACACTGTCCAACCATCTCGTCCTCTGTCGTCCCCTTCTCCTTGTGCCATCCATCTTTCCCAACATCAGGGTCTTTTCCAGGGAGTCTTCTCTTCTCATGAGGTGGCCAAAGTATTGGAGCCTCAGCTTCAGGATCTGTCCTTCCAGTGAGCACTCCGGGCTGATTTCCTTAAGAATTCATAGGTTTGATCTTCTTGCAGTCCATGGGACTCTCAAGAGTCTCCTCCAGCACCATAATTCAAAAGCATCAATTCTTCGGCGATCAGCCTTCTTTATGGTCCAGCTCTCACTTCCGTACATAGCTTAACTATACGGACCTTTGTCGGCAGGTAAATAGAATCATAGAATTGTAGAATTGTAAAAGGGTCCCAAGGGTTATCTAGTGACTCTCGTCCAACCCCTGCAATGCAGGAATCTCAACTAAAGCATCTGCAACAGATGAACTTCCATCTTGATATATTTCCAGTTCAGTTGTGCCGCTATAACGCGGGTGGTGCTTGCATCTGGGAAAAGAGCAATTCCATGTGCTACAGATGTGCTGCGCTTTGTCCCAGCTGCAAAGGCTCCCTCATTCCTTCTCTGCTCCTAGCTAAACAAACCCCCACTTCTATGCAGTGTCTTCCTGCAAAGTTGCCAAATGTCACTTTAAATTGGTTCTTGTTTAAAGGCATGTTCCCCTTGTTTTCATCTGGTTTTCTGGAAGAGGGGTGGAAGGGAGGAGGTGTTAATTGAGACCTTGCAGCAGGGGAGGTGAGGGGGGGGTGCCTGTTTGTCTGTAGAATTAGCCCCCTTCAATTTCCCTGCTGATTGTGTTGATTCTAATTAATTATCAAGCAGCCGGAGGGTGCGGGGGTCCCACTGTGAGAATTGTTTCCGAAGAGAGTAGCCCCTGAGCAGAGTTTCTGTTGTCTTTGAGCAGCAGTTCCCAAACTCCAGAGAAGTTGCCCTGCTGGTCTCTTGCGGCAGAAGCAACCACAAAGAATTTTGTGGCACATTGATTTTGTGGCAGGTTCATTTTGGCATATATATTTTTTCCTTTTGGAAATGAGAGGCAAAGTTACTATCAAACCACTTTAAATACTTCTAAGAACTACAGCCTGTCTCCAACCTCAGAGATAATAATAATAATAATAATAATAATAATAATAATAATAATAATAATAATAATAATAATATATTTATACCCTGCCCATCTGGCTGGGTTTCCCCAGCCACTCTGGGCAGCTCCCAACAGAATATTAGAAACACGATAAAACATGAAACATTAAAAACTTCCCTAAACAGGGCTGCCTTCAGATGTCTTCTAAAAGTCAGATAGTTGTTTATTATACAGGGCGGGTGCCACCACCGAGAAGGCCCTCTGCCTGGTTCCCTGTAGCCTCACTTCTTGCAAGGAGGGAACCACCAGAAGGCCCTCGGAGCTGGACCTCAGTGTCCGGGCTGGACAATGGGAGTGGAGACTCTCCTTCAAGTATACTGAACCGAGGCCGTTTAAAGGGATTTAAAGGTCAGCACCAACACTTTGAATTGTGCTCGGAAACGTACTGGGAAAAGTACTGGGAAACATATTGGGAAGTTATGTGGAATGAGTCAAATGACTTGGGAAAAGCTGAAACAAAATAAAAAAATTCCTTCCAGTAGCACCTTAGAGACCAACTAAGTTTGTTATTGGTATGAGCTTCCGTGTGCATGCATAACAAACTTAGTTGGTCTCTAAGGTGCTACTGGAAGGAATTTTTTTATTTTGCTTTGACTATGGCAGACCAACACGGCTACCTACCTGTAATTAGGAAAAGCTCTGTACAATGGCTAATGCTGCAGTCCTGTATGCATTTAGGAGTCAGCGGCTGTCAAGACAGCAAGCAACTGATATTTGCATTATCTTCATCTGATAGTGTGTATTCACAAACCGATTATCTCCCCTCCCTTCCCTCCAGTTCTGGCCAACATGAGGCATCCTGTATGTGGGACACTGGGTTTCTAGACTAGCCGAATACCAGCAAACAAAAGAATTTCTTCCCACTCCTGTCACCGCAGCAATGTGAGCCTCAGAGTCCGGCAAATTCTTTTCTAATACATGTTTTGTCGGTGCCCACCTGCCTCCTGCCCCCATCGCTGCTCTTTGTCTTCTTTCTATTTTTAATGTGTGTGTGTGTTTTTCCAATTTCCCACTAAGCCTGTTGGACAAATTAAATTGTAAGTGCATAATTATGGACAGCCTATCTGTGTGTTGCTGCGGTTGCTGTGAAGATTGGGAGCTGGATTAAGCTGTTCTGGAAATCCATTTTCATCTGAGTTTTTAATACCTTTGGACCTGCTGGCTTAGGATCCCAGTCTGACTGCCAGTTCCTCGCTGCTGCTTTAGGGCAGTAATTGAAATGTGTGTGTTTGGGATCAGGGCTACCGTAATTGCAGGATTACGAGTTCCCCTCCTGATTTGTATGTTTTTGTGTGTGAGAGAGAGTCATGTAAAAATGGCCTTTCCCCAAAATTGCATGTGAATGAAGAGGCATTGAACAATATCGCCTCCCACTTAGGATTTCAAGTCCTCAAAGGGACTTTCACATTTATAATCTCAGTGATCCTTACGCCAGATTTTCTTATACCCATATTGCAGCTGCTGGAGGCCAAGATGTTGTTGTTGTTGTTCAGTCGTTCAGTCGTGTCCAACTCTTCGTGACCCCATGGACCAGAGCACGCCAGGCACGCCTATCCTTCACTGCCTCTCGCATGCCTATCCTTCACTGCCTCTCGCAGTTTGGACAAACTCATGTTAGTAGCTTCGAGAACAGTGTCCAATCATCTCGTCCTCTGTCGTCCCCTTCTCCTTGTGCCCTCAATCTTTCCCAACATCAGGTTCTTTTCTAGGGAGTCTTATCTTCTCATGAGGTGGCCAAAGCACTGGAGGTTTAACCTCAGGATCTGTCCTTCTAGTGAGCACTCAGGGCTGATTTCTTTAAGAATGGATAGGTTTGATCTTCTTGCAGTCCATGGGACTCTCAAGAGTCTCCTCCAGCACCATAATTCAAAAGCATCAATTCTTCGGCGATCAGCCTTCTTTATGGTCCAGCTCTCACTTCCGTACATTACTACTGGGAAAACCATAGCTTTAACTATACGGACCTTTGTTGGCAAGGTGATGTCTTTGCTTTTTAAGATGCTGTCTAGGTTTGTCATTGCTTTTCTCCCAAGAAGCAGGCGTCTTCTAATTTCGTGACTGCTGTCACCATCTGCAGTGATCATGGAACCCAAGAAAGAGAAATCTCTCACTGCCTCCATTTCTTCCCCTTCTATTTGCCAGGAGGTGATGGGACCAGTGGCCATGATCTTAGTTTTTTTGATGTTGAGCTTCAGACCATATTTTGCGCTCTCCTCTTTCACCCTCATTAAAAGGTTCTTTAATTCCTCCTCACTTTCTGCCATCAAGAAATGGAGGCCAAGATACCGATAAATATTAGTTTGTGTAAGGTGCACAGTGACCTCTTGACTGAGTTGAGATACAAACCAAGGGATTTCCAGCTCATGCTCTAGACCAGGCATGTCCAAAGTCCATTTCGGGTGCCTAATCCGCCCACCAGTCGATTTAATCCGGCCCCCGTGGCAGTATATGTCTTGGGGTAAAATCCTAAGAAAAGCTCAACAACCTCAATCTTTTAAAAAAGCTCAACTTTGGGGTAAAATTGTAAAAAAAAGCCCAACAACTTTGGTCGGCCCTCACGCATGTTCACTTCAGCAAATTTGGCCCTCTTTGAAAAAAGTTCGGGCACCCCTGCTCTAGAAGAAACTTCCCCAATCTTCTGCTCCCCCCCCCCTCCCGATGTTTTGGACAAGCTCAGTCAGTAGAGCATGAGCCTCTTAATCTCAGCGTTACATACATAACCTCCAACATTTCTCCGGTGAAAATAGGGACGTCCCATTCCACAATGATAATTTCACTATACCCCACACATCTTACTGGGTTGCCCCAGCACTCTGGGCAGCTTCCAACATATATAAAAACATAATAAAACACTAAACTTTTTTTAAAAAAAAAACTCCTTCCCTATACAGGATTGCCTTCATATGGCTCGAGGGTCAACATTTCTCCAATGAAAATAGGGACATCCTAAGGAAAAGTGGGACATTCTGGGATCAAATCAGAAACCGGGACAGCTTCTCTAAATCAGGGACACCCCTGTAAAATAGGGACATTGGAGGGTCTGGAGTTATAGGTTCAAGCACCATGTTGGGCAAAAGATTCCTGCATTGCAGGGGATTGGACTAGAATAACCTTGAGGTCCCTTCCAACTTTTCTATGATTCTTTGGTTCTAATCACAAACTCCTGTCAGCCCCAGCCATTGCTGCTATTCTGTCTGGGGCATATGGGAGTTGAAGAATCAACATCTGGAGGAAGGTGTGGGATGTGATACATAAGTAGCAGTCAAGTACAACATTCCTTGTTTTCCTAGAGTGGACATGCAAGGGGATGTTTGGTCCAGCCAGTCAAAAACTTCCTGTTTCCTCCTGGGCTGGGACATACTTCCTTTTGCATGTGACCAGAGGTGGGCGTGACCTTACCTGTCCGGGTAACAAAAGGACCAGCCACGCACCACATCTCTCTCTTTTTGGCTTCCTCCATCGTTAGACCAGCAGCTTTTTAGCTATAAATGCTCTGTTGGCTATAGATGCTATGTTGGCTATAGATGCTCTGTTGGCTATAGATGCTTTTAGCCAACAGAGGACAAAGGGACTATCTTAATATGGGATAGTTCCACTTGTTTATATCTGTAACTAAGTCTGCTTTCAGGGATCCAACTGTGAACTGATGATGCTGTGAATAAATTTCTTTTATTGACTTTAAATAATATTGCCATGTGTTTATTCTTTTATGAGAGATATATGGGGTCTTACCAAGAACATGAGGGACGCGGGTGGCGCTATGGGTTAAACCACAGAGCCTAGGGCTTGCCGATCTGAAGGTTGGCGGTTCGAATCCCCACGACGGGGTGAGCTCCCGTTGTTTGGTCCCTGCTCCTGCCCACCTAGCAGTTCGAAAGCATGTCAAAGTGCAAGTAGATAAATAGGTACCGCTGCAGCGGGAAGGTAAACGACGTTTCCATGCGCTGCTCTGGTTCACCAGAAGCGGCTTAGTCATGCTGGCCACATGACCTGGAAGCTGTACGCCGGCTCCCTTGGCCAATAAAGCGAGATGAGCGCCGCAACAGAGTCAGTCACGACTGGACCTAATGGTCAGGGGTCCCTTTACCTTTTTACCAGGAACATACAGTTCATTACTAAATTGTATGATATTGAGAGGCTTAAACAAAGTCTACAACCAGCTACCCGCTGTGTGTTAAGTAAAGGAACTTGCTAGTGCAAGTTAGGAAGGATATTAATAAACAATATACTGTATCCTCTCCTGCCTCCCTGAAGATTCCCACAGAAGGGAGACTGCTTAGGCATGATACTTCATCAATTTAGTAAGGAAGCCAAATACAGCCAGGAGATGGGTGATGTTTTGTCCAGAAAGGAGTACAAAAGGATTGCTTCTGAAACTGCTTTTACAGAACATTACAGGTCTCCAAGCAATTTAACAGCAAAAAAAGATATACAATGCATATTACCTGGGAGGGGGAGGGGGGAATAATATAGTACATTAATATTTCATATATCATAGAATCGTAGAGTTGGAAGGGACCCCGAGGGTCATCTAGTCCAACCCCCTGCAATGCAGGAATCTCAGCTATAATAATAATAATAATAATAATAATAATAATAATAATAATTTTTTATTTGTACCCCGCCCATCTGGCTGGGTCTCCCCAGCCACTCTGGGAGGTTTCCAACAAACACAAAATACCACAGGCTAAAAGCTTCCAAGGGCTGCCTTGAAGTATCTTCTGAATGTCAGATAGTTGTTCATCTCCTTAACCTCTGCTGGGAGGGCGTTCCACAGGGCGGGCGCCACTACCGAGAAGGCCCTCTGCCTGATTCCTTGTAGCTTTGCTTCTCGCAGTGAGGGAACCGCCAGAAGGCCCTCGGCGCTGGACCTCAGTGTCCAGGCTGAATGGTGGGGGTGGAGACGCTCCTTCAGGTATACAGGACCGAGGCCGTTGAGGGCTTTAAAGGTCAGCACCAACACTTTGAATTGTGCTCGGAAACGTACTGGGAGCCAAGGTAGTTCTCTCAGGACCGGTGTTATGTGGTCCCGGCGGCCGCTCCCAGTCACCAGTCTAGCTGCCGCATTCTGGATTAATTGCAGTTTCCGGGTCAACTTCAAAGGTAGCCCCACGTAGAGCGCATTGCAGTAGTCCAAGCAGGAGATAACCAGAGCATGCACCACTCTGGCGAGACAGTCTGTGGGCAGGTAGGGTCTCATCCTGCGTACCAGATGGAGCTGGTAGACAGCTGCCCTGGATACAGAATTAACCTGCACCTCCATGGACAGCTGTGAGTCCAAAATGACTCCCGGGCTGCGCACCCTGTCTCCCAAGAACAGTACTTCTGTCTTGTCAGGATTCAACCTCAATCTGTTAGCCGCTATCCAGCCTCCAAAACATCCATGAGGGATGGCCATCCAACCTCTGATTAAAAACCTCTGAGGAAAGAGAGTCCACAACCTCCCAAGGGAGTCCGTTCCACTCTCGAACTGCTCTTACTATCAGAAAGTTCTTCCTGATGTTTAGTCGGAGACTGATTTCTTGTAACTTGAAGCCATTGGTTCGAGCCCTACCTTCCAGAGCAAGAGGAAACAAGCTCACTCCCTCTTCCATGTGACAGCCCTTCAGATATTTGAAGATGGCTCTCATATCTCTTCTCCTCTTTTCCAGGCTAAACATATATAACATCCATTAACACAAAAGCATACTCAGATAATAAACAGACCCACCAATTAACAAATAAGCAAAACCCCAACCTCCCCCCAGTCCAAAAATCATTCACATCAAACCAGCAATTTCGCACGCCCCCATAACTTCCCCACCGCACCCCGAAGTCTGGAGTCAAGGGCAGCTGTTACAAATTGGCTTCTCTCAAACCACTTTAAACAGTCTCAAGTAGCTCACGTGGGGAAATAAAGAGCAAGGAAAAGAAAATCAAGTGGATATTGCTTCTTTCTCATTCTATGCTAGATTTGACCTATGGAACTCCTCGCCACTGGATGTTGGGAAGGACATACATCTGATGATGCAAGAATACCTCAGCTCAGCTACAGTTCAGGCTTTTTGTGCTCATCCTTTCAATACTTTTTCTCCTCACATGCCACTTACCATCACACTAAATTGCCTTCCCCCAAAAATTTTGGGGTGGCCTTCGGTGACAAGGCGTTAGGTGTGGGAGGTGTGGTTCACTGACACATTCACATCTTCACTTGATGCTGCCCTCATCCAGTGGCGAAAATGTATTGTGTGGAAAACCTTAAGTCAACGACGTTCCCATTTCCAAAATGAGGAAATTAAGGCTGGGATAAAGGGAGGTTTGTCCAATGGCCAGACCATACTCCTTCAAATATCTGGACTACTCCGATCATAAAACTAAATATATTAAATAGCCCGAATGTTAAGGCAATTAAAGCTTAAATAAGAAGCGTGAAGTCAGCACTGGAAAAGCCAGTCTTCCTTATAACTTAATGTTATCCTATATAATAAAGTGCAAGTGTCTCTGCGTCCAGTCCCTGTGTCCGTCCCTGTGCCCCACGGACACAGGGATTGGAGCGCAGAGACTTTGGGCGGCCGGGCAAAACTGCGCATGTGGCCCACAGGCACAGGGATTGGAGCGCAGAGACTTCGGGCGGCCGGGCTGTTGAAGCGGCGGGTGCGCGCTCGCGTGGACTTAATTCTAAGCGGCGGCGGCCGTTACAAGTGGCGGCTGAGTTGGCCTGCCGGGGCCTGGCTGGTGCTGGTGCCAGTGCCGCCGCCGCCGCGATGCGCCTCCTGCACTGCCTGCTGAAGGGCCATTCGGCGCTGGCCGGGGCGCCCAAGTACATCGAGCACTTCAGCAAGTTCTCACCGTCCCCGCTTTCCATGATGTTCTAGCGCCCGTTAATTTAACGGGCTTCATGTCTACTAGTGTTACATAAGCTTGAAAGGTGCTCTCCTTTGATTTAGCAGCACAGCTCTTGCAGAGAGCTCAGATCCTCTAACTCTAGTTAACTTGTGGAAAGAGTAGAAAACTCGGACCCTCTCGTTGTGATATGCTGGAAGATCCGTCTTTATAGCCCTGGGCTCCTCTGTGCCCTCATATTTCCCCAACTTCTATGCTTTCTCCATCTCTCTCTCCTTTCCGCATTTCTTATTCTTTCTAATGAGAACCATCCAGACCAGTCCTGAATGGGTGGCTGGGACTGATGTACAAAAATGAAGACTCCGGGATTCCTGCGCTTTAGAGAAATGCGTGGGCTAGCTTCGGTTTTGCACAACCCTCTTTCTTTTTATTAGCATCCCTGTGGCCCAACAGAAGAAGGAAATCTCTGCCCCTAAACCAGGCATAGGCAAACTCCGGCTCTCCCAGATGTTTGGGACTACAATTCCCATCATCCCTAGCTAACAGGACCAGTGGTCAGGGATGATGGGAATTGTAGTCCCAAACATCTAGAGGGCCGGAGTTTGCCTATGCCTACCCTAAACCTCCTCTGCTTTGTGGGACATCTTCAGGAGTAGAAAAGGGTATAAGGGGCCAAACGGCTTGCTCTGCTTTCCTTTGGACCACATCAGTGAGGCTGAAAGTGGAGTCTTGTTGTCTGGACAGCCCAGGACCTCCACACACACTGCCCAGGCTAGCAGTCACTCCGGTGCTGCTGATGCAGCCATTTGACTTCACCCCCGGAGGTGCACTCCATTGTCTCTTGAGCCACACGGATGCCAACAACTGCGGCCCGCTGGTGTGTCTTGAATTCACAAAGCCCAATAAGTGCATTTTTGGGTTCGTGCAGAATCCACCTCCACTAAACGATCCTGGGAACGCCCAGCGTGGTGTAGTGGTTAAGGGCCAGTGTGGTGTAGTGGTTAAGAGCGGTTGACTTGTAATCTGGTGAACCGGGTTTGCGTCTCTGCTCCTCCACATGCAGCTGCTGGGTGACCTTGGGCTAGTCACACTTCTCTGAAGTCTCTCAGCCCCACTCACCTCACAGAGTGTTTGTTGTGGGGCAGGAAGGGAAAGGAGACTGTTAGCCGCTTTGAGACTCCATCGGGTAGTGATAAAGCGGGATATCGAATCCAAACTCTTCTTCTCTTGTGCAACAAATCTTTTTCGCTCGATCCAACTGAGGTCTGCCCAGGCCAGCGTTCGTTACAAAAACCGTAGCAGCCGGCAAAAACTCAGCAGCCCAGTGGGAATCGCCTGCCCGTGGGCAGCAAAATAATAGTTCGGCCCACCCCTAAGAGGGCATTTCAAGTGCAGGAGCGGAGAAACGGGGATGTACCAAATTCCGTCTTCTGCACAAATGTACGGGAGCCCCTGAGGCACGCCCGGCTCTGCCCCCGAAGGCAATACTGACCCACTGGACCTTGCCACCGAAACCTCCGCCCCACAGCGATCGCCTGTGCACATCCTCCATGCGCCTGCCTGCTTTCCCCTCAACCATACGGTCCCTCCCTAATCCGTACCCTGTTCTATTCCAGGGCTGGGATTTTCAATTAAGTATACTTACTGTGTCCCCCTTCCACCCCCTCCTCCCACTGCCATTTCCCTAATGAGGGGTGGCTGGTGGTAAATTAATTGTCCTGACAGTGTGACCCTAATCCGCCCGTGTATTATAATTATAAGGGGGTGAGTGTGTGCAGGCCGAGCAAAAGACCTTGGTTATTTCCAGACTGCTGCTTTGTAATTAACTAGCACGTGGCATCGTTAGGCCGGGGATTACACGAGCCTTTTATTTATTTCCTTTTGACTCATTAATTCCTCCCCCCTCCCTCCACCCTTGGGCGATTAAATGCCTCCTTGCATGGCTGTCCCTTTTAAAGGGTCTGTGGGCTACTTCGGGCCCCCTCACAGGCCTGTCATCTGCACCTCCTTGCCGGCGACGGACCTTGGCCACTTTGTTTTGTCCTAGCGGGGAATTAATGTTAATTAAAAGTGCATTGTTTTCAACGCTTCCTGGATTACCCTCTGCGGAATATTCCTTTCCCCGGCCTCATTTTAAGTGCATTAGCTTAGGAGGAGGAGGACATGAGCAAGTGGCCAATTATGAAATTGGCTACGGTGCAGCTGAAGGTGCAGGGCAGATTCACACATGCACGGCATTAAGGCCTCTTTGAGGGCAGGACCAAGTGACTGCCTGCAGGTGTGGAAGCGGCCCTGGACAGGTATAACCCCATCTCTTTTTAAACAACTGTGATTTGGTCAAAGGCGCTTGCTTAGAGCTGTTAGGAGCTATGTTAGAAACTCCGATATAGGTGCCAAATGGCACCTTAAACCACAACGGAATGCCTCTTTGGGGTTGGACTAGATGACCCCTAAGGTGCCCTTCAAAGTGTTGGTGCTGACCTTTAAAGCCCTAAACAGCCTCGGTCCTGTATACCTGAAGGAGCGTCTCCACCCCCATTGTTCTGCCCGGACACTGAGATCCAGCACCAAGGGCCTTCTGGCGGTTCCCTCACTGCGAGAAGCAAAGCTACAGGGAACCAGGCAGAGGGCCTTCTCGGTAGTGGCACCCGCCCTGTGGAATGCCCTCCCAGCAGAGGTTAAGGAGATGAACAACTATCCTACATTCAGAAAATACCTCAAGGCAGCCCTATTTAGGGAAGCTTTTAACCTGTGATATTTTAATGTATTTTGTGTCTGTTGGAAGCCGCCCAGAGTGGCTGGGGAGACCCAGCCAGATGGGCGGGGTACAAATAAAAAATTATTATTATTATTATTATTATTATTATTATTATTATTATTATTCCAACTCTACGATCTCAACTGCATTCCTTGACTGCAGCTTGCTCTTACAATTCGCTTGTCCCAGTATGCAAGGAAGAAACACAGACGGCGGACATGGAAATGGAATTGACTATGGACCACAGCAGAGGTTTTTCAACTGTGGTCGCCAACCTGTGGCGCCCAGCAATCTCTGCATGTCTGCAGTTGGGCCCACGCCAGTTGCAAAATGCTCCTGGGGAATGTCAAACGCTGATGAGGAGACCTCTTGCAGAGCTACAATTTCCAACACCCTTAGCAAACTATGGTTCCCAAGATGCAGTGACGGAGGGTGGAGAAATTCCACGATGTGCATCATGTTACCGTACTTTAAATAGTCCTGGCTCCTCCCACAGAATCCTGGGAACTGTAGCTTGCTGTTAAGGGTGCTGAGAGATAGGAGGCCCCGATTCCCTTCAGAAAGCAACAGTTCCCAGGGACGTGTGACTGGTGGGAATCCTAGTTCTGGGAGGGGGACAGGGGTCTCCAAGCAACTCGGTGCCCTTAACAAACTATGGTTCCTGGGATTCTCTGGGGGAAGCCATGACTGTTTAAAGTGGTATGATACTGCTTTAAATCCATAGTGCAGATGGGGCCTAAATTCTTAGAGCTCTTTTCTTGAGTTTTCAGGCTCTGAAATCATTTGCTTTCTGCTATCATCCCAAGATAAGCATGGCGTTTAAAGTGCTGTTTTATTTGCTTAGAAAAGTCGGCATAAATTTGACCAGATAATTCCCTAAACTGGTGATCACTTGATGAAGCATAGAATTGCAGAGTTTGAAGGGACCACGAGGGTCATCTAGTCCAACCCCCTGCAATGCAGGAATCTTTTGCCCAATGTAGGGCTTGAACCCACAACCCTGGGATTAAGATTCATGCTCTACCGGCCAAATGAGTGGCAGTGGCCTTCTGGGAGTTATAGGTTTGCTGGCGTGTGGTTCTTGCTCTGTTTCTGCACCTGACTCTGCATTTTAGTATTTTGTTTGAAATCTGCAGCATGCGGGTTCAGTTTCCTCTCTCTACGTCGCAATGTTGCACATTTTGCTGACCCGCCTGACCTGAGGCTCTGTCGTTTTTCTCAGGCCCTGGGGCTTACCTTTGACATTGAAAATAGGCTCAGGGGCTAAGCTCCGTGGAGCCCGACCTCAGCCTCAAGTGAAACCTTAGATATGGGGAAAGGGGGAAATACTAGGGAGAATTTATAAGGAGAAAGGGGGAAAGGGTGCTTGTGGGATTGCTGGGGAGGGCAAGACCAGGTTCAGACAGACTTCCTGCTGTCTGTGCAGACGCTAGACTTGGTTTCCCTTGCTCTGGTCTATGGAGCCATTTTTTTGAATAAGGAAGAAGAAGAAGGAGAAGAGTTTGGATTTGATATCCTGAAGGAGTCTCAAAGCGGCTAACATTCTCCTTTCCCTTCCTCCCCCACAACAAACACTCTGTGGGGTGAGTGGGGCTGAGAGACTTCAGAGAAGTGTGACTAGCCCAAGGTCACTCAGCAGCTGCATGTGGAGGAGCGGGGAAGCGAACCCGGTTCCCCAGATTACGAGTCTACCGCTCTTCACCACTACACCACACATACTGAAGTCAAGACCACTTCTTCTTGTTGTTGTTGTTGTTTAGTCGTTTAATCGTGTCCGACTCTTCGTGACCCCGTGGACCAGAGCACGCCAGGCACTCCTGTCTTCCACTGCCTCCCGCAGTTTGGTCAGACTCATGTTAGAAGCTTCAAGAACACTGTCCAACCATCTCATCCTCTGTCGTCCCCTTCTCCTTGTGCCCTCCATCTTTCCCAGCATCAGGGTCTTTTCCAGGGAGTCTTCTCTTCTCATGAGGTGGCCCAAGTATTGGAGCCTCAGCTTCAGGATCTGTCCTTCCAGTGAGCACTCAGGGCTGATTTCTTTAAGAATGGATAGGTTTGATCTTCTTGCAGTCCATGGGACTCTCAAGAGTCTCCTCCAGCACCAGAATTCAAAAGCATCAATTCTTCAGCGATCAGCCTTCTTTATGGTCCAGCTCTCACTTCCGTACATCACTACTGGGAAAACCATAGCTTTAACTATACGGACCTTTGTTGGCAAGGTGATGTCTCTGCTTTTTAAGATGCTGTCTAGGTTTTTCCACTTACCTGTGAATTTTCTGTCACTTTGTGTGCAAGGACATGCATGGCAAGGAGTGCTCGGGACTTGTCGGGACTTCCTCAGCTACCTTCCTCAACTATTTAGAGACCAACTTAAATCTAGATTGTGAGATCCCATTTCTAAGGATGTATGGACCCAGGTGGCGCTGTGGGTTAAACCACAGAGCCTAGGGCTTGCTGATCAGAAGGTCGGCGGTTTTAATCCCTGCGACGGGGTGAGCTCCCGTTGCTCGGTCCCTGCTCCTGCCCACCTAGCAGTTCAAAAGCACATCAAAGTGCAAGTAGATAAATAGGAACCGCTCTGGCGGGAAGGTAAACGGCGTTTCCGTGCGCTGCTCTGGTTCACCAGAAGCGGCTTAGTCATGCTGGCCACGTGACCCGGAAGCTGTACGCCGGCTCCCTCGGCCAATAAAGCGAGATGAGCGCCGCAACCCCAGAGGCGGACACGACTGGACCTAATGGTCAGGGGTCCCTTTACCTTTACCTTTACGGAGTTCAGGGTTAAAGTTGCCTCGCACTGAATCACTTTGGACTGCAGCTGGTGGGGTGAGGATTGCATGATGCTATTTTATTTTATTTTGTATGTAGAGATTTGGGGGGGAGGGAAGCATATCAGGGTGATGTGTAGACTGAACTGTTCGCCCTGATATCCTAGATTTCTACATGGAGGGTGTTCGTTTTTGTTTTTTTTATTGGAACAGGTTAAACAAACTGGGCAGATGCTATTGCCCTGTGTTCCAGGGCCATTTCAAGGATGACTTTTCAACCTGGCTAATTAGCTTACAAAACCTTTCTAGAGCACATGGTTTTTATTTTTAACTTTTACCGCGGCTTTCCAGTAAGAGCTGAAATCGATGATTTCATGGATGAGTAATACCTGGACCTAATTTTCAGCGACAAAGTCCGTGATACAACCTGTGGCATCTCCAGTTAAAGATTTCCAGCTGCTCGTCTTTCAGTAAGCACATCTGCTAGAAACGTTTGAGAAGAACCACCGCTCAAAGTGGGCCGTGCCAGACTATTGGAGCATTTACTCTTGGCTGTGTGCGATATCTTGGCATTATTCAGTTAATGGGAGTGATATCCTGTTCGTCTGTAGGCTCCTAAGGCAGCTTATGAAAAGTTTGTGTTTTGAAATGGGCAAGGTAGTGAGAGTACACTCTGCGTATGCTCAGAGGTTCTTTTGTTTGCAGTCTGGTACGCCAAACAAAAAAACCCAGAACAAATAGAGATAGCTAATCTTTGATATGGGGAAATATTGGTTATTGATTGCTAGTTGCGCATTTGGGCACTGAAAAGGTTGTGTGTTTAGTTTTTTATTTAAATAAATAAGATGAAAGCTTAGAAGGTAGAATCTCGATATCCCACCAAATGCAACAGGTTGATTGTGAGTGGCCGACACGCTTTAACTTAGTTAATAAGTTGGCTTTTCTGCTTCTTTTGTTTTGAATACTCAAAATCTGGGTTTTATGCAAAATCTGGTGCTGCAGAACGGCAATCTGACTTGTCAGAAGGCTGCATTGATTGCAAGCTCACAAATGCAGCCATAGGCCACTAGTAACTCTTTTTAAAAAAATCCCCTAAAAGCTGCAAGTACATAATGCCCAATTACATATTTGCATGGTGTCATTTTAGAGTAGGTTAGCGAAATTTTGCACCTGCCTGAGTGCAAATACACAATCCAAGAGAGGCGAGAGGGAGAGTCAAAGAATCACCTAATTCTCTAGCTCAGTGGCAGAACAGGTATTTGCCTGTAGAAAGATTCCATCCCTTGGCACCTCAAGTTTAAATTATCTCGGCCACAAGCTGTCAGCACGGCTAGGAGTGGCTGAGATGGACCAAAGTTGTGACTCCTTGTATCCCGTTTTTGTGATGGTGGCGCTGGAGGAAATTTGCTTCTTCACCTGGGCCGCCCCCAGCTACGTTCAAAGCAGCAATGTTTTTCATTCACAGTTAAACTCATAAAGAGTGCTTTCATTTTGAGAATTAAGTCTGGAAATACATTGTCCACATTTCTCAGCATTTCTATGCTTCCCTTGCATTTACTGTATACAAATCTTATACCTAAACAAAAGAAAAAAGATAATAATAGAAATAATGATGACTTCTCAGGCCCTTGCATTGTAATTTAATTTATATATCTACTTTCTTCTTTTTATGTTCTTTATGTTCTTTTTCTTTTTTCTTTCTTCTTTTTTGGGAAAATGGAATGTTGGATTTTTTTGTTGTGTTATTGTGTAATTGTGTAATTTTAAAAGATAAATAAAGTTTATTATTTAAAAAAAGAAAAAAGAAGAAGAGTGCTTTCATTTTTCACTTAAGTGTCAAAAAGGCAGGCTCTCACAAGTAGACATCTGTGCCCCCTGTAACATTTGACAGATGAAAATAGGGGGCACTCTTGCATACATCTGACACCCCCATTTTCACCCCAAAGTTCAGGACTGCCCCCCAAACAATTACACACAAATGCAGACTCCTCAAGGTTTTAGTGCTGTATTAATTTTTCTGCCATAGTCTCTCCTGCTGCAAAAGCTAGGTGTCTTCGCCAGATTTCAAGGCTGTTTTGTTTTATTCTTTTTAATACAACGAACACCTGTGGCCTGATCCTTGGAATGTTTTCTCGGAAGTAAGCGTGCGTAGAATTTTAGGTAAGGAGTAACGATAGCAAGGTTCTGCATACACTTGCTTTGGGGTGAGTCCCATTGAGCTCGGCAGATTTGACTTCTGTCCCCCCCCAAAGGCAAATAGCCTGGGAAGGGGCAATTTGTAAGAGGGATTCCCGTCTCAGGTGGTCGGTGGATTTGCGGCTGAAGACGTCACATCACGTTAAATTTGATTTTTATTTCCGTGGCTCTTTTCATTTCTGCGGAATCCGCATCGCAACGCGATAAAACACAAGTGTTAAAAGGACGCAATAGCAATGATCTTAACAACCACACAGCATCTAGCACAATGTGCTACAATCGCTACCACAGACAGAAAAATAATTACGTGCGGCCTGCCAAGACCCTCAGCTATTTTCAGGTGGTCCCGGGGACGGGGGAGGAGGGAAGGATTGGGAATTGCTGGTTTAAAAATAAGGTCCATTCCGGGGTGGGGGTGGTGGAGCACATAGGTAAAAGCAACAGGTGCCCTCCGGAAAAACCTTGTGCGCCAATTAGCTTCGCCACGGTGGCAGCCAATTCGTGGCGCCTGTTTCGTGGCACCTCCGCTATCAGGCTGAGGCCTGCTCCAGGGAAACAGCAGCCGTGGTACCCACAGTTTCCCATCTTAGGGGGGAGCGCTCCCCCCCACTCCCCAACCACCCTCTCCTGGGTATCTGGACCCCCCCTCTGCCCCAAGTGCCTGCGTCTTCCCCCAACCCCGTCTCCTTGAGAGGCCATGAGAATTAATCCCAGCCGACGTTGGGAGAGGTGGTGGATTACTGACTTTGTGCCAGCAGGGTGGACATCTTGCCTAAAGTCACCTCGGCCATGTTGCCCCCTCCCCCTCCCCCCCCCGCCCTGCCTGCCTGCCTGCCACACTCCCGGATTAGTCTCTGAAATATAGACCGTGACAGCTGACATCACTGCCTTCCTTGCTTAAATCTTCCACATTTGGGTGGCTCCTACCTCTTCTTTCTCCTTCCCCCCTTTCTTCCAACCCTTCACCCCCTCGGCCTCTCTCCTCTCCTCCTCTCCACCTCCAGGCAACCCCTCCGAGGTCTGCGCCGCGAGTCGCCCAGGTGAGCCACCCAGGTTTACGTCCCAGCTTTTCCTACTACTACCTTTCCCCCCCTCTCCCCTTAACAGGAGATATATGATTATTTGCAACTGATCCAGCTTTAGAGGGGTTTAGCTCCCTTGATAAAATTATATCTAATGATTTAAAGTCCTTACGCTTGTAATACAGCTTGGGCCGGCTTTATCGCGCTTAATTAAAAGTACTGCCAGGGGTTTGGAAGGGCCATTTTTAAAAAAATTTCCTCCTTCCCTCGCAGATAACTTTTTGTCGCCGTCCCTGTCCGTTGCGGTTTGGGTGGCGAAAGTGGGACCCCTGCCTTTTTCTCTCTTGCGAGAGAGGATGAAGGAGTCGGGCTGCTGGGCTGGTGATGCGGAAGACGATGTTGTGTGATTGCTGGCTACCGATACTGAAAAGGAGGAAAGGGTTGTTTCGGGATTCTTTTTTAGGTTGAGTTTTGGAAAAAAAACAACCAAGGAGCGCCAAGGGATCCTGCGGTTTGGTGGATAAGGCAATGTTCCGCCCTTGAGGCTGTTAGAAAAAGGAATTGTGCATCTTAGAACCAATGACCTGTCGATGTGCAGTATGCTGAAATATATGTGGGCAAAGTCACACCCTTAAACTGATATTCAAGCCGCAAAAAAGGCCCAAAATCGTGCTGTCAGTATCAGTACAAAACAATTTTAATACCTCCTCCCACACCCAAAATGTCAGCCAAAGGGACTGGTAACCTACACAGTACAATTCTGACTTGAAACGTTTCCAGCTCTGCTTATATTTATCTTGGTTCTCTGTCTGGTATGTTTGGTTTTTGGCTGTCTTTATTTTAATGCAGTTGCAGACCAAATGGTGGGGGTTACCAGACAGTTGTATCTAAGAGCAATGTTGATCTCACCCAAAGACTTTCTCGATATCACAAAGCAACGTTCCCTCCTTGTTTCAGATGCGGTTTGCCGCGTAGCATCTCAGGTTACTGTTTGAGGAGCGAGCGCATGTCCAAAGTTGCCAGGGACTAGTTGCTTGATACGTTTAGGTTTGGGCTTACAGCATTGGCCATTATTTTGCAATGTCCGCTGGGGCTGCTGTAAGTCATTTCCACCAGTGTTTGCGCAGAGGAACTTCGCGGCAGATTGCTCCTGTATCTTGGGGTCGTTTTACCACTTCCCGGAGAATTCCTGATGTGCTAGAACAGAGCTTTCAAAACCGTGTGCCACGACACATCAGTGCGTCGGCCGCAGTGTGTAGGCGTATCGTGCGAACGCTCCCCACGCACCTCCCAGGGCTGGAAAGGGGCTAGTTTAACCTCCGGTTTGCTAGTAAAACTGAATTACTGTGTCGCCTGCATGAAAAGTTTGGAAAGCTCTGTGCTAGATATGAATCACAAATATTGAGGAATTAACAACATTCTGACAAGGTCTTCTGTGGAACTAACAACTAATTTTTTCAGTTACAGGTAGGTAGAGCCGTGTTGGTCTGCCATAGTCAAAACAAAATAAAAAATTCCTTCCAGTAGCACCTTAGAGACCAACTAAGTTTGTTATTGGTATGAGCTTTCATGTGCATGCACACTTCTTCAGTTACCATGCAGGCACACGAAAGCTCATACCAATAACAAACTTAGTTGGTCTCTAAGGTGCTACTGGAAGGAATTTTTAATTTTTTCAGGATTGCTTTATTTTGCAGGGGTTACGCCCCTCCCCTGTGATGCTGTCATTGCAGCAACAATTCAAAGTCTACTTCAGATTTATTTCATTCCCCATTTTTAAGCACCCAGTACTAATAGATTAAATAGGTAGCGGCATTTTGGAGGTCTCAGTGAATGGAGTTTGCTCATCCTTAAATCTGAGCCGGAGAACAATTTGCCTTCAGGCACGTTGACTAGAGACACCCCCCCCCCAACAGGTTAGGGTTTTTCTCTCCCACTATGGAGTGCGGCTTGCTTGTAAGTGATCTCGATCTCTATTGTTCCCTTCCTTGCAGCAGATTCAGTTCCCAGTCCTGGTCTGGATTGCTTATGTATCTTGGTCCTGGTCTGGATTGCTCATGTATCTTGTATGTATCTAAATTAGTTGGGTGGGTCGGGTCAGATCTGCACAACTTGTCAACTGCCAAGCAGAACACAGCCGTCATGGATCCCTGTCATGGCTAGCCTCTCCCCTGTTTTTGTAGTGCCAGTCGGGCCGTCAAGTCAGGAGGTTGCTTCCTGGGCTACCTTTCAGCTTAGTTTCGGGGTCGCAAGTTCTTCAGGCCTGCCAGAGGGAAGCACAAAAGCACCTTTTGTCCGCTGCAAATTCCTGGCGATGAAGAACCGCTCCGAATCTATCCAGCCTCACTGTCGAATTTTGGAGCTTATGAGACCCCCCACATGCAATCATGCCCAAACTCCACATATATCTCTCTTGCTTCCTCGACTGGTTCTTCATTTTTAGCCAATAATGCATAATAAAGTGGAGATGTAGTTGTTTATTTAAATTGCATCGTGAAAATATATTTACTCATTCTGGCCTTGTGGTTTGTTTGTTTTTTGAGGGGCTGGTTTCTGAGAGCCTGTCTTTTTGCATCTTTCAGGATTGGGGAAGCTGTGACCTTCCAGGTATTGTTGGATTCCAATTCCCATCGGCCCCACCCAACAATGGTCAAGAATGATGGGAGTTATAGTCCAGCAATATATGGCAGGCCACAGGTTCCCCATTCCAAACTTGGAGAGAGAGAGAGATGCAACTTTAGTGTACGCCAGTGATTGTGCGCAATAGCGTGGTAGCTTCTCCAGATAAATGATTTTTTTTGTTTAGACTGCAATCCATTGCACACTAACTTAGGTGCGAACCCCATTGTGGGCCTTTACTTCTGAGTAAATATTCCTAGGGTGGTGGTTTCCAATCTCCACCCCCGGACCTCTTGAAAGTTGCTGAGTGTCTTGGCTAATTGGATTTTCTGCCTGTTGCAGCAATTGCAAGGCGCCGTGCCAGAAGCTGCATGATTTTAATTTGTGTTTTTATGGCTCTTCTTACTTCTTACGTTGTATTTTATGGTATTACAATTTGCATCCCACAGAATGCAGTTAAAAGGGAATATTTAATGTGCGCATTCTGCACCGCAGACCTCCTGAGTGAAGCTCACGAAGGACAGTTTGGGAACCCCTGGAGGGGGCTGTGCTGTTAGGCACCTCATTCTGTGTGCTGCCTCTTCCTTTGTTAACCCTCAAATAAATTAAGAGTTACTCTGTGGACTTTTAGCAAGTGTTCTGCTCTGAGGATGTAACTTTTGTTGATCAGGTGTCGTAACTGTGCTACAAACTTATACTGCTTTAGCAACTGCTCCTTGGCCTCACGTAACCCTGGGAATTATAGTTCTCGGAGGACTTGCAGGTGTCCTTTGGCATTATTCTGAAACCGCCTTTCAAAATAAACATCCCTCCCTTGTGTGTGCGGGGAGAAGCAATGGGAGATTCTCAGGAAACCTGCAAAGGTTCTGCAATTGCTAAGCACCTGCGCCGCAAAATGTAAACTCGTGACTGCAGGGAATTTTGGGAGTTGCAGTTGTGGTTTTGTGAGGGCGTTGAGATTTCCTGGCTGCTTTGCAAAACTATAATTCCAAGAGGCTGTGTGTGTGTGTGTGTGTGTGTATGTGAGAGAGAGAGAGAGAGAGAGAGAGAGAGAGAGAGAGAGAGAGAGAGAACCACTGTTATATGTTGTTGTTGTTGTTGTTCAGTCGTTCAGTCGTGTCCGACTCTTCGTGACCCCATGGACCAGAGCACGCCAGGCACGCCTATCCTTCACTGCCTCTCGCAGTTTGGCCAAACTCATGTTAGTAGCTTCGAGAACACTGCCCAACCATCTCGTCCTCTGTCGTCCCCTTCTCCTTGTGCCCTCCATCTTTCCCAACATCAGGGTCTTTTCCAGGGAGTCTTCTCTTCTCATGAGGTGGCCAAAGTACTGGAGCCTCAGCTTCAGGATCTGTCCTTCTAGTGAGCACTCAGGGCTGATTTCTTTAAGAATGGATAGGTTTGATCTTCTTGCAGTCCATGGGACTCTCAAGAGTCTCCTCCAGCACCACAATTCAAAAGCATCAATTCTTCGGCGATCAGCCTTCTTTATGGTCCAGCTCTCACTTCCGTACATTACTACTGGGAAAACCATAGCTTTCACTATACGGACCTTTGTTGGCAAGGTAACTGTTATATAAGTTAATACTAATCAAAGTACAGTGGTGGTTTCCCCCCACCAATTGGCATAGTGATTCAATGGACTGGTGAACAATCCAGAATCTGACTGCTATGAAGGGCAAATAAGGAGGTGAATTTAAAAGACTTAAATGACAAGGTTGAAAGTGGCAGACAAAAGAGGTTGATGCCAGCCCCCTTTGCCTGCGGAGAAGTGACTACAGGCACTGTTCAGAAGCTGTTCTGAAATAAGCTCAAGAATCTCAAGAGAGAGAGAACAATGACTATTAAACCAGCTTAAGATCCCATTCAGCTTTGCAACACGTTAGGTTTTATTGTAATCAATATAGATGGACTTCTTCAAACCGTCCATATGTAGAAGCATCCAGTGAGCTTCCCATCACCTTTACCTGGCACGACAAAGTCAACAGCCTCCGCGACCTGGTGGAATAGCTGCAACCTGTTGCCTTTGTGGAGGAACGAATGCAAGACTTTTCTTCTTGCAATTATGTAAAGAAAACCAGGGTAAAATTAATGGGCAGCTGGTGGGCTGTGCACGCTGTTAATAATGCTGCAATCATTGAATCAGTCTGCCCTCTTCTCCTCCCCCTAGCTAACCGCCCCCCCTTCCGCCTGCCCGCCCGGCCTCATGCCATCTGTTAGGCCTGTGCTGATCCTTAGATTGGAGGTTCCTTGGGGCCAAGCACTCTTTTTGCTTAAGGGGCTCAGCCACCAATTTCATCAAGCTCATTGGGGGGGAAATTGGCTGCAGAATTAGCAAGGGGAAGGTTCCCGAAAAAGCAGCTAGACCGTAAAGGTTGGTCTCCTGCAAGATAGATAGATAGATAGATAGATAGATAGATAGATAGATAGATAGATAGATAGATAGATAGATAATAAAAATAAATAATAATTTTTTATTTATACCCCGCCCTTCCCAGCCAAGACCGGGCTCAGAGCGGCTAACAACCATAAAAACCACAACAAAACATACCAAACAATCAATTAAAATGTTAAAATACAATTTAAAGTTTAAAATGCAGCCTCATTTTTAAGTAGCCCACCAATCAAACCATAAAGGAATGAAACATCAGGGTTAAACTGAGTCCAACCGGAAGGCCAGGCGGAACAGCTCCATCTTGCAGGCCCTGCGGAAAGATGCCAAATCCCACAGGGCCCTGGTCTCTTGTGACAGACCGTTCCACCAAGTCGGGGCCAGTACTGAGAAGGCCCTGGCCCTAGTTGCTGCCAGCCTAGCATCCTTATGGCTCGGGACCTCTAAGATGTTATTATTTGAGGACCTTAAGGTCCTACACGGGGCATACCAGGAGAGATAGATGGATAGACAGATATTTCTTGTTTCCACTTGCATAAAGATGGGGGGTGGGTGTCTCGATGGGCGCCGGCTTATACCACTTCCGGTGCCATCACCCCAATTCTTCCTTTTACCAATTTGGTCCTGAATACCGACTCCTCAACTCTTAGAGGGCTTCCACCATCTTTCCTTTCTTAGCCCTCGGCCAATCTTGATTGCAAAATTGCAAAAAAAAAATAAAAAAAAAAAATCAAATCCTTTTGCAAAGTGAATTTGAAAGGCAAGCTGGAGGGCGGGGGGAGAGTAGAATCCTATTTCTGCCAGGAGCTGTTGGGAATTCAATCTTGAACTTCTTTCCTGATTCTAAGCTTCTTAAGAGAGTAATTTCTGGAGAACTATCCAAGAGCTCTTCAGTGAAATTTTGGGTCCTTTATGTACTCTTTAATGGGATGTTTCAAATGTCCTTAATCTCCTCTCATTTTGCTTGCTGCAGATGCTCCTTAGTCTCTCTCTCCCCCCCCCCCCCCCAGATAACAGGGGCAGTAGTCCTTCTATGTAAAGGAAAAATTCTTTAAGCACAGAGAAACAGGATGGGGGGGTATTTTATTGAGGACAAGCTACATCTTGAATAAAAGATGCTTCTGTAATATGTTGGGGGTTTAGAGGCTGAGACAGACCTAGGGAAAACGCATGTTTGCTCCCGTTATAAGGAATAAGGAAACAGAGAACTATATTTGCTCCCCAATGTCAATCATATTCATGTTTACTTAGAAGTAAGGTCCATTGATTTCAATGGACTTTTCAAGTATGACTTCTAAGGGATGCTTCAGTTATGTGGAAATAAAACCACATGGTTATCAGGATTTTTTTTTTTTTAAAAAGGCTGTTTTTTAAGATTCTCCCCCTTTAAAATTAAAACCAGGATCAGATTTTTTAAGTAGAAAGGGGAAATTGCCAGAATATCCTATCTCACTGTTTGTTTTACTTTTCTATATCCTTGTAAAGAAGCAGAATAGATACTTCAAATGTGCAAAACTGTGTGAATTTTATTTTAAATACAAAGATCATAACTATTAGCCATTGTTATTTTTTGTAAACGATTCATTTTGCTTGCATCAAAACGACTTAGTTAAAATTTTAAGCCGCAGCTTTGTAAGACTGCTGTGTACTAATTATACCTTTAAAACATATTCGAAGCACATTTCTCCCCTCAAAGAATTCTGGGCACTGTAGTTTATCCTTTGCCTTAGTTGCCATTTCTAGCACCCAGAATTCTTTGAAGGGGAAAAATGTGCTTTGAATGTGCTGTATAGTTTGTATGCAGCCTAAAAAGAGTAATTACATCCTGGAGGTAAAATTTGCTCAGAAGAAAATAAGTTGCTTTCAGTTCTATTTGAGTGGCCCAATTTTAAAGCCACGCTCCCGTTGATTTTGCAATTATAGGGCATGATCCAGCTAAAGTTAAGTACATATCCCATTTCAGTGAGTAAGCTAAGTACTTACTAAACTCTCCCTCCCTAAATCACCTTTTTCCTTAATTTTGACTGGATTGTGCCTGTGCATTTTTAATACATTTTTATACTAACGAGCATGCATCTTTTTTAAAAAAAAATACTCCAAGTAACAAAGCTTCCTAAAACACATTAAGCAAATATTTATTTAAAACATTGCGTCACTTCTTTTTGCGAAGGGGAAAAATGGACTGCTCAGTCCCATGACCTTGAAAACTGACATACCGGTACTTGGGGTGGGGTGGGTCTGGATCCACTGACAGATCTCTGCATGATTTGCAGTAGATTACAAAGGATTTCTGACTTTTAGCTGGTTAACAAAAGCAGCAACTTTCCTCCCCAAATTAGGCTACTGAAATGAAGGAAGCTTGAGAGGAGAGGATAGACTCGTGGACCAAATAATTTTGCGTGTGTGCAGTGCTGTTAGGAACAATTTGAGTAATGCAGGCATGTCCAACAGGTAGATTGTGATCTACCGGTAGATCACTGGACGTCTGTGGTAGATCACTGGTAGATCACTGGCTCCCCTAAAAAGGGAGGTAGATAAATGCCAGTTTTTAACTCTGTGAGTAGATCGCTCGCAGTCTCTTGGAAGTTGGCCACCCCTGCAGTAATGGAAACGAAATCCTGGGCTCAGATGCATCCTTTTCAGCCTTGCGTTCCTTCATTCTTCTAACTGTATGCCTATTCCTCTTTTGAAGCCTCTGTTTCGCACTTGGCTCCAGCTGTCGGGCTTCAGGCGCTAAGAGAAAGAAAAATAGATCCCATTCGCTTGAAGTCTGCCTGTTCCTACTCTACACAAATCTAAGTTGACTCAATCAAAAAATATCCATTGCCATTTGCTTGGTTTTCTGCATCTTTCGAGGTCAACTTAGCAACCCCCTGTCCATTAAGCTTTCAGTTGTTTAGAAGCTTAATATTTCAGGATGGGGAAAGCGGAATTATTTGTAGATGTATTTATGTGACACACACATTTCTGACTTTTCACTTAATACAACACAGTTGATATATTTAATGTATATCCCCCACCCCACCCCGGATGTTTTAATAGTTCTTGTTTTTATCTGTAAGCTGCCTTGAGTCCCGTCAGGGAGAAAGACTGGGTAGAAATAAATAGGATCATGATACTGTAGGAAGTTTCTTGTTTCTGAGAAAGAGCTGCCACGACAAGGGGCTTATTTGTTATTTCATTCCTTGATGAACTACGTCCTTTGAAGAATTTACCAATGCAAGAAGAACTTGCATTAAATGTTTCATATTTAAAAAGTTAAATCAGTTATATTTACACACACACACACACACACACAGAGAGAGAGAGAGAGAGAGAGAGGAGAGAGAGAGCCCTATACGGTATGCAGACAGAGATAAACAACATATTCCATGTATAAAAAGGATTTCAAATGCAATACAGAGGCCAACTGATTCATATCTGGCTCGAGCATTATGTAATGTGCACTTGGAAGGTGACAGATATGCTTATATGGGAGACGTTGTTGTTGTTTAGTCGTTTAGTCGTGTCCAACTCTTCGTGACCCCATGGACCAGAGCACGCCAGGCACTCCTGTCTTCCCCTGCCTCCCGCAGTTTGGTCAGACTCATGTTGGTAGCTTCGAGAACACTGTCCAACCATCTCGTCCTCTGTCGTCCCCTTCTCCTTGTGCCCTCCATCTTTCCCAACATCAGGGTCTTTTCCAGGGAGTCTTCTCTTCTCATGAGGTGGCCAAAGTATTGGAGCCTCAGCTTCAGGATCTGTCCTTCCAGTGAGCACTCAGGGCTGATTTCCTTCAGAATGGATAGATTTGACCTTCTTGGAGTCCATGGGACTCTCAAGAGTCTCCTCCAGCACCAGAATTCAAAAGCATCAATTCTTCGGCGATCAGCCTTCTTTATGGTCCAGCTCTCACTTCCATACATCACTATGTATGGAGACATGCAGGCTAGTAAAACAGGGCAGCCCGATAATAAAACCAAACAATGGTAGCTTTGCAGGATGCAGCCCTGGTCCAGCCTAGAGCAGACACAGAGCCCCAGGTGATCAATACTGACAAATTTATCCTTTACCTCAGTGTTTTATGCCCAGGGGGCCAATTTGAAAGGTAGAAACCTACCTTTCCTGTATGCTGCCACCTTCCCTGAATCAAGACTTCCATTCAACACAAATTTCTTAGGCACTGCGGAATGAAAACGAGAGACCCAGCGAAGCTATATATTTTTTTTCGTCCCAGTAAACAAGCCAGCATTCCAAGCAAGCTTCCCACATACGTAGAGCCCTCCTCCGAGCGATCAGAGTAAATATCAGAAATATAAGGTCATGTTACAGACTGACATTCACCTGAGAACGCAGGCAAGGTGTGTGTGGAGGGGGGGGGGAAGCATTAACAGCCGCGGTGCCATTTCTTGGCTTGGGGCACGTTCCATTGAAGATGGACGTGGCCAAATGGAAAAGGTGTGGGAGGGAGCCCATAGACATGAGAAGCTGCCATAATTCTTCTCTACGCACCTGTTGATAATTCAGAAGCCTGCCGCCCTATTTTGCATCTAGCCGTTCTGCTTGAGGACGAAATAGTCTAGGAATCTTGGTGCTTTGAAAATTTAACCCACAGTTAAGAGATTTCTTGGAGCAAAAAGCACAAATGTCTCGGGTGTGGGTGTGTGGAAGAAATAAAATGAATTTGAGGAGGAGGAAAAATAGCAATGGAAAAGACCTTACTGGCTTTTTCTGATGTTAACATCTTCCCATCCTTTGACCTGCATGCCTGAACCAGAACATATCAGTCATATATTCCTGCTTTCGAGCAAGAAGACAGAACAGAGCTTTCCAAACTGTATGTCACACGACACATGAGTATGTCGGCTGCAGTGTGTAGATGTGTCGCACGAACACTCCTCCCGGGGCTGCGAAGGGATTACTTTGCTAGTAAAACTGAATGGCGGTGTTGCGAAATGATGCATGCCTTAAAAAAAAGTGTGTCACCAGCATGAAAAGTTTGGAGGTAGAAAGTCTCTCTGTGTGAGTTTCTACACCTTTCTGTTAGGCTGCTCCCCGTTGATTTGCAGAATGCCCCCAGAAGTGTGTTGGTTGTGTGTGTGTGTGTGTGTGTGTGTGTGTCTATCTGGGTACCTGATTGTGAAATCTCCCGATGCAACTCATTTTTATCCTTCACGCCAGCACATAAACCCACACACCCCACCAAAGGGAACCTGGGATATTCAACTGCCCTTAAAGAAAACTCAACGGAGCCATCCCTCCCCTGTTTATTAATCTACAAGAGTGTTCCTATAATACCAATCATGTGAGAGCCAGATCTAAGAATGGAGCTTGCGGCACAGCGCACCAAATTGTTTTTGAGAAAACCCTCCCTCACCAGCCACCACCACTGTTGTTGCTGCTGCGGTTGCCACCACCACTGCCCCCCCCCTTGTTTCTCCAGGGCTTAAGAGGAGAAAATCCCAAACCTTCGGATCTAAATGCCCAGAGAAGTCCTGGGCTGCAGAATCTCTTACCCAGCTCTAAATCTCTTTTCAATTCAGGTTAAGCTTCTCTTTTTATTACAGATTATAGGGATCTCCCACTGTATCACTTCTGGGTTATCCTTTTAACACATTTTGCTCTTTCTAGCTGGGGTTATTTTTTTGTGGTTTCCTGGGGTTGGGAAGAAGGAGCTGCCCTTGGTTTTTTCTCATTTGGTCCATCTCCAGAACAAATCTCTGTTATGCTTCCTTGCAGAGGTACTCGGAGGTTCCCCGTCTGGACACCTGGGCACCGGAACTGCTCTCGGGAGAAGGTAAGAAAGATTCCCCCAACCCACCCCCAAAATAAGGCTGGATCCGTGTGCTTGTGTGCGAGAGAGAAAAGGCAGGACATTGTGCCACCACTGCGGAAATTCAATGGATGTTAGTTGGCCATGTAGGTAAGAACCCAAAGTTAAGTGGGAGAGATGGTTGTTGTTACCCTGATGAGTTGACCAAGAGTCTTCCAACCATACAAGGAGTGACTTCAACTATCTTGCGGTCCAGCCAAGGTGTATTTGGCCATTTATAATTTCAATGCCCACCTGAAATTTTCCATTCTTCCCATGCCGCCTCGTCCAAAGAATCCCAGGCAATTTGGAAGCTCAGCTAACCCGATCCTAGAAAGTCACAATTTTGGGTGCCCTCTCTAGAAATCGTGGGTCGCCCACTGTAGCAAACAGTCTGGCCATCTTGTTAACGCCACAAATAGGTCTGCGTTTTCCATTGTGTGTATCCCGTGGAAGATTTGCCACAAGGGCAAAACTTAATTGAACTATGTTCGGTGAAGGGGTGGTACACAATATAATGAAATGTTTACATGTGTTGCTTTCTTTAATTGCACCATTTAGCTATAAATAAAATTTACTTTTCTCCAGTTTTGTAATCTAAGCTGTAAAGATGTTGTGCACGTTTAATTTCCCCCTTTTTCCGTGTTCTGAAAACAAGACATAATGAGATTTAACCTGGGAAACATTGGCATATTTTATGTGATAAATGGGGGAAGGAATCGACCTCTGTCAAATATCTCTGCAGAGTCCACCAACAACCTGTCGTATCTAGAGATGTGTAAGGTATTGTAACAATACTGTTACAGTATTGGCATTCTGTCTCATTTGACGGCTGGGAAGCACATTTATAGCAAAGATGGAAGGGTAGCAATAGTTGCATTAAGAGAGAAAGATGTAAAAACCTATGGAGTTTTCTAAACAATGTTTTGAAGTGTATACAGTGTATGTATAAACATAAAATCAGTGAAAGGTGGTTGATTCAGTTTCAGTCATCTTTTTTCAAAGTATTGACCGTCAAAGCGGCATTTCAAGCAGACCCTACAGATTAAAACGAGTATAATCTCACTTTTGAAATTAAGAATTAGATAAAATGGCAGCACTAACAATATATTTTGAGGGGTTGTTCACAGTGTTCTTCAAAAAGAACCCTCAAGTTTTGGGTCGATGTAGATCGTGTTTTCAGCTTTTTTGCAATTATTTTAAATATTTTTTAAAAAAAACAACAACAAATAAATAAAACCCAGTCTTTCTCTGATATTATAAGCATTTAATGAATGTGGAGGAGCTATGTGGGATTTTTTTTTAAAGGAAAATGTTTAAAACTTGATTTTACTTTTATTTTTTAGTAAATGTATGTGGTACACACCGAGAGACTATTTTAAAGGATTGTCCTGATCTGATTTGTATAAAAATAACAACAACAGCAACCAAAGCTTTTTGTTTGTTTGTTTCAAAGGATTCTCACTGCATTCTTCCTGCCGCTATATAAATCTATAATCCGAGACACTGCAAAGAGATGACAACATTTTAAATGGGAAAATATCTGGGGCAAAACACCATCTGCCCACTCAAAACCTCTTCAGACTTGCATATTTCATTAAGCCAAAGAGAGGTTTATCAGTTTCCTTACATTAAGGAGCTCATATCTTTCTGGATTTCAAGCATTTGTACACAGATATTGGACCTTTCTTTTTCTTTTTTCTTTTTGCTGTTGCTTTCCTAATAAAAAACATATCGGTTAAAATTTGCCTTTAAGGGGAAAAAAGCCCATTTCTTAACAGTTTTTTAAAAAACAAAAACTAAATTCATTTTAAGCCGTTCTTGCTGAAATAAAAGGAAATAAATAAAAGGGTGAAATAGATAACAAAAAAGAATTCAGCATTTAATTTATCCAGATTGGCAAATCCTCTGCTAGCTTTTCAACGCTCTTTCTAAAGGAGTTTAACAGGGCAATCCTGCGCATGTAAATATTAATCTATCCTAAAGAGTTTAACAGAGCAAACCTATAAAACAACCATTGCGTTCAATGTGGGGGGCCCTCCAGGTACGTGTGTTTAGGCTTTGGGGGAAATATAATTCCTCTATCAGGTGAAACACACGCCCCTTATCTTTAGGCTTTTGCTCAAACACATCAAACAAATAAAGAAATAAGAGTACAATTATTATTATTTTTAAAAATAGAAACCTTAGTCTTTTTTAATTTGATTATCAAGGCTATCAATACAGACGTGTGAAGCTATAGAGTTTCTGGCAGGGAGCATTCACGGCAACAGATGGGAGCTGCAACAAAACGTTGCAGCGCGGGGATGCTTTTGTTGGCTGTGCCTTAGCTCACGACACTTCATTCTGTCCCGTTTCCCATCAAGATGTCCTCTTCCCCGCCCCCTTCTCCAAAAACGCAAACCCAAAACTGTCTTCCAGCATTCTGTGACCCCCCGAGAGGGCGCACAGTCCTCATTGGACGGTTTTTTGGGGGGTTCTCTTCAGGTTTTCCTCCGCCTGAAAGGCTTCTGCCAGATTCCTTTTCCCTGTGCGAGGGTGAGAACTGCAGAGAGAACAGCACTAACATCCTTGAACACTGGAAGCAGAGGGAACAGAAATTAATACCCAGCATTTATTTATTGCACCTTGAGTGTCCAAAACACTACATTATTATTATTATTATTATTATTATTATTATTATTATTATTATTATTATGCCACAGCCCTTCAAACAAAATGGGTTAGGCCAGACTCCAGGAAAGGAGAGTCTAGCACCTTCTGAGGGAGACCATTCCACTATCAAACAAATGCTTTGTGGTTTTTAATTTCATTTTTAGTGCTTCTTCTATTGCATTTTGCTGTATTACAGTTTGAATTCCATGGAACTCAGATTGTAAGGGTTCTTCACGACTCACAGGCCATTGGTGGTCTGCAGACCACAGTTTGGGAACCCCCTAAAGCCTGCTTCCCACAAACCAGGAAAGGCTGTATCCGGGGGGGCGGGGGGGGACTTTGAGGATCCCTCATGCGTCCAGAGAATCCTGAGCAGCCTGTCTCCCTGCTCATGTCAAGTTTTAAGGTTGCTCTCTTGTGAATTAGCCATCCCAGCGGTCCTGGTTGAGACCAGAAAGGCAGGGTGTAAACTTGATGGGAAACATAAATGAATTAACAACAACAACATCAACAACAACAACAACAACAACAACAACATATTGGGTGTTTTGGAAGAGGAAGTTACAGGTAGGTAGCCGTGTTGGTCTGCCATAGTCGAAACAAACAAACAAAAATTCCTTCCAGTAGCACCTTAGAGACCAACTGAGTTTGTTATTGGTATGAGCTTTCGTGTGCATGCACACTTCTTCAGATGCACAATATTAAAATGTCCCTTTAAAATTATCAAGGAATCTAGCAGTGTCCCACTCCAAGCCAGCTTTTTTGAATGGAGAACACATTGCATAATTAAACGTCAAAGGGGCATTTTCGAAAGCAATGCTAAAGACATCTTTTTGTCTTTACCTCTTAATGAATTCTGTTACTGCGGTTGTTGTTGTTGTTGTTTAGTCGTTTAGTCGTGTCCAACTCTTCATGACCCCATGGACCAGAGCACGCCAGGCACTCCTGTTTTCCACTGCCTCCCGCAGTTTGGTCAGACTCATGTTGGTAGCTTCGAGAACACTGTCCAACCATCTCGTCCTCTGTCGTCCCCTTCTCCTTGTGCCCTCCATCTTTCCCAACATCAGGGTCTTTTCCAGGGAGTCTTTTGTTCTCATGAGGTGGCCAAAGTACTTCAGGAAGCCTCAGCTTCAGGACCTGTCCTTCCAGTGAGCACTCAGGGCTGATTTCCTTCAGAATGGATAGGTTTGATCTTCTTGCAGTCCATGGGACTCTCAAGAGTCTCCTCCAGCACCATAATTCAAAAGCATCAATTCTTCGGCAATCAGCCTTCTTTATGGTATGAGGCCAAATTTCAGGCACCTTGTGGTCAGAGCAGGATATTTGTTCAGACAATAGAAATGAAGATTCTGTGGAGAGCTTGCTATTGATCCAACATAATAAAAACTCAATATCCACCCCTGTTAACCATTCGACTTTTCCAGTTTTTTACAAACCTTTCCCATCTGGGTGTGTGCTTTGCAACCGAGAAATTTACACCTGTTTCAAGCTGTTTAAATTCCCCCGGGGAAATTATTTGGAGCAGATTTCAAAAACCAGAGAATAATAACTGGAGAAATTTAAGAAATGATAGTAAAAAAATAACTGTGGGGAGGTGTTATTGTTTGTCACTATGGCATATATTTTTGTGTTTTTATACGGTAAACCGCCCTGCGATCTTCGAATGAAGAGCGGCATAGAAATTTTAAAAATAATAATTAAAACAAAAATAATAGATGTAGACCAGTTTCATTCAAGTGCAAAAAAAGCAGTTGAGGTGTTGATGAGTCATGAGGCAACATGACTTATAGCATCTTCTTGACTGTCAAAATTTAGGAATATTTTCCCCCCTTTAAGTCAAAAGCTCTGATCAGGTAGGGGAAAAAAGTCTTCCTTCTCTAGATACCTTATCTAAGGTGTTGAAAAGCATCTAAGTGCCTGTCTGTCACTTTTGTGTAGGTGTGTAGTTGTGTATGTGTGTCACCCACCATTCAGTTCCATTCTTTGTTTACAAGGTCAGACTCAACCCACACCTCTTAATTGGAAGGGAAGCTATTTGCGGGGACAAATAACGGTGTGTGAGCGAATTCTCTGCAAACTTGCCATTTGACTTTCCATCCTCCTCTTGGGGTTGGGGGAAGCCTTGCTATAGATTTGAGAGCTGCTTGTTGTACCCCTGGGAAAGGAAGGGCTCTCTTTCCTTCTTCTTCTTCTTTGAATAACTTTATGGGGTTTTTTTTTTTTACAAATAAGGACCATAGGAATAATAAATGGTGCCAATAAATAGGCCCAAGTCTTCTCCGCCACACGTAGTTTGCAATAAATAGATTTGCAGCAACGCCTGCAACATAACGGTTCATGATTTGAGAGATCAGTGTATACAATAGGTTCTTGGTCCACCAATTGGTTTAAAGGAAAACAGGATAGAACAGAGATAAGGGTGGTGGCCTTCCTTTTCTGTACCTCTTCATTGTTTGCCTCCGGAGTTGGAAATCAAAAGGTAACAGCAGCAGGAGAGCTGGCCAAACAAAAGAGAGAAGAAGATAGACAGACGACACCTTCCAAGCCCATATTAAACATTAGTGATTGATTCCCTGATGGATTTAGGAACAAAGGAATCTTGGGGAGGGAGAGACTTCTGGTGGGACAAAGAAATGGTTCACTTCACTGTATCTCCCCCAGTACTGGGGTTGTCCCATTGCTGTTCTTTCCAATTCCGGAATTGCACCCCGGAGAAAACTAAGTTGTACCTGAACCCTCCGTGGATCCAGCTGCAGACCGGACTTCCGCTGATGCCGATGAGATTTTGAACTTCCTCGATTCCCCCTCCCGCCTTCTGTCCGTCTTTCTGATCCGCTATGTTAAAAGCAGAAGGAGAGGGGAAAGCACAAAAGCTGTAGTTCTCCACGCAACGCGTAGCTAGACTGCGGAACTCCCTCCCATAGGAAGCAGCCAGCGATGGCCGTCAACGTGAACGGCTTTAAAAGAGGATTAGGCAAAGGATCGTAGGATCGGAAGGGGCCCACGAGGGTCATCTAGTCCAACCCCCTGCAATGCAGGAATCTTTTGCGCAGCTGGGGCTCGAACCCACAGCCCTGAGATTAAGAGTCTCATGCTCTACCGACTGAGCTAAAATCATGGGAGATAAGGCTTTCTCAGAGGCATCTCCTTAGTCGCTGGAAGATCAGGATGCTGGACTAGATGGGCTTTTAATATGTCCGTATTTCCCTTCTCACGCTGAGAGAGTGGTATTCCAGGTTCCCAACTATCCCTGTATTGCAAATGCAGGAAGCTGTGAACGACTAAAGGCGATGCCCCCAATGCTACCAGTACTTCCGCCTGTCCATTGAAACCGGGACTTGAACCTGGGTCTCTCAGTTCTGCAACTGGGCACTCTTGCTACTCAGTTGGCACCAGCGGGTTTTTCAGCTAAGGGGATATCTGGCCACCCAGTTTAGGATTTCACGGGCAGCCAGGGATTCTGGCTGCATACACACCATCCCTCCTCCACCCACCCAAATTCTGGGAACAGTAGTTTACCCTGGCAGAGATACAGCACCTTTAAAACAAACCACAGTTCCCGGGATTATTATTTGTGAGGGATCTGCTTTAAATGCCTGGTGTGTCTGCAGTGGTACCCATATAGGCCTTTAATAGCATCTTTCGTGGCTCCTCCTCCTGCCTTGCCGGCTTTTTGCCAAGACCCTTCTCCCTTTTCCTCCTGTTGAAGTGAGTCCTTCTCTAGGATAAGGAGAAGCGCCTGCAAAAATAGAGACCAATGAATGGGGAGGATAAGTTGGGCCATCTGCCCTGGACGTGGCCTTTCCAGCCATGTCTTTTTCCTGGACAGAGGCATCCTTTTTTAGGGAAATGCTCTAGGCCCATGGTGGAGCATCTTCGTTGGGTACCGAAGGCCTCAGGTTTAGTCCGTGGCAACTCCAGGAAGGGCTGGGAGAGAAGCCATGCAATAGGTGGAAATATCAGCAGTCACCGAAGAACTTGAGGCTAGAAAGTCCGTGACTGGCTTACTGGGAAGTAGACCTGCTGATTCTATGGGGCTTTAGTGTCTATTTCATAGGACTCTCTCTCTCTCTCTCTCTCTCTCTCTCTCTCTCTCTCTCTCTCTCTCTCTCTTTTCCAATTTTTTTTATTGATTTTACAATTTTAAGCACATACCATAACAGTTAAATTTTCATACCTCTCACTGTGGGAAGCAACATTCATCCCCTTCTCTCACAAGGCTAGTCACAATCATCGTACATTTAACCTTGCTAACATTATTTATTATCATTGCTTAGGCCTGGCCCAATTCTGTGGGCCAGGTATTCCTTCTTTCCTCAATTTCATATTTCGGTTGACTTCCTCAAGTCCCCCTCTGTTGAATTCATTGTCATTCCTCTCTAACAGTTTTCCTACTCCTAAATTTAAAAACCTCATACAATACAAGAATCATTTTGCTTAAAACACTCCTTTTTCCGAACCTCAGCATCTTGGTACTTCTGCTCTTTTCCTATAATCTTATCCAATTCCCTTACTTTAAACTAATTTCAAACTCCTAATTTTTGTACTTTTTACACCCTTACCTCCCTCTGGTCTCGGAATTTTTAGCTAAATTTCCCCCTACTTAACTCCTAATTTAAACAAATAATCATTTATGCCAGTAACCGACAGTAACTGAACATCATAGTCATTTAAGCCAGAAAGAAAATCAGATTCAAATATATCCTTTTCAGCCCACCCCCACCCTCACATCAGGTCATAGGACTCTCTCTGTTCCCCTCTCCCTTTTTACCAGCCAGAGATAGCTCTTTACGCTAAGGTAACCCAGATTTAGGGCAATTGCCGTCACGTTTTCAAATGCGCCAGGCTTTCCTCGGCACATGAAACCTGCAGACGTCATATGCTCTCATCTGTATCCTTTGGAAGACGGAAAAACCGAAATGGAAAAACTGCGCCTTCTCTCCCACTTGGCAGAGAGGGTTGTTTTCTCTGTCTCTCTGGCTTGTTGCAACCCATTCCTGCGAGGCTCAGCATCTATCCTTGGAACCCGCGTTTAAGCCATTCACAATTTACGGGCGCGCTTCTCATAAAACCGCCGCCACCAGACCACACCTCAGGTTTCTTAATGGCAGAGAGAGGGAATATCACGAAACATTCTCTAGAGATAAAGGCTGGTCCCCAAACTGGCTTTACCAGAGCTGAAAAATTCAGAAGGGTGTTGATGGAGGGTTGGTAGAATTTCAAAGAATTAGGCCCGTTGTTTTATTGCATTGTTCTAGCTTGTTCTCAACAACATGTTGAGAAATATGGGATTGCTTGCAATTTCATTTTGCTCCCCGATTCAGGGTTGTAGAGCTGTTGTGCTGGGCTACCATGCGGTGAGAGCAAAAGGCACTCTGCACATGCTCATCCGTACTTGAAGTCCTTGTGCTGCGCCCTCGTGAGCCCTAACCAAGTCCTAAATATTATTTTCAAAAATTTGCGTACCTGTCTTTCGTCTGAAGATCACAGGGCTGTTCACGGCATAAAAAAATACAAAATGAGAACACGGAATACATAATAAAACCAAATACCCCCCTCCCAACACATTTAAAAGGCCATAGTGCAGGGGTCAGCAACCTTTTTCAGCTGTGGGCCGGTCCACCGTCCCTCAGACCATGTGGTGGGCTGGACTATATTTTGTGGGGGGAAATGAACCAGTTCCTATGCTCCACAAATAATCCAGAGATGCATTTTAAATAAAAGGACACATTCTACTCATGTAAAAACACCAGGCAGGCCCCACAAATAACCCAGAGATGCATTTTAAATAAAAGGACACATTCTACTCATGTAAAAACACGCTGATTCCCGGACTGTCTGGGCCAGATTGAGAAGGCGATTGGGCCGCATCTGGCCCATGGGCCTAAGGTTGCCTACCCCTGCCATAGTGTGTTAATCAGACAAAGGCCTGGTTATAGAGAAACTTCGCCTGCCACCTAAAGATATTTAATGAAGGCACCAGGCGAGCTTCCCTGAGGAGAACATTCCACAAACAAGGAGAATATACATATACACAGTAGATTAGGAAGGCTAAGAGTTCCACCCTAAATTTAAATTGACAGGTAAATTAGTATAACAATACTTAGCATATACATGGCATCGTATATTTATATTTATATATATAAATCTCAGTCATATTTACAATAATCCTGAAGGGTAGGTCAGTATTATTATCACCATGCTGTAGTGGACGGGGCAGGGGAGTGGATGAAATGAGGCTAAAGTGGGATTTGAAGTCAGGACTTTCAGATTCATTCAGCCGCTACACCACACAATATTAATAAATTCCTTCCAGTAGCACCTTAGAGACCAACTGAGTTTGTTCTTGGTATGAGCTTTCGTGTGCATGCACACATGGTATCTGAAGAAGTGTGCATGCACATGAAAGCTCATACCAAGAACAAACTTAGTTGGTCTCTAAGGTGCTACTGGAAGGAATTTTTTTATTTTGTTTCGACTATGGCAGACCAGCACGGCTACCTACCTGTAACTATACCACACTATGTTTTGTATATGTTACACTCAGTTCCCTTAGAATTGGGTGCTTCCTTTTTTAAAACAAACAAACAAACAAACAAAAAAACTCAAAAGTTTGAGGGGGGGGAAACTATTCTCAAGAGGAGGGAGGCAACAGAACTGCTGTATGTTGCAAAGCATTGCATTTTAGAGGCATAAACCTCTACCAAGAGCTGAGCAGAATCCTTCTCTGCCTCCAGAATCCTTCCCCCCTCCAAAAATCCAAGGCACCACTTGGAGTCCTTAATGTGTTGACTTAACCTGCTCATTTAGGTAATAATAGACCCCCCCCCAAAGCATGGGTCTAATGGCCTAATGGTACCCATTAGACCCCGCTTTTGAGTTGCTAAAATCCCAATCTCCCCCCCCCCAACCCCAACCCCCAGTTTTCTCTGTATCATTACTGACTGAATGGTGATGTGCAATTCAAATTTAAAAAGGGGGGGGAGTATAGGCAGTATACAGAGTGGGGAAGAAAAAGGCATCCCCTATCCAAAGGATACGGAGACCCCTGTAGTTTATTTATTTATTCCGCTGCCAGTGAGGTTCTAGGCTTTGCAGGAAAGTAGAAGAGTCCCCCTTTGCGTGGCGCACCTATTGAGGGGTTGCCCAGAAGGACCCATCCTATCACCAAGGAGAAAGGTGTGGTGTCTGATCTCTCTTTCCATTGGTCAACCTCCCTCTCCTCCCCACCTCTCCCTACTTGGGGAGGCGGTCACTAAATCCCCTGTCTTGTCTGCCTTGGCTTGCTGATTGCAGTTCCAGCTGCCCTTGGATACTGAGTGGAGGGCCAGGGTGACCTAGGAAGAAGCAGGAGGACCACCACCACCAGCAGAAGACCTCTCTCCCCAGCGAGATCTTTGGGAACCCCAACCTGAGCATGATGTCCTACATCAAGCAACCACATTATGCAGTCAACGGCCTCACCTTGGCTGGGCCAGGAATGGATTTGCTACATTCAGCGGTCGGGTACCCCAGTAAGTGGATTTTGTCAGTTTTCAGTTTTGGAGTAAACTTGGGCGATGGGCATCACTGAGTTGGTGAGAAAGGAAGCAAATTCAGCATCCCGCTCTTGGTAGGCAAAGGATGGAGAGACATAGGTAATTGGGTTTTTCTTTTTCTATGAACGAAACCAATGGGTAGCGAGGGAGAATTCAGCTAGTTGGCCAAATGTGGGGAAAAACAGAATAGAAACTGCTTCCTATTTGGTTTGCGGATCAAATCAAACCAAATGTGCAAATATTGAATTATATTATTGTGGATCATGATAAATGTTCTTACTCTACTATTTATCAAATTGCATGTGTTTAACTGAAATGCCCTGTGTGTGTGTGTGTGTGTGTACAAACACACACACACACACACACACACACACACACACACATTTATTTTACAATTAAATATAAAAATACACATACTTATTTTACAATTAAATATAAAAATAGTTTTGGAGGTTCATATTCAGGTACTGAGACCATGATAAATTAAATGAATGAAAAATGTTTTCAAAAACATCACCAGTTTTGGGATGGTGTTTCCAGTTTTTTTGTATTCATAGATGCTTAAATTGCCTTCCCACCACCAGGGCAGATTTTGTTGAAAATGTGTTGCAAGACCTCTGCATTCCAGTTTGTTGAAGCATCAATTGCCCCTCTCGGTATATATTTATTTGAGATTTTGATTCCCCCCGCCCCCTCAGCGCAACTTGCAGAGAAGCTTGTCTCTATAAACATTGTTGGAATGGAGCTTCTGTCGTGATTCAGCATCACAGGAGAAGCAGCCGTTATATATTATTTTTTAAACCCATCATGTGGTTTACAAGTTCCAATGGTTCCCTAGAAAGAGATCCATTTAAATGAGCCAAAGTGAAGTCATTATTATTATTATTATTATTATTATTATTTATTACTATTGCCGTTCATTCGAAGTTCTCAGGGCACCCTTATAAAAGCCCTTAATGTTATCTGGATCCCATTTTGCTGTCCACCCCCACCCCCCCAGCAAAAAATCCCAAGCAAACCACTGGATGTTCACAGATACCTTGTGGATTACCCCAAAGTGCATTTTTGGACATTGAAATAATTGAAACTTAAGGGGAACTCCTAAGTTAATACCTCCCTCCTCCACTGCCTAGTTCAGGTGTTCTGGAGCAGGTTAAGAATCTAAACAACTAATAGCAGGACATAATTGTTTTTAGTGTTATAGACCAGGGGTAGGCAACCTAAGGCCCGTAGGCCGGATGCAGCCCAATCACCTTCTGAATCTGGCCCGTCTCCGGGAATCAGCGTGTTTTTACATGAGTAGAATGTGTCTTTTTATTTAAAATGCATCTCTGGGTTATTTGTGGGGCATAGGAATTCGTTCATTCCCCCCCAAATATAGTCCAGCCCACCACATGGTCTAAGGGACATTGGACCGGCCCACGGCTGAAAAAGGTTGCTGACCCCTGTTATAGACGCTAAATTTCATAGCAACATTGCCTAGTTAATGTCACAATAATGTTTTTATCCCAGACTGTTTCCAGGTGGAGGAAACCTTCCTAAATAAAGCTAGACCATCACTTCTATCATGTGACTGCCTCCAGTAGGGTAGGCAGCTTTATAAAAACTTATTTAATTGCGAAGAAAGAAGCAGGCTGGGTTGTATCTAAACGGTCGTTAGATTTTAATGCATCCCTAACTAGCCTTGAATATTGTTTTAAAGTAGTGGAGAGTCCATATTCTTTTTTGATTCCGTTGAACCAAGCCTCTTCTAGGTAGAAAATTGTTCCATGGCCCATTTTGGAAACAGAAATTTTATCCTCCTGTTCCCTTTTATATCCTGCCTTTCCTCCATGGGGCTGAGGGGTGACCTGGACCAATAGAGAAAAAGAGCAAGGGGAATCCCTAGATAGAAAGAGATCCCTTTAAATGAGCCAATTCATGCAGACACACTTGTGACCACAATGGGCAGGAACCAATTTGGTACAGTCTTCCACCCGGAGGGAAAAAATCCTGCAGTAATTAGATGCCTGTGCGAGGGGGAAATATCCTGCTCATCTTGAGAATTAAAACATTGCAAGGGGACCTGAGCAGGAGAAACTAGACAATATCTTACTGGTACTATAGAGAGGGGTGGTGGAGGAGAGCATCCATTGGGGTCCATCTACGTCAGGGGTCAGCAACCCTTTTCAGCCGTGGGCCGGTCCACCGTCCCTCGGACCATGTGGTGGGCCGGACTATATTTTGAAAAAAAATAATGAACGAATTCATGTGCCCCACAAATAACCCAGAGGTGTGCATTTTAAATAAAAGCACACATTCTACTCATGTAAAAACACGCTGATTCCTGGACCGTCTGTGGGCCGGATTGAGAAGGCGATTGGGCCGCATCCGGCCCACGGGCCTTAGGTTGCTTACCCCTGTTCTACAGGTGAAACTCGAAAAATTAGAATATCGTGGAAAGGTTCATTTCTTTCAGTAATTAAACTTAAAATGTGAAACTAATATGTGAGATAGACTCATGACGTGCCAAGAGAGATATGTCAAGCCTTTGTTTGTTATAATTGTGATGATTATGGCATACAGCTGATGAGAACCCCAAATTAACAATTTCAACTTTGGGGTTTTCATCAGCTGTACGCCATAATCATCACAATTATAACAAACAAAGGCTTGACATAACTCGCTTTGCATGTCATGAGTCTATCTCGTATATTAAACTCCAGTAGCTAATGAAAACAATTGCTTACATAAATGGACTTTTCCACGATATTCTAATTTTTTGAGTTTCACCTGTAAGCATTAGGTTTAAAGACACCTCCAACTCCTTGCTACCTCTCTTTCATATTTTATCCTACCTTTGCAGGTTTTTTTCCTTCTTTTGGGTTTTTTTTTTAAAGGGGGTGTAGAATAGGATTTAAAAGCCAAGTAGTTACTTATATGCCTCTGGATTTTATTTCCTATTTATTATTATTACATCCCTCCTTCCCTCCCTCAATGTGGCATCTCTGACTCCTCATTCTATCTTCACAACAACCCTGTAAAGGTGATTGGGCCGCATCCGGCCCGCGGGACTTAGGTTGCCTACCCCTGATCTAGGTCAGTGGTGTCCAAACGTTTTTCAAAGAGGGCCAGATTTGATGAAGTGAAGGGGCGTAAGGGCCGACCAGAGAGCCTACCAAAGTTGTTGACCTTTTTAAAGGATTTTACCCCAAAATTGTGTTGAGCTTTTCTAAGGATTAGAGTTGTTGAGGCTTTTTTAGGATTTTACCCCAGGAAATAAACTGCCACAGGGGCCAGATTAAACCGACCAGCGGGCCGGATTAGGCCCCCGAAATGGACTTTGGTCATCGCTGATCTAGGTCAAAGGTCAGTACTGCCCTACACTGACTGGCAGCCTTTCTCTAGGGTTTCCCAGCCCTACCTGCTAATGTCAGGGACTGTACCTGGAACCTTCATAGCAAAGAGATGCTCTGCTTCTGAGCTGTGGTCTTGCCAAAGAAAGGGAGTAATTTAAATGAAAGTCAGGTGTATTCACAACCCTGGGAGGTTCATTTCCATTTTTTTAACAGATTGCAGTATTTGCCCGAGGCCGCCTAATGGATTTACTGAGAATCTGAGATGTAAAGCCATAGGCTTTGAGTGCCCAAGGCCACATCTGCCCAGCTGAAAAGGGGATGATCACCTATTCAGTTTTGTTTTATTTTACATCCCTTCTTTTCAATAGACACTTGAATTGGGGGGGGGGCTGTGGTGCTCCAGATGTTGTTGGACTATAAGTCCCATCTTCATCGGCCGGGGGTGATGGGAGTTGGAGTGCAACAAGGGTTGAGATATAGATGACCCTTCCAACTCTTGCAAATTCCATGAAGAACCCAGAGGGCTGCAGTTTCCCCATTCAAAGACGGCAAACAATATCACTTTGGGTTAAAAAGAAAGAAAAGGCGTTAAATTGTGATTTCTTTATCTAATGGGGAATGAAGTGATAAGAGGGAGAACAACTATATCTAATCAAGACAAGAGATAGCAAGAGGTAACAGCATTTTGTCACTCCGGGGGTGGCAGCTGAAAATCTCTACCCCAAATAAGCTTAGCAGAGTGGAAGGAAGCTGTCAGGTCAGGTGATGACTGTGCTGGTAAACTCATCATGGTAAATATACAGGATGAGATCCAGTTACTCAGGGTAGACCAATCTGAAGGCTGCCCTGTATAGGGAAGTTGTTAATGTTTAGTATTTTATTGTGCTTTTAATATTCTGTTGGGAGCCACCCAGAGTGGCTGGGGCAACCCATTCAGATGTGTGGCATATAAAAGAAGAAGAAGAAGAAGAAGAAGAAGAAGAAGAAGAAGAAGAAGAAGAATAAAATACTACTACTACTACTAATAATAATAATAATAATATAATACTACTAATAATAGTGGCTTTCCACCTTCTCTCCCCACCTTGATATTTATTTATTATCTAAATCTATACCTTGCTTTTTTTAAACAAAAAACACCAACCCAACCACCTCCAAACAGTTTGTTTTGGGATGCCCTTCGCTGGCTGTTTCTCTCAGCAACTGCTGGTGGAGCTTTCGTGCTGTGTACAGAATTGTAGAGGTGGACAGGACCCCCAGAGTCATCTAGTCCAACCCCCTGCCCACATTTGTCCCTGGGTGGGCTCAAATAGTTAACAGCAAGACCAACTGTGCTACAGTTGTTGTTATTATTATGGCAGTGTCGTGTAGTAGTTATAGTGCTTGACCAGGACAGGGGAGACCCCACTTCAAAGCCCCCCTGAGCCACCAGGCTCTCTGGCTAACTTTAGGCCACTCACTGCCTCTCACCCCAAGCACATGGTTGCTTGGAGGATGATAATGATAATAATCATAATAATGATAATGATGATGATGATGATGATAATATACCTCACCCATCTAGATAAAATGGGGGGAGAGGGAGATTCTTCAGCTCCTTAGAGCCAGGGTGGTGTGATGGTTAGAGCAGCCTTTCTCAACATTTCCAGATGTTGTTGGACTACAACTCCCATCATTGAGAAAGGCTGGATTACGGTAGTAGTGTGTGAGACTAGGGCTTCTCAGGGTCCCAGGAAGCAAAGACTCCATTGCAGTTGTGGCGGGAGAGCCTGGTTAGTCTGTTGCAACTACACACACACATACACATACACATACACATACACACACAATCCCTCTGGGAAAATACACAATTACTGTATTTTAATCTTTTGTTGGAAGCCGCCCAAAGTGGCTAGGGAAACCCAGACAGATGGGTGGGGTATAAATAAATAATAATAATAATAATAATAATAATAATAATAATTATTATTATTATATCCCCAGGCTGCCAAGTTCAAATTTCTTCTTTCACTGTCTCTCAGCTTCAGCCCCTCCTCTGAACACTGGCTTGTTGTAACCATTCCTCAATCGATCCCTTTTCAAAAAGGAGGTTCCTCTGTGGGCTCAGAGGATGTCTTTTGGACATTCTCGCAGACCCACCCCTCTGTGGCAGAATCCATGCTTATGTATAGAGAAAGAGCTAAGGTTCAATACTTGTCATTTGAGAAAGAACCTGGAAGTCTCTCGTTTGGAAACTCCCGCAATGGCAGCAAATTCGCTGTATCGGGTGAGATGATGTGAGGTTTTGTGCTCCAGTGAAGCAACGTTTACATTTAAAAATTAAAGTCTACATTTAGAAATTGATATTCTTACAGCTCCTTGGAGAGCTCAGTTGGTAGAACACAAGGCTCTTCATCTCAGAGTCGTGGGCTTGGGCAAAAGATCCCTGAATCCAACTCTACCATTCTGTAGTTCTGTAACCTTAAATAACTTACATGTGAATGATAAGGACCCGGGGGCGCTGTGGGTTAAACCACAGAGCCTAGGGCTTGCCGATCAGAAGGTCGGCGGTTCGAATCCCCGTGACGGGGTGAGCTCCTGTTGCTCGGTCCCTGCTCCTGCTAACCTAGCAGTCTGAAAGCACGTCAAAGTGCAAGTAGATAAATAGGTACCACTGCAGCAGGAAGGTAAACGGCGTTTCCATGTGCTGCTCTGGTTCGCCAGAAGCGGCTTAGTCATGTTGGTCACATGACCCGGAAGCTGTACGCCGGCTCTTCCGGCCAGTAAAGCGAGATGAGCGCCGCAACCCCAGAGTCGTCTGCGACTGGACCTAATGGTCAGGGGTCCCTTTACCTTTATGTGAATGATATACACCAGGGGTAGGCAACCTAAGACCCGTGGGCCAAATGCGACCCAATCGCCTTCTCAATCCGGCCCACGGATGGTCCGTGAATCAGCGTGTTTTTACATGAGTAGAATGTGTGCTTTTATTTAAAATGTATCTCTGGGTTATTTGTGGGGCATAGGAATTTGTTCATTTCCTCCCCTCCAAAATATAGTCCGGCCCACCACATGGTCTGAGGGACAGTGGACCGGCCCATGGCTGAAAAAGGTTGCTGACCCCTGCTATACACACATGGAATGAATGGGTAGGAGGGAGGGGGAATAGAGGGTTATTTTGAGTTAGACAGTTTATGAGTATTTGCTACTGAAAAGGCACAAATAAAAGTATTCTTTAAAAGAGCTGTCATGAAGCAGAGACATTGGTCCTATAAATCAGCCACCTCCCTGGCAAGAAGGATGCCGAAAGACTGCTAGAATTGGGGACAACCATTCCTCCAGTGGGAGGGAGTTCCACAGACAGGGTGCCATAACAGGGGAGGCCCTGCTCTGAGTTGCGCCACAAAGCTGTTGATGGATCTATGAGCAGGGCCTGCCTTGCAGAGCTTAAGCCTAATGGTAGAGGCCTTCCTTTAAAAACCCAGCACTTTTAACTGGGCCTGATAGCAAACAGACAGCCATGTGTGACTCTTTTAGGACGTGCAAGATATGCTCCTCTTTTCCCGTGTTCCTTCAGAACTTAGCAGCCAGAATCTGTACCAGCTGCAGCCTCCAGATCACATAGAGTTGTGCATCTTGTCGTTGTTGTGGTTGCTGCTGTTATTTTTAAAAATAACATTCTTGCTGTTGTCCTGCAGAGAATGAACTGAACCGACCCACATGTATGAAGAGGGTCACAGGATGAGATACGCTTCTTTCCCTGAATCCAGATCTCTCCTCTTATTTTTTTAGCCACCCCGCGGAAACAAAGGCGCGAGCGCACGACCTTCACCCGAGCCCAGCTGGATATCTTGGAAGCTCTCTTCGCCAAGACCCGCTACCCAGACATCTTCATGCGCGAGGAAGTGGCTCTGAAGATCAACCTGCCTGAATCCAGAGTGCAGGTGGGGCTCCGCTGGGGAGGGGGCGAAGGGCAGCAAGCCGAGACAGGCGCAGGGGCGGGAGACTTGAACCGGGAGCAGCGGCAGCGAGGTGTCTTGCTCTCTGAACACCCTGGCAGTGCGCACTTATGTGCCAGCATTGCGGGTGGCCAAAGGGGACCTGTAAGAAGATTAAGGAATTTTGGGATGTGATTTATAATGAGCTCCGAAGAATGATCAAGGTATCCTTCATTAAAAAAACTGGAGGCTTTCCTCCTGGGGATATTAGGCCCAGACATACCAAAAAATGCGAGAGAAATATTATTGTATGCCACGGTAGCTGCAAGAATATTAATCGCTACGAATTGAAAAGCTGGAGTGGCAAAGCAAACTGTTGGCATCCGCCAAGTTGGCAAAAATGACAGAAAAACTGAGAGGTCATACGGATCAAACATTTATTAGGAAATGGGACATGCACAAAAAAATATCTTAAGGCTTACTGTAATAATACGATGTCAGTGGCAGGTCTTCAGTGACTTCTGTGGTATGATGGATAATTATAAGAGAATATAATTTTGATGAAAATTAACAAAAGAAAACGGAAATAAATGGTGCGCTAGATAGACTAAGTTGTGGATGCATGATTGGAAGGGACCCTGCGGGTCATCTAGTCCAACCCCCTGCAATGCAGAGATCTCAATTCCCATCAGTCCTCCCAGCATTGCCGGGAGTTGTACTTCAGCAACATCTGGAGGGCCAGAGGTTCCCCACATCTAATCTGGAGGGGTGGGTTATTCTAAATCAGGGTTTCCCAAACTCGGGTCTCCAGCTGTTTTTGGAATACAGTTCCCATCATCCCTGACCACAGGTCCTCCTAGCTAGGGATGATGGGAGTTGTAGTCCAAAAACAGCTGGAGACCCGAGTTTGGGAAACCCTGTTCTAAATGCAAGAGCATATTTGGCATTTGCACGGGCAAAGAGAGACTCTGCTGTTGCTTCTCTTCACCCTTGGAGTTGCCTGGCAGAGAGCTAGGGAAATTGTCACAGGGCTGGAATGAAAGCATGAGACTCAGGAGGGCAACTGTCTGAATGCGAATCCTCTTTTTTTAGGTCAAAACTGTCAAATCTCAGATTCTTCCGCATCTTTGAGGGTTTTCTGAGGTTCTTCCACCCTGCAGTTCTAAAGCTTGCAATAGAATTACAAACCCTGGTTTTCGGTTTTTGTTTTAAAACCTATTTGGTTTGTAAAAAGAAACCTGAGAATGGGGCTGCAGTGCTCATGGAGGCAGAGGTCCTCATATACACTCAGAGTAGACCTATTGGCATGAATGGCCAACTTCCTTTTCAGTAGGTCTACCCCGAGCGCAACTACAAGGATTCAACCCCATGCATTTCATAGAATCGTAGAATTGGAAGGGACCCCGAAGGTCATCTAGTCCAACCCCCTTCAATGCAGAAATCTTTTGCCCAGTGTGGGCCTTGAACCCACAGCCCCGAGATTAAGAGTCTCCTGCTGTACTGACTGAGCTATTCATTTAAAACACTCACTCTACTGAAAGCGTCATGGGCTGCCTGTGCGAAGAATCCTGGGAACTGTAGTTTGTTGGGGGGTTGGTCTCCCAACAGCTACCAAGGAGCCTTAACAAACTACAGTTCCCATATTTCTTTGGGGGAAGCCATGACTCTTAAAGCGAGAGTGCTTTCAATGTGTGGTGTGGATGTGTTGGAAAAAGGTCCCATGATTTTTAGGAGTCAGTGTGTGGTTTTGTGCGCATGCAGAGTGCCCTCTAGCGGGAACGCATATTGTTCCTGTTACATTCCACCACGCACCATCCAAGGCACACTGCACTCAAATCTCTGTCACTGTCTGGCTGTATCTGTATCCTGGCCGCCATCTTTCCTCGTGATGCTGCACAGGTACTTTGCAAAGAAAATGGAGGCCAGGACCAACTCCCACCCTGGTTTGCTTTAACATGCTCCATTCACATAGGTGCCTGCGCATTATCCCAAGTCAGGGAGTGGGGATGGAAGGCTGAAGCAGCCGTCTTATTACATAGGGTTGCCATGTTTTAAGAAGTGGGGAAAAAATCCGGACACAAAAGTTGTTGAGCTTTTTCTCCTGCAAAATCTCCCAAAATTGGGAAATTCCAGACATCCGGCAGCCCTATATTATAAAACCCATCACTGGGTTGCAGGAAACTTCCTGTTATAGCAGAGGAACCTTTTAAATTGAAACACAGACAGGATGTGCCAAAGGTGTTGGCATTTGGCCCTCCGGATGTTGCCAAACGACAACTCCCACCAGCAACAACAGACGGCCCAAAACAAGCTCCCCACACCCAATTTCCTTGGAACCCTTTCTCGTGTTTATAAACTTCTCCAAGGTTATTAGGTTGGGCTCCTCTTATGGACTTCCGAATCCTCCGCCTCGTGTTCCGTTGAAATGGTTCCCTGGGGAAACGCCGACCCTTACTTTTGGTTCCTCCCCTTGAAGCTCACCCTTTCTTGCCTTCCTTCCCCGCAGGTGTGGTTCAAGAACCGCCGAGCCAAGTGCCGCCAGCAGCAGCAGCAGAGCAGCGGGCAAGCCAAAGCCCGGCCTGCGAAGAAGAAGACCTCTCCGGCCCGGGAGACCAGCTCTGAGACCAGCACCAATGGGCAGTACAGCCCTCCGCCGGCTGGCACCTCGGTGACACCCAGCTCCAGCGCGAGCGCCACTGTCTCCATCTGGAGCCCGGCTTCCATCTCCCCGATCCCGGACCCCCTCTCCTCCTCCACCACCCCCTGCATGCAGCGCTCCACTGCCTACCCCATGACTTACACGCAGGCCCCTGGCTACACGCAGACCTACGCCGGTTCTACCTCCTACTTCAGCGGCCTTGACTGCAGCTCCTACCTGTCTCCCATGCACCCGCAGCTCTCCGCGCCGGGAGCAGCGCTGAGCCCCATCACCACCCCAACCATGGGCAGCCACCTGAGCCAGTCGCCGGCCTCGCTCTCCAGCCAGGGCTACGGCACGGCCGGGCTGGGGTTCAGCTCTGTGGATTGCCTAGACTACAAGGACCAGGCCGCCTCCTGGAAGCTCAACTTCAATGCCACCGACTGCTTGGATTACAAAGATCAGAGCTCCTGGAAGTTCCAGGTCTTGTGAAAGAATCTCCTCCTTCCTTTGCATAGCATCCTGGGACAACCTCTTCTGTCCAAGCTCGGCATCGAGACGCCTGGCTGCTTCTCCTCTCCCCCTCTCCCCCCTTCTTCTTTCTTTAAGACCTCTCCTCTTTGACCTCTCCTCGCCAGCATTGGACATACTGTAGCATTGCTTTGTTTTCCTGCGCTGTTTTCGGAAACGCCCTCATCCGGCAACGAGTCGAGGAGGCAGGTCCGTGCGGATGTTAGGAACTCGTGTACAGCCTTCGTTTCACACGCCCGGGCCTTGGACGTGTCGTTCCTTCGGATTCTTGGCCTGGACTCGGTGACTTGACAGCTCATGAAACCCTCGCAACAACTGGGATGGCATTCGGAACCTCTCCCCTGGGAGATCTGAACCCCAGGGTGTGTAGACCGAGACTAGAAGCAACACCAGAAGATCAGAGGTGGGAGTTTTCATCAGGCGTGTTAGAGATGCCTCGGCAGAGACAAAAGTTTTCAAGAGAGCCACGTTTTTAGAAGCCAGGTTGCTTTCTCTTTCTCAAACGATATTTTGACGACGACAACAAACTGGGTTAGCAGAGACAGGGGCAAGCATCAGCTCACAGTTTGGTCCATCCTTTTTCCTAATGGAAACAAGCATTCCAGCACCATTGACACATGCTCCTTATCCCTGAGCATCAAGAGGTTTAATTTCAGCCTGTTCCCTCCTGCCTGAAGTTTAGCGCAAGAGCATTGCTCTAGTCGGCACCAGCAAGCCGGCACTCTGGTTTGAGGGGCAGGTTGATTATTTTGTGGTTTGCGGAGCCAGTTCAAGACATTTTGCCACCTGAGGACAAAGGACAAGCTGGTGCCTCTCATCCAATTTCCACGTACAAAAGCCAAGCAGACCGGCAGTCAGATTTTGCTTCGACACTGGTGACTGGTTCCACTGCACTTGAGAGCGGCAGGCTCGGCCTGCAGGACAGCCCAAAATGCACATGCATCTCTGTCTACTGCCCACCCCTTAGCATTGGCTGCCTGAGTCAGATGCTGCATTCTGTCTCATGGTAGGGCCGGCTCTGCTTCTTCTTTTTGTTCCATGCTCTCTGCTTCATGGTGAGAGTATACCAACATCAGGCATCTGAAACCTTTCGCCCCTGTTTCTGCTTTTGGGACTCCTCATTAACCTCGCAGCCTCCCATTGCAGTCAGTATTGCGCACCTCACATTCCTATGCATGTCTAGTCAGAAATAATCAATCAGGTAGCTCAATAGATATTTTTTTTAAAAAAAATACAACTTTTGATAAACTAAAAAAAGTGCTCTAGTATTTTTTAAAATTACTTTTAATGCAATGAATTATAAAAGCTGCATAGAACAAAGGGTACCTTACACACTGGAAGAGGGAATGTCTCTTCTCAGATGATGATCATAATAATAAATCATGGTTTTTAAATTTATATCCCACCCCTCTGGCTGGGTTTCCCCAGCCACTCTGGGCGGCTTACAACATATATAAAAATACAACAATCAAACTGTGAGGGGGATGTGTGTGTCCTCCTCAAGAGTAAGCGACTCGACAGTCTGTTTAACTTATGTACAAGTTTATTTCACCGACAAGCTTTACAGTTCATCATCCTCCTCCGAGGAACCAGATTCTCCAAGTAAGGGTTTCCGCTTTTCCCCCCAGCATAAAAGCCTCTTAAAACTCCAACGCCTCCTCTCACTCCTCCTTTTCCGCTTCTTGACTCTGCCGGCCCCTGCGTTGCCCTCATCCCTTTCACTTTCATCCTCCCTGGAAGTTGTTGCAGAGGCTCCGGCTACATCCTCGACCCCTTGCTCTCCCTCCGTCTCCATGTTCTCCTCTCCTCCCATAGGCTCCCACGCCACCCGCTCTTCCTCCATCAGCACAGGTGGCGACACCTCTTCACTCCCACTTCTCCACACCTCCTTCCCTGTCTCTGGCGACAGCCTAGGTGCTGCCTCTTCCTGCTCCCATGCTCGCAATACCTCCTCTGGCGTCCATGGGTGACCTCCGGATGCCTCTGTCCCTTGCGCCACCCCTCCTGGCTCGGGCCAGTCCCTGACATCCATCCCCCCTCCCAAGCCCCCCTTCCCCTCCTGAGGCGGCTCGGTGGGTGTTACCCCAGGGTAGCCAAGATCCCCGGCTGGATCCCATTCCCCTCCTTCACTCTCTCCTGCCGTTCCTGGTGAAGAGGGGAATCCCAAGAAGATGGTGGTGTCTGCACTGGATGATGACGACGAGGACTGGAACACCTCCTCCCAATCCTTCCTGCCCCAGGGAGGAGGGAGACATCGCGACCCCCATTCTTCTGCTGCCGCGATATCCCCTTCCACCTCCATTCCTTCCGTTGGTGAATGAGGGCTACTCTGCAACTCGTTGCCACCCCCACCACTGTCTGCACCCGAGGATGGGAACCCCCAGAAGTCCCCCTCCTCTGAATCTGTGGGTTGAAACACCTCTCTCATTTGCCATCTGTACGGCTTCGGTTTGTCGGGATACAGTGCATGGAATTCCAACACTAAATACTCCTTGGTGACATCTTCCGCCGGAATCCACGTGTTCTCCGACTCTGGCTCCCCCTCCCATGCTACTAAGTACTGCAATTCATCCCCTCTCCACCTGGAATCCAGGATGGCCGTGGCTTCATTGAAGAGCTCCATGTCTACCAACGGCAATTCCTGCGACCCCCTCTGGTCCCCTTGTTGATACCTGTGCGGTTCTCTGAACTTGGATAGGAGCGACCTGTGGAAGACCGGGTGAATTCTCATGGTCTCCGGCAATTGCAACCTGAACGCCACTGGGTTGATCTGCTCCACCACTTCGAAAGGCCCAATTTTACATTGCCTCAGCTTTTTGCCCCTGCCTGGCATGGGCAATCCCTGGGTGGACAACCAAACTTTGTCTCCCACTTTGATGCTCTCCCCTTCCCTTCGGTGCTGGTCTGCTGCTCTTTTGTAAGCACTTTTCGCCCTTTCTAGATTGTCTCTGAGCAATTGGTGCAAAGCCTGTAGCTCCTCAGCAAATTGCTCTGCTGCTGGCACGTCTCCCGCCCTCCCTTCACCTCCCCCCGTTGGAAAGGCTCTCGGGTGATTGCCGTAGACTGCCTGGAAAGGAGACATGCCTGCGGACACCTGTTGAGCGTTATTGTACGCAAACTCCGCAAGCGAGAGCCTGTCACTCCAATCACTGTGTTGCTGAGATGCGTAGCAGCGCAAATACTGCTGCAAAATCGAATTTACCCGCTCCGATTGCCCGTTGGACTGAGGATGGCGAGCAGAGGACAAGTTCACCTGCACCTGCAAGATTTGCATGAGCTTACGCCAGAACCGTGAGGTGAACTGAACTCCACGATCTGAAATTACTCTTTCTGGCATGCCATGGTGCTTGAAAACATGCTGTACAAACAGCTTGGCCGTTTCCTCAGCTGAGACTACCTTAGGGCATGCAATGAAGTGTGCCATCTTGGTCAAAAGGTCAACTACCACCAACACTGCAGTTTTGCCTTTGGATGGGGGTAGGTCGGTGATGAAATCTAAGGAAACCGCCTCCCACGGTTTACTGGGGATGGGGAGAGGTTCTAGCAACCCAGCCGGTTTGTCTCGCTCCCCTTTGGCTCTTTGGCACACCTCACACCCCCTGACGTATTCCTTGACTTCCTGCCTGACTCTGGGCCACCAAAACTCTCTCGTGACCAACACCGTGGTTTTGAACTGCCCAAAATGCCCTGCTGTGGGGTTGTCATGGAGCTGTCTGAGAACTCTAGCACGCATCTCCTCCCCAGGAACATACAGTGCCCCTTTGAACAACAGCAGCCCCTCCTTTTCCTCAAACCCTTTCGCCTTGGGATCCCCCTCCCTCAGTTCCTTCAGTTTGCGCCGTGCAAAGTCATCGGCTAGGGTGAGGCGCACCAGTTCTTCCCGCCCCCCTAGAGTTGCGCCACACCTCCATTGTTCAGGTTGGAAGATCGCTCTTGCCACTGGAGGCCCTTGCTCCTCCAGGTACTCAGGCTTTCTGGATAGGGCGTCCGCTCTGACGTTCTGGTCACCTGGAACATACTGGATATGAAAATTAAAGTTAGCAAAGAACTCTGCCCATCTCATTTGTCTCTGGTTGAGAATTCTGGCCGTGCGCCAGTACTCCAGGTTCTTGTGGTCCGTGTACACCTGGATTTGATGCTGCGCCCCCACCAAAAAATGGCGCCAATGCTTGAAAGCCGCTACCACTGCTAACAACTCCTTGTCCCAAATTGCGTAGTTGGCCTCCGACTTGTTCAGCTGTCTGGAATAAAACGCACATGGCCTCCATTCCTGCGTCGGATCTTGTTGTAGTAGAACCGCTGCGATTGCTCTATTTGAGGCATCTGTCTCTATCCTGATGGGCTTGGTGGAGTCGACATGCAGCAATTGCGCCTCTGAAGCGAAGGCCCCTTTGAGGGCTTCAAAAGCCTTCTGCGCCTCCTCCGTCCATCGGAATTTCTTCTTGCCTTTCAAACAGTCCGTGATTGGCGCTGTCATGTCTGCAAATGCCGGTAGGAACTTGCGATAGAAATTTGCGAAACCGACGAAACGCTGCACATCTTTCTTGGTTTTGGGGCTCTTCCATTGCAGGATTGCCTCTACTTTATCAGTGTCCATGGCAATCCCCTTGTCAGAAAGACGATAGCCCAAAAAGTCCACTTCCGTCGCGTGAAACTGACATTTCTCCAGCTTGACACATAGATGATTTTCCTGGAGTCGTCTTAACACCTCCTTGACGTGTGTCACGTGTTCTTCCGGGTTTTGGGAGTATACTAAGATGTCATCAAGATACACGACTGCATGCTTGAACAACAGAGGACCCAGGACATGATGCATGAACGCCTGGAAGCATTGGCTGCCTGCCTGTAACCCGAAAGGCATTACCAAATATTCATAAGCTCCTAGAGGCGTGTACATGGTTGTTTTCCATTCATCACCCTCCCTGATTCTTATGAGATTGTATGCTCCCCTTAAATCCAGCTTGGTGAACATCTTGCCCTTGCGTACTGCCGCCAGCAGGTCGTCAATTCTGGGCATGGGATAAGAGATTGGTTGGCTGATGGAATTTAGGACCCTGAAATCACAAATCAAGCGTTTCTCTGTCGTATTCCTTTTGTCCACCCAGAACACTGGGCTGCCCCCTACTGCCTTGCTTTCCCGAATGAAACCCCTGGCCAGGTTCTTGGCAATAAAGTCCTTCAAGTTTGCCAACTCCTGCTCTGACATTGTGTAGAGCTTGCCTGGTGGCAACTGCGCTCCTGGCAACAGGTTAATCTGACAGTCATAGGGGCGGTGGGGTGGCAGTTTGTCCGCCTCTCTCTTGCTGAACACTTGCTGGAACTCTGCATACTCCTCTGGAAGCGTCACTTCCCCCGCCTGCAGTACTGCTGCTGCCATCTGGCTTTGGGGGTATAACTGCTGCAAACAGTTCTCCATGCAATGTGCCGATCCAAACGTTAGAGAGCGCTGGCTCCAGCTGATGACAGGGTCGTGCTGAGTGAGCCATCCCATTCCCAAGATGATGGGGGGACCTGCCAAAGAGGTGACATGAAACGCCAGCACCTCTGAATGCCTGCCTATTTGCATCTTCATGGGGGGTGTACTGTGCGTGACCGCCCCCCCTTTTAGCTCTCTTCCATCTATGGTGGTAACTTGGAGCGGAAAATCCACCTCCAGTAGATGGATCTGATGCTGCAGGGCAAAGTCTCTATCAAAAAAATCCGTACTCGCTCCTGAATCGACCAGCGCCGGGATTTGCAGTGTGCAGCCATTGGGTAGCTGCAACGCTATCTCTAACACAATCCCTGGCTTCGGAGCGTTGGGTGGGTGGGCTTGGGAAGGCTGAGCGGGGGAGGGCTGTGGGGGTGTGCTGCTTTGAAGCTGAACGGGTGAGGGCTGTGGGGGTGTGCTGCTTTGAGGACTCTTTACTGTAACTGCGCCTGGCTGCTGGTCCCCTCGTCTTGCCGCCAGGCATTTCCGTTTCCCGCCACCGCCGTTTCTTCCACCCCCTCCTTTACAGCCATTCCTGCCATTCCCTGCCACATTTTCCTTTGATCGCAGTGCTTCGCTAGGTGGCCACTCCTTAAACATACGTAACATTTCTTAGGGACTTTCCCGCCCTGCGCATCACTGCCCTTGCCCACGGTTTGATTTGAAAAAGGGCGCGCGCGGGCTCCTCCCAACTCCATGGGCACTTCCTGCCGGGTTTGGGGCTGCGCGCCGAAGGTTTTCTCTCCCGGGGGAGGGGCCCGGATGTTGAACCACCTCCCAGGCTTCCCCTCCCGTCTCACCTTGTCTCGGCACTCCAAACGCACTCCAATCGCTAAAGCGGCTTGCATGAGGCTGTCGAGATCCTCCAACGGTCCTGATTTCGCTAACGCATCCTGGACCTCTTCTGACAGCCCCATTTTAAACATGGCCAGCATGGGTGGTGATTTCAAATCCCAATTTAGACGGTGTGCCAGAAGAGAGAATTTGGATTGGTACTGTCTGACCGTCATGCTGCCTTGCCTCAGTGACAAGAGCTCTCTTGCTTCCACGTCCTGCGCGCTCCGGCTAGAATAAACAATATCCATGCCCTCAAAGAAATCCTTAATTCTCTTTAACGCAGGGTTCCCGGCTAAAATCAAAGGACGCACCCAATCTCTCGCAGCGCCATCAAATGCGCAATCACGAAACCGACTTGCTCCGCTTCGTCTCGGAACTCCTCTTTGTGCAGCCCCAGAATGTAAAGCATGTCCGTTTTGAAACCCAAATAATTTTCCGGCTGCCCATCGAATCTGCTGCCGTGGGAAGGCATCCTCCTTCCTCCCATTGCCCTTCTCCCTGCATCGGCATGCCGCCTCGCCTCCTCGAGTTGAGCTTGAGCTACTTCGTACCTTATCGTTAGGTCCCTAGCTCGCTCTTCCCAGTCGACGTACAGCCCTGTGCCATCCGCTTCTTCCTTGCGTTCAGTCATCCCGGCAGCCTTTTACTCCTTGAGGAGGTTGCGATGACTTGGAGAATGCTGTGAGGGGGATGTGTGTGTCCTCCTCAAGAGTAAGCGACTCGACAGTCTGTTTAACTTATGTACAAGTTTATTTCACCGACAAGCTTTACAGTTCATCATCCTCCTCCGAGGAACCAGATTCTCCAAGTAAGGGTTTCCGCTTTTCCCCCCAGCATAAAAGCCTCTTAAAACTCCAACGCCTCCTCTCACTCCTCCTTTTCCGCTTCTTGACTCTGCCGGCCCCTGCGTTGCCCTCATCCCTTTCACTTTCATCCTCCCTGGAAGTTGTTGCAGAGGCTCCGGCTACATCCTCGACCCCTTGCTCTCCCTCCGTCTCCATGTTCTCCTCTCCTCCCATAGGCTCCCACGCCACCCGCTCTTCCTCCATCAGCACAGGTGGCGACACCTCTTCACTCCCACTTCTCCACACCTCCTTCCCTGTCTCTGGCGACAGCCTAGGTGCTGCCTCTTCCTGCTCCCATGCTCGCAATACCTCCTCTGGCGTCCATGGGTGACCTCCGGATGCCTCTGTCCCTTGCGCCACCCCTCCTGGCTCGGGCCAGTCCCTGACACAAACATTAAAAAAAAAACAAAATATCCTATACAAGCAACAAACAAACCAATAATTGGAATAGAAACCAGTAACAACAACAAGAATAATAATAACAATAATAACAAACAGTTTACCCAACTGTTATACCCAACTGACACATGAACATCACCTAAAAAGCAAAGTGTGCTTTTTTGCTCCAGAGCTACTGAAATTTGGACAACGAATCAATTTGTTGACGAAAACACATATGATTAATTGTCTAGAATTTCTTTAATCAGGTGACAGCAGATTAATCTTTTTAAAGCTGCTTACATACGAGTTTGGAACTACCTGCAACTGGATTGACCAGTTCAAACCTCTGGTTACCTTTCTTCCATGGGAAGTAGAGCTTTTGCTCTACTCTGGTCTGAGGAAACAGTGTTGACTCTTGCAACCTTCAGGCGTGGTTTTGTCTCCCTTGTGGACAAACCCTGTACCTCACTCAAAACCTCAGGTTTTAAAACCTGGTTTGAGATGCAAGCCACAGCTATATTTGCAGCAGCTGTGTTTGCAAACTCCCAAGAATACTTCTTGGGTACCTGCGTATCAGGTGCAAATCCTCCTTGCTGAGCGGTTCCACTTTAGGAACATAGCAGAGGAACCTAGGTTGATGGCGCTTGCTAATGATTTGCCTGCCATGTTCCCAGGATCTCCTCTTACACAAAGGCAAGTTTCTAGTCCTTCTGGTTGTGGAGAAAAAGCTTGGGAACGACTCCCTTTCCATCCACACCCACTTGAGCGTGCGCCACTCAAGGGGATGCCGGGTCCATCACAGAGAGAAGGACACCTCCCTTTCTGGCTAGACTTGAGAGGTAGCCTCATGGGACTTCCCCAAACATAAAGTCAAGGAGGTGGATAGCAGATACACCAGTAGAAAATGAACAGCTTAAAAGTACGGCACTGCCTCTGTCGTAAATCCCTTAGGACCTCACCCAGTTTGTTCCCGACAGCCTAGGAAAAGCCATGCGTTCTGTATTGTTTTATGGAACTTGATGTCAAACAGTTGATGTCAAACAGACCCCCTCCCTGTTGAACTTCCCAAATCCTTTAAAAAACAAAATCCAGGAGAGTTTTAACTGACTTCTGATTTTTATGTTCCTTGAGGGGTTTTTTTTTGTACACCGCTTAGAGACATATGTGATTAAGCGGTTTATAAATTGATAATATTATTATTATTAATAATAATAATAATGGCTGCTGCTGCTGCTCTACTTCCTCATCCTAGCTCATCATCTCTGCATTTTGCAAAAACGGATGATTGTTATTATTTTTGCTGTTAGGAAAGGGCACTGGAAAGTGTGGGGTGAAAACGATTTAATGCGAAAACCCCGCAAGCCAATTGGGATTTCTGCTCCGTGTCTTGTAACAAACAGCTCAGAACAATTGTTCGATAAAGACCAGACCCAGTCGAAGCTCCGCATTTATAAGCTTTGTGCGAGCAAATCAGGATGCATGCCCAAAGACTAGGTCTTCTGGGAGAGCTTGGAATCTTTCCTATCCCTTCCTGGACACCCCAGGATTTGAACCTGGGACCTTCTGGATGCGAACAAAAATAGTCTACTACTGACCTGTGGATGTATATATATTGCCTCAGTGAATTTTGTTTGATACTTTCGCATTTTGGATAGCACCAAAATTCCTTTCAGTGCTCAATTTTTTGTATCCTGTACACCATGAAATAGTTAACGCAGGATAAATTTTAACTAGAGGACAGGTGTGGGGTGAGGCATCTGATTTCATCTGGGGTGGGGTGGGGAATACGAAGAGTTAAAACAGTTCAATAAGCATTTGTAAATAATATGATTAACCCCCCTTCCCTTAAAAACAAAAATTGCATTAAAAAACTGGGTTTTTAAATTTTAGAAAGTTCTATTTTGTAAATTATATTCAACATTTTTTAGTCTAGGTTTCTTAGCTGTAAAATCTTCTCTCTCTCTTTTTTAAAAAAGAAACGACGACATCCTTTTGCTATAGATGAGAAGCATTCCCATGGAAGTTTTTTTCTGTCAGTGGTTTTCTCTATTTATTACTTAGTTTGTGATGAGCAATTTCCTGTACAGTTACCAAAACAAAACAAAAAAAAGATTGTTGGCTGTTTTAAAAAAAGAGAAAAATATTAAAATGTTAAAAAAAAAATAGGTGAAAAGGAACAGTGTCTCTGTGTGATTTTTGTTGGAGGTGGTGATTTCAGCTGCTACTTAAAACAATCAATTCTGCGAAATTAGGGCGATTGCTGGGGTCTGCAGGCTAGAATTTAGGGTGGTAGAATCCAGGATGGAGACAGGAGTCTACGAGAGTTTAAAATCAAACATCTTCTGCAAATGTTTGCAAGTGGCATGCCAGAAAATTAGGTCAATAGATTCTACTCTTATCTATATTCACATGCATTTTTCCATCCATCTAATATATTGGGGGGGGGGGGGAGAGCTTGAAGGAGAATTTCTTGTTAAATGCATTTCATAATAGTTTGCAGAACAAAAATAGAACCTTCCTTTTTAAAAAAATAAAAATAAATGCAGTTTAGGAGATAATTCGGATGATTTTTGGTGGCATGCTTCCATCTCCAGGAATTCATTGGCAACCAAATTTATTGCATTGTGCTGAGAAAAAGCACCTGTTCATTCCTTCATGGCAGCCAATAAAATGATACTTAACAGAACCAAAGGAAATCTTCGTGAACGAAGAAGCATCCTCTCGGGTCTCTGTGTACGCAGTTTTGAACGCAGAATTTTGGTGCAGAATTTGAGGCTGGAGGCAGTTTTCTTTTTCCCGGAGAGCTGAAAGCACTCTGGAAGTGGGATGGCTGTTGGTAGCCTGAACCCACCTCCCATTTCTGTGTCTGGTTTGGCAGGTTTTGTGTTTTTAAAGTAAAGGTAAAGGGACCCCTGACCATCAGGTTCAGTCGTGTCCGACTCTGGGGTTGCGTGCTCATCTCGCTCTATAGGCCGAGGGAGTCGGCGTTTGTCTGAAGACAGCCTCCGGGTCATGTGGCCAGCATGACAAAGCTGCTTCTGGCGAACCAGAGCAGCGCACGGAAACGCCGTTTACCTTCCCGCTGCAGTGGTACCTATTTATCTACTTGCACTTTGACGTGCTTTCGAACTGCTAGGTTGGCAGGAACAGGGACCGAGCAACGGGAGCTCACCCCGTTGCAGGGATTCGAACCGCCGACCTTCTGATCAGCAAGCCTGTGGTTTAACCAACAGCGCCACCTTGTCCAAAATGTGTTTTTAACCAAAGTGGACAGTGGAGCAAAAGATTATAGCTGGAGTAGATAAGCAATAGTTTTTAAAAAGAGTTTTAAAAGTAGCTTGAGAGAGAGACTTCGCCTCTCATGGTGCAGGAACACAATCAGTAATTTATGTCTGATCCAAAGGGTTTTTAAAGCATCTGAAACCTGCCAAACCTGTTTGCTGGAGCAGCCAGCTATCTTTTCAACTCACCTTGCAATCTCTAAAAAAAGGGGGTCACCTCAGCCCAGTCACCCCCAGCCTGGGTTCCTCCAGATCACGGGTAGGCAAGCTAAGGCCCGGGGGGGCTGGATGCGGCCCAATCGCCTTCTCAATCCGGCCCGCAGGCGGTCCGGGAATCAGCGTGTTTTTACATGAGTAGACTGTGTGCTTTTATTTAAAATGCATCTCTGGGTTATTTGTGGGGCATAGGAATTTGTTCAATTCCCCCCCCAAAAAAAGTAGTCTGGCCCCCCACAAGGTCTGAGAGACAGTGGACCAGCCCCCTGCTGAAAAGGTTTGCTGATCCCTGCTCCAGATGTTTCAGGCTGCTGATCCCTGCTCCAGATGTGGTAATGCAACACATCTGGAGAGCACCTGGTTGAGGGAGGTTGCTCCAGGCAGAGTTTGCACCATTAGAACAGATCCTTTCTCAAGTCACTTCCTACTCTCTTTTTAAAAAAATTATAGGTCACCAAGGGCAACTCCCATCCTATCATAAAAACATAATGGATTTTTTAAAATCCTTAAATCAAAACATCAGAGACACTTAATCTCAGGGTTGTGTGTTCGAGTCCCATGTTGAGCAAAATATTCTTGTATTGCTGGGGGTTGGGCTAGATGACCCCCAGGGTACCTTCCAACTATGTATACGGTATTAGTCAGAGCCTTTTGGATAGAATCATGCCTGCTGGATAGCTTTAGCATAAAAGTAAAGGTAAAGGGACCCCTGACCATTAGGTCCAGTCGTGTCCGACTCTGGGGTTGCGGCGCTCATCTCGCTTTATTGGCCGAGGGAGCCGGCATACAGCTTCCGGGTCATGTGGCCAGCATGACAGCCGCTTCTGGCAAACCAGAGCAGCGCACGGAAACGCCGTTTACCTTCCCGCCGGAGCGGTTCCTTTTTATCTACTTGCACTTTGATGTGTTTTCGAACTGCCAGGTTGGCAGGAGCAGGGACCGAGCAACGGGAGCTCACCCCATCGCGGGGATTTGAACCGCCAACCTTCTGATCAGCAAGCCCTAGGCTCTGTGGTTTAACCCACAGCGCCACCTGGGTCCCAGAGCTTTAGCATACTTGGGAATCAAAAGGTTTTGCGTCTCTTTTTGCAGGAAACGCATACTTTTCTGTGCATTCAGCAATTCCCATTTTCTGTGTTTCGTGACGCCGCAGCAATGTCAGCA